>OZ005655.1:266292538-266650800 GCA_963930645.1 Salticus scenicus | reverse complement strand
TTTTAGTAGTCATTCTAATAACAAATTAATAGCATTTCATTAAACAAAGTAAAGCATGGGCACTCATTGAAATAAATGTTAGAAACATTGAAAATTTTTTATAAATTGATCATTTTCATAAAATGAAATTTTGTGAAGGGGCCTTTTTTACGATGTGGAATTTTGTGGATCGACTGCTGGTTATTCATACATATTCATATTATTAAGGAAATTGGAAAGTATTTTTTTTTTTTTTTTTACAATAAATTAAAACAGATAATTTTTAACCATTTTTTTTATAATTAATCAATTATGTAATCACACTCATTATCAATAACGTTTTAGTATCTAGTAGCTGCATCTAGTTTCAATGCCGGATGGATAAAAATCAATTAATTTTTGAGTGAATTCTCAAGTTCACATTTTGGCCATCATCCAAATATTCAAATTTTCTGCCATTTAGAAAATGTTGTAGTTGTCAAAATCAAAATGAATGGAAATCCGTATTTACAATATCATGCGAGCATGGAAGGGGATGCAATATCTCCCTACTCAATTTATTATTTTTTCCAAGGTTTATCTTGCATTATCGTTTATCAGAATAACATCTTTTCTGTTGACAATTGCTGGGCACTTTTCAATTAAAAATTTACTCAATCCACTTGTTCGTAGTAAAAGTCTGCATTCACAGCTTGTGCAGATTTCAGCACTTCAAAATTAACTACCTTGCAAAAAACTCCACCAAACTCGCAAAAGTACCTGTCTGTGGTGTAAACCTGGCATAGCTGTACATTGTGGTGATTCATTGGAAGAGAGACATTGCCTTGTGTATTTTGGATTATCATAAAGAACCCATTTTTCATCTCCAGTGATCAAGTGATTAAAGAAAGCTTCTGTATTCTGTCATTGAAGCAATAAGTTGCATGTGCTTGATCGGTTAGCTCTGTTTCCTTCGGACAGATCATGCAATATGAGGGTGGCTACAGAGATTCAGAAAAAAAGTTCCCTGATTTTTCCATGATTTCCATGACTAACTATGGCAAATTTCCATGATTTCTGTTACCTATTATATACATTCTATAATCTTTTGTATATCACACTCTTGTGTAACATGCTCGTTAACCCCTTAAAGCACGACTTAAAAAAAAACGGTAAAAAATGATAGAGTTTTTTCTTTTTGAAAAGAATTTCTAACAACCTTTTGCTAATCATCCAAATGCACCACGTGGTTTGCACGAAAAAAATTCTGCATAATGATACAATCTATGGTAAATAGGTTTAATTATAATCTAGCCAATCTATTTTTACTAGAATGGATCTCAGACGGGTATTAGAATTAAAATAACGCAAGATACATACAAGATCATCCGTGTGAGACACGGGTAAATGCGCTAAGGGGTTAAACCACTGCAGTTCAAAAAACTATACTTACTGATGGGCAAAAATATCTCAATCTTTTAATTTTATTTATTTTCTTTACTTACTAAAAGAAAATGAAAAATTTTGGAGAAATTAACAAAATTATAATAGTATAACTCATTTTAATTGCACAACATATTAATATCAAGACATAAAAATTTTTATTTTTATTTTTTAGCGTTAACTTGGTGAGATTCAACTAGATAGCAGCCAATCCTGTGCAACCATGGTTAAAGTAACACCTATTTGGCGATCTTTTAAATCCTGCTTGCTGGGCAAAAATGAAAATTTCCCTGATTTTTGGTTGTTTTTACAAAATTCCCTGATATTTCCAGATTGATAGAGTACCCTGATTTTTCCATGATTTCCCTGATTGTCGCCACCCTGAATATCTAAACACCTGCTCTGCTTATTTCACCAATCTGCTGCAAATGTTCTTGAATGGTAGACCATGGTTGGTTGAGAATGTTTGACCATTTCTAGATTGTTTAACACTGATTTGCTTCTACTTTTGCTCTTTATATGTCATTGTCTTTCTGATTGATACGAGTCAAAAAGATCAAAATTACCAAATCTGAATTTTAAAAACTACCTTTAGCATTTACGAATGTTTAATGCATTTGAATAAACATTGCAAATGATTTTTGTAGCAACTGCTGCATTATTACCTTTTTGAAACTTAAAAAGCATAGAATGCTGGATTTGAACCTCTTCTGGTATTTGGCTGACCACTATAAATTGAAAAAAAAAAAAAAAAAAAAAAATCTTTAATCATTTACAAGTAAACAAGTCACTCTAACCTTGAAAAGTCTTTGGCACGAATTCAAGCATGCATTGAGGGTATTGATAAAGAATAACTGAATATTCACATATACAAAAATGACACTGCTTTCTGCCCCCCCCCCCCCCCCCCCAATATGTATATAACCACTTATGCTAAATATAATTTCATATAGGTTTTTGGGAACTAAAACATTTAATGTTCACTCTGATCTCCATAACTTTTTAGTAAAAAGTTTCATTTCATTTTTCGTCCCATACGAATCAATTTATTATGTTTAAAATACTAAGTATTTTGTCCCCCTATTTGCTTGAGGGGTACTTCTGTTTACAAATTTCATAAAAATAGGCAAATTGCCACAAATTTTGATATATTATTGAAACCAGAATTTTGTCTTTATAAAATAAGGTTATTTTGTGTTCTCCTGTTGGCCACATTCGCTAAACCAAACGAAACCTGCCCCAAAACACTACAAACAGTGTTCATTGCTGTTATCACATGTGTTGACTGTCTTATTCATAATTAATTTTACGATACACTTGTTAGTTCCTGTTGTTATCATACTATAGGTATGGGAGAACTTGAGTATTCATAAAAAATTATGCCTTTGCAGTTTTTTTTTTTTTTTTTTGTATTAATAATTCAAAAATTACAAAAATCTATGCACACAAAAAATATGTACTAATTTTTAAGATTTCACTTTATTAATAAAAGAATTACTAAATTAATTAGTAATTCACAGCATTTTAAACTTTCATTGCATTTAGAAATTAAAATTGTTCTCTTAATTTGGATCGGAATTCAGCTTTTAATTTCCTTATTTCACTGAATTTCCAAATATAAGTCAATTCATGTATACGCCAAGAGTGTGTTTTTTCTTTAAAAAATTACCCAAAATTAAAAATCTGCATAAAAGCCGATCCTCATAATTTAAATTTAGAAAAAGTAAAAAAAAAAAAAAAAAAAGATCAGTTTAATCAATATCAGACCGTTTATCTTGTATTCCAAAAACTAGATGTTTCTAAAACAGACATATTTAAGAATCTTGATGAGATAAGAATAATTAAAATGATGAATAATTAAAATGATGAGATAAGAATAATTTAAAAGGAGAAAAAAAAAACTACCCTTTTGTAAATTTTTTAAATATTCTTGTTCTAGAAATTTTTAATTTCATCTGATTGTTACATAAAGCCCAAGATAAAGTCAAAACAAAAAATTAAAATTGGGGGAAAGTAGATTTAGAAACATAACAGTTTCGCAATGGGCAAAAGGTGCATGGTAGAAGATTTCACCTAAAATAGTGGTTTCATTACATAAGAAGTGCTACATCAATAATTGTATGGATGATAGCAAAAATGATGTGTATGTAGAAGAGAATTAAAGCATGAAAAGGAATAAAATTGATAAAGGTGATATACATCCAGACATCCAAATGACTGTACATGGATTTGAAGATTGATTGAAAAACATCAACTATGATACAGATATTTTAATGTTTATACAATATTTATTTATTTATTTTCCATAAAGGCTGCATTTAAAACTGTCAAAAAGGAAGCTAAAATATTAAAGTGTTTTTCTTTTAGATTGTTATATTCAGATGCTAATTTTTTGTTGTATTATTCCAGATGTATATTTTGGTACTTTTCCATTACTTACATTCAAAATAAATCAGCATTAGATATTTTGTTTTGGTGACAGCGCAATAAATAAGCACCATAAACAAATTCAAAAATAAACCAACTCATTTTCATAAACTGAAGAAATAAAAATGTGTGATATATGGTGATTTATTGTTAGCTTTCAGGTAATGGAAATTACTTCTTTTTGTACAAGATCAGCAGAACCATATGTAAACCGATCCTCCTACTTCACGCTTAAGAAACAAAAATTAAAGTAGGATTAATCTTTAACACCTTAACATTCAATCCACTTTTTTTTTTTTTGAAAATTGCAAAACTAATTTCAAAAATAGCTATTAGACACATACCTGATCAAAAATATGCGAAAGGAGAAAAAAAGTAGAAAAAAAAAAAAAAAGCATTCTTAAAACTTTTGGTTTGAACAGGAGTGATTGGGACTCAAAGGTAAATAGTCTAAAAATGATACTTTTAAAAAATTAAAGAACACGCTTTTATAGAAATGTGAACTAAAAAGCACAAAATATCTATCTTAGCATTAAAATGCAGGGTAACAGAAAATCATGTGAGTGACACACCATAATATTTACATACACTTAAATCTTTAATTAAATAATTTAGAATGAAACAAAAATCATTTTTAAAAAATCTCCCCTGACTGGGCTCGAACGTTAGACCTTTAGGTTTGTAGCCCAGAGCCTCACAGCCACAGCATTCACATAGGGAAAGTCTTTTTTTACAATACAGATTTTTTGTTTGCTCCCAGAGCGGTTACAAACATACATACAGGTTAAGCTAATAAAAGCGTTGTGTTAAAAAAAAAAAAACCTGGAATGCACCAAATTATACTCAAATTATTAAATCTGGAGTCCTCAAACTTTCTGTATTTTATATCAGGCAATCAATAAAATTATACAAATTGTTCCCATATCATATGGATAACAAATGAACAACCAAAGAAAACATGACTTTGTAGGATGAGATTAAAAAACCTGAAATCAGAGGTAGCCTCAGAAATAATTGCCCTTGTAATTGCCATTTATTTGTTAACCTGGTTAAATTCAAATAATCATAATTATAATTAAATAACTTTGTAAACAAATACTACGAATTGTAAAAAAGTTACAACAGTTGTTTCAGGTCAAAATAATAGGCAGGAGTGCATCATTAAGGGCCCTCTTCACTCACCGCTGCCGGAAGCCGAAACTAATGTTATTCTATGGGAATTTTTTCTTTACAAATAACTTATTAACTAATACATATTTTTAAACTCTGTTTTCACATTCTGAAAATTCCCAGCTGTTAAATTGACCCTTTTTTAAAAAATTATTTTAAAAATTTTTTATATTTTATTTTGAAGCTGCAAAATACTAATTTTGAATATGTGAATTTTTCTCATTTTGCAATTTCAAAATAAAATATTAAAAGTTTAAAAAATACATTTTTAAAAAAGGTCCGTCAATTTAACAGTTGGGAATTTTCAGAATGTGAAAACAGAATTTAAAAATATGTATTAGTTAATAAGTTATTTGTAAAGAAAATTTCCCCATAGAATAACATTGGCTTGGGCTTCTGGCGACAGTAAGTGAAGAGGGCCGTTAAAGTAGCAAATACTAAAGTAGCACCAATTAAGAAATTTAAAATGACTTTTGTATTTGATTTTTCCTGAAAGATAATTTGTTAAATTTTGAAGTAATGCAGCTATCAAACAGAGAAGAACAGAAGATTAAAAAATAGAAAGAAAGAAAGAAATATATGCATATATACTTATACTGTAAAACCAATGAATGGTTACAAGGGTTAAAGCAATTGGCGAAAATCTAAACTTTTTTTGCTATATAAGGTTTTATACCTAAAACTTCAACTTTAAAGAAAAGAGTAAAATAGCTTTTTTTTTTTTTTTTTTTTTTTAAAGAATAGAAACACGTTTAAATATGCCAAACTATTAAAATGAAAGTATAACTGTAAAACAAGGATAATCAAACCTGGTCTCCAAGTAGTTAAGTCACTTTTAATGCAGTTCCCTACAAATCTGTTTATGCAGCAAAATAATTGATAGTCGAAACAGATAATAAAATAAATATTTAGTCACAGTGTGGTATTTTTAGCACATTTTTCTGATTCACATGTTTAATTTATACAAGAGATGGTTTCATTTGATTATTTTTATCACTAACAAACTGGTGCAAAATTTTCACACTTTATTTCTTATTTACTTTTAAAATTGGAACTCATAAATCTTATACTAACATTTTCACCTAATTTAAACCTTTATGTTCAAGAATATCTATTTGAATTTCTGATGGAACTGGGAAAATTACACTCATGCGCCAAAAGCTGTTGCTTATGTGACAATTTTATATCCTAATTTGACACTTATTCATTTCGCTTTGCTCTACTCATTTCAATGTAGATGGCTCATTTAAATGCAAAACTTATTTTAAAAGGGAACAAGCATAAAAAAATCAAAAATTGAGTTTTTATTATTTTGTTTAATTCACTTTGCCGTTGATACACATGCCAGGCAAAAGAAAGAAACAAAAACTACTTATTTAATATAAAAACAATACTACTTCTGTACAAATTTTATAATTTACAAATAAGTACACTGGAAGTTAAACTATTTTTCTCATTTTTCTAAAAATCCTGATTTTGGACTTGTTTTCTTCTTCCAGCTGGTGATTCAATTCAGGTTTAATTAATTTCTGTATCCATTATTTTATTTCTGTGTTATTCATCTTTTTACTTCCTTATACAAAAGTATAAGGAAGTATAGTAATCCCGATTTGCGAAATGGATTTTGTATTTCACATTGCTCGAAAACGAATGATCGCTGAATGTTGCTAATTTATACGTGTGACTTTCATGATGTCTAGTTGCACACCTGCAAGTGTCATCTTAACACGAGCTCTCGTTTTGCAGATATAAGGGATTTTACACGATTTTTCGTGACGTCTGTATGTGTGTGTGTGTGTCTGTGTGTGGGTATGTCGCATAACTCAAAAACGGTTGGACGTAGAAAGTTGCGAATTGGTACATAGGTTTGTTATAACATCTAGTTGTGCACCTCCCTTTTTGGACTTTCTATGATTTTCCGTTTTGGAGATATTTAGGAAAATTAGGTTCATAATGACAAAAATTTGGCCATAATGTATCAAAAAACGGTAATAACTCAAAAACGGTTTAGACAAATCTTGCAATTTAACTGACTTTCCGATTAGCTAGACATTTGAAACTTTCAGAAAAGCTCAGAACACGTTGACAATGCATTTTTTTAATATTTTTAGCCAACTGTTTCCGATACCTACTGCCTTCAGCAGCGTTTATGCGATTCAACAGAAAATTTATTTAACTAACTTCCCGACTAGCTAGACATTTGAAACTTTCAGATTAGATCAGAACACGGTGAAAATGCATTTTTTAAATACTTTTAGCCAACTGTATAGGGTCCCTGCTGCCTTCGGCAGCGTTACCAGTTCAAATCTTGGAATCGATTTGTAACTAACTTCCCGACTAGCTAGACATTTAAAACTTCCGGAAAAGCTCAAAATACGGTGACAATGTATTTTTAAAATATTTTTGGCCAATTGTTTCGGGTCACTGCTGCCTTCGGCAGCGTTTACATGGTTCAACAGAAAATTTATTTAACTAACTTCCCGACTAGCTAGACATTTGAAACATTCAGAATAGTTCAAAACACGGTGAATATGCATCTTTTTAATACTTTTAGCCAACTGTTTCAGGTCCCTGCTGCCTTCGGCAGCGTTTATATGGTCCAACAAAAAAATTATTTAACTAACTTCCCGACTAGGTAGACATTTGAAACTTTCAGAATAGTTCAGAACATGGTAAAATTCCTTTTTTTAATACTTTTAGCCAATTTTTTCGGGTCCCTGCTGCCTTCGTCAGCGTTACCAGTACAAATCTTGCAATCGGTTTTTAGCTAACTTTCAGAAAACTCAGAACACGGTGATAATTCATTTTTAAAAAATACTTTTAGCCAACTGTTTCGGGTCCAATGTCAATGTTTTTTAACATTATGTATATTTCTAAAAGTGTATAAGGAAGTCATGTGGTGCCCACATCAGATTTTTTCATATTAATCCTTTTAAATTTTCCACTTTCTTAAATTATACTGAATAGCTAAAAGAGGAAGTAAGAATTTCAGTATTTCAGAAGAAAAATGGTTACAGTTATGTGTATATTCAAAAGCTTTCAATAACACAACCATTATTAAGCCTCACATGGCAATCACTTAAAACTTTCTGGCATGTGCCATTGCCATTCTCTATCCTACAAATAATATGGATTTCTGTGCCATGTATATTAGCATAATACATGTATTGATTTGCAACTCTACTGGAAGTCTGGAATTTTTTTGTGAGTTCAACCCAGGAGATAAAACTTTGAGTACTGGTCCCACTAACAACTGGATTTTACTCATAGCTGGTCTAATAGATATTTTTGGTAGTCTTCAACCAGCCAGATTATCCAGGAATTTGAATGCTGGTTTAGATAAAAATTTTACAACTATTAATCTAACATTATTATTATTATTACTAGCAGGCTATGCCCGCTTCGCTGGTCACTATATTTAAATGAATTTTCAAAAGAATTGGATCAGTATTTATTTTTTACATCACATTACAAATAAAAACTTAAATAAATAAATAAAATAAACACTGAAATCGCTTTAGATCTCGCTTCTTCGGGTACCCGTTGCCTAAGGCAGCTCTTTTTTCTACCCGTATTGCATCGGGTACAGTTCCCCACTGTCTATAGAAAGGTTTTTCTCGGGCACTTCAATCTGGGTATTTATTGACGACTTGTGGATTTTCTGTTATTTAAGAACTACGATTTTAAAGATGACTGTATCTCAGCATCTATTATATATTTTAGTTTTTGAAGCATGTGTTTTATAGCCCTCATTATTTACACTATATTACGATTTGATTCCGACCAGTGCAATAAAATAAAACAAAAAAGTAGATTTTCTTTTAAAAGGAATTAAATACATGAAAAACGAATTTTAATCAGTTTATCCTTTTTACTATAAACTACCAATTTTTTCACCCAATAAATATTTTTTAAATAATAATAATTAAAAAAAAAAGATTTTTCTTTTAAAGGAATTAGAAAAAAATGAAAAATAAAAAGTTGCTATAGTATAAAATTTATACAAAAAAGTAACAATTTATTTCTATTGCATTACCATTTGATTTTCAATAAATATAATAATAATAAGAAAAAAAAATAAAAGAAAAGAAAATCGCCTTCAAATGAATGTATTAAATAAAAAATGAATTGCATAATAGCCGTTGCTAAGATACGCATACGATAACAATCGAAGAATAAATTCATGAAAAATAAAACATTAAAGCCAATACTTAAAATCGAAAAAACATTAATTTAAAAAATTCAAATTCGAAATTAGAAAAAATCTCGATGAGGTGCACACCTGCAGGGTCCCAGGTACCTATATGCCAAATTTGGAAGCTCTGTGATCAGTAGTGTGAGCACCGGAGCGCAGACAGACACACACACACACACACACACACACACTTCTCTTTATTTATATAGATTATTACTTTTACACTATTATTTTTAAAGAATAAGGAATGCAAGACTGCAAACACTAAATTAAAATCTATTGTAACAGCTTAAATTAAGGGCCCTCTTTTCACTCACCGCCACCGGAAGCCGAAGCTAATGTTATTCTATGGGAAATTTTTCTTTACAAATAACTTATTAACTAATACATATTTTTAAATTCTGTTTTCACATTCTGAAAATTCTCAGCTGTTAAATTGACGGACCTTTTTTTAAAAAATTATTTTTTTATATTTTATTTTGAAGCTGCAAAATACGAATTTTCAATATGTAAAATTTTTTATTCCAAAATAAAATATTAAAAAAATACATTTTTAAAAAAGGTCCATCAATTTAACAGTT
This sequence comes from Salticus scenicus, assembly GCA_963930645.1. Lineage (NCBI taxonomy): Eukaryota > Metazoa > Arthropoda > Arachnida > Araneae > Salticidae > Salticus > Salticus scenicus. The sequence continues at coordinate 266,641,026 of OZ005655.1, read as the reverse complement.
GGAAATTTTCTGAATGTGAAAACAGAATTTAAAAATATGTATTAGTTAATAAGTTATTTGTAAAGGAAATTTCCCCATAGAATAACTTTGGCTCGGGCTTCTGGCGACGGTAAGTGAAGAGGGTCGTTAATGTGGTAATTTATCGAATTTCTGTAGTTGCTTGTTCCCATCCCCAGACATATCCATAACAGTTAATATATATGTGTATATCATAGAAGAAAACAAAACTACTACAAAAGTTACAATACAATTTCTTTATTTGTATAAATATTATCTCTACACTACCAAATACATAGTTACCACAAGACAGCACAGCACAAAACTGTTGGGCAAAAAAAGCTTTGTACAGCAGTGATCACCTAGGCATTGCACCCGAATCCTAACAGGTAATAGAATTAAAATTGCCAAAAATGTCAACATTATACAATGATACGAGTTCAATGCACACAACAATTGATGACACATACGCTACGAACCTTTTTGTTTTATTTACTTCTTTATTTAAAAAAAAAAAAAAAAAAACATACACATAACATTAAAATCAGAAATATTTTTATTAAGATTTAAAATATTTTTTCTTTTTTAAATAAAATTTCATTATCAACACTTCAATTTCGAAAAAATATTTGAAAGTAGAAACTACATTAGTATAGTATAATTTTATAGAACAGAAAACACATTTACTCAAAATTTAGATTACAGTAAAAAAAAAAAAAAAAAAAAAAAGCCAATGATCATTTTTATCTGAGGGTAATTTTGTATCAAAATATTTGTTAAGCTGCCACTTCAATATATATATATATAAATAGACAAATAGAATTATTAATCTGTAAGCAAAATCTGATCGTTTATTTAATAAAAGCAATTGCATTTGCATCCTTAAAAAATTAGGCATTATTTTATTTGAAACATTTCAAAACTGAGAATATCGATATACAAATATTCAGCTTTCAATGACTGAACCAAAAATTGATTATAAACGACTATGTCCCTTCAAAAATTTTATGTGATTGCCCCCCAAATTATTTATACTGATTTGATATATTTAACACATAGTTTTATAATTATAAAAGTTAATCACTTGAAATTCTATCAGCTGTCTTTTAAAATTAAAAGCATTTTTACATGTATACAAAAATTCACTTTATGATAGAAGATGGCGCCAATTAATAATTTTGCCCTAGGCCCCCACTCCTTTAAGTCAGTCCCTGCCTACCAGCAAGTATTAATAATGATACAGACATCACCAGAATATCAAGATATTGTCATCTAAAATGGATGCCTTCTTCTGGCTTCCAGTGTCGAAAATGAAGTGAAGCTTGTTTCAACAACGATATACAGACACAGACTTCTTGGCGGGAACTATTCCAGTGATTGACAGACAGTGGATACTCAAGGGAAGAGCATTTACTCAGAGTTTATGAACTATAATTTTTAAAAAGTATTTTTCTTTTTCAGAAATGGAATGTATAGAATATTTGCTAATTGTTAAAATAAACATTTAGTTCAAACTGATTGATTGTAGTAAAAATGCAAAACCCTGAAGGAAATTTTATATCTTCTCCTAAATTACAACTAAACTTACACATAGATAATTTGTAAACAATGCTGGTTATTAACATACAAATTTTCTTTATAAAAATTGTTTTAAATAATTATGTATAAAGGAAAAAAAAAAAAAAAAATCTATGATTGTTCCAGGAATTAAAACCTTTTGTTTTAAGTCTATTTATTAAAATCATTATGCTTTCTAAAATTTATTTTAGTAAATATGTCACATTTAGAAAAGATCAGGTTTTCATAAAAGAAAGAAAGAAAAAAAAAAAAAAAAAAAAAAAAAACTGTACATACAATTTGTGATATCAAATGCATTTTCAGTTAAAATTTTCAAAATTTTATATTGCAAAACTGTACAAATGAATGTTATATTAAAACTTTTTCTAGTATTTACTCAATGAATAACCAATTAACTTAAAAAACAGAGCAGCTTAGAAATTTATTTACTCCATAAAATCTTATTTCTCAATTGGAATAAGGGTCCCTTGAAATAATATCTACATTCTACAGTACATCTAATCAACTATCCCATTACGGTATTTATTAGGACTGCAATTTTCTTTCATAATTTATAAAGTTTAAGATATAATAATTAGTGATCCAAATAATTAGTTATGATTTAAATAAATCTCATAAAAATCTCAAAAACAATTTTCTTTATCCATGCATAAAAAGAGATTCAGATTCAAAGTAACTACTCGGATGAAAAATAAACACTTTGAAAGCTAACACCATAAATTGAAAACACACACAACATTTGTTTCTGATTGAAATAAATAAGTATGACTCTTCATCAGGTAAAAAAAAATTAAGGTATGAGTAGAACATGAAAGTAGCAAAGAATACATGGCAAAAATTTTTTCACTTGATGTAAGGTTGTTTTTATTTATTTTAAATGCAATTGCTGCATATCTTTGCAATCATGATATTTGCTTAGGAAGTTTATAATCATCTTTCAACACTGACACATTTTATCATACAGTAAACCCACAATTATCTGCGGGCAGATTAGTGTGTTGCGGACCAAGAAAAAATGTTTTTGTAAAAAGAAACAAAAACAGATTGATTTTCACACACACAAACAAAATGTAAATCTAAAGAACTTGTTGTTTTTGTTTAGTACAATACAGTACATTTAATTTAGTGCATAAATTAACCTAGATTGTACTTTGGTTTCATCACAAATACACTCTTTTTTGTTTATTGCTTTTACATCCTTTAATCACATAAGAGACAAATAGTTTTATTGTATTGTGAATTACTTTTACTGTTTGTATTGCTTTTATATACAATGCAATCAAGGTTTTGAGCTAGAATAGTTCTTCACCTTATTTGCTCCTTACTTTCAGTCATTTTGCAGTTTATCTGCGGAACATACGCCTCTTAATTCCACAGATATCGGGAGTTTACTACAAGTTTTTTTTTTCCTAATCAGACTTAATACACGCTTGATTATTTTATTATATTATTGACTAATATTTTTTGTACATTTTGTGCTTCATAAAATTTACTGCAACTTTTAACAACATCATGCATAAAAGTACATGATTTTTCCATATAGATGAATAAATAAAATTTACTTATTTGGATATAAACTTAGATGAATGTACAAAAACCTGTAATTAAAATTATATGAATCACATTTTTGCTTGAGAATAATATGAAAAGGAAAAAAAAAAGTTTTATGCATGGATTAGAGCACTATTTTATGCAAAAAGTACTAGTCCATGCATAAAATTTGGTACGATACAGTACACACACAGCACTGAAAGATTCCCGTACTAGAGAAATTTTATGGTTTAATCTATTTTATGCATGGATTAAGGAATCAAGAATGGACCTATTTGTTAAGTTAAAAGAAAAAGAAAAAAAAAAAAAAAAAAAAAAAATACGATTACAGTTATATTGACAACTAATCAAACAAATGATGGGAAATATGATGAAATATAGAGATACTATACAGAAATATATATATATATATTTACACACACACTCACACATATATATTTGTTTGTTTATACCTCCCAGCAGTTATATCACTCACTCATTAACAATATTTAATAACACGGTATTTATACTATATACAGCATGTGTCTTAAATGACTGAAAAAACAACCACTTTATTATTGTATTTACTTACAGCAACAATAGGAACAGTTGTACAATTAGATTTTTTTTTTTTTGTTTATATTCGACTAGAACTAATTTAAAATTGTTGATAGTCACAATGTTTTCACATGAATTATGTCTATAGCATTGATTATGACAAGCACTGGTTTTATATTAAATAATTCAGATTTTTTTTTTAATTTATTAAAAAATATACTGAATAAAATGTATGCATTATAGGAATGTTAATTAATATATATTTTTTTGTTTTATATTGTAATAACATAATTCCAAATATATATTATAATATTATATATAATACAGGGTAAGTCAAAATGAATATAGCGATTACAAACGGTTATAACTATTTAATGGAAAAAAATTTATCGATAAGATTTACACAGAATGTAGACGGAACTTCAAAATTCTGTATACATATGCCATAGATGTTCTTTGTGACTTCCCTTGGTCACATGGACAACATCTAGACAGTTGTCCATTTTACGCCATACATTCTGAAGCATGTCTGCAGTCCCCGACGCAAGCATATTACAAATGCGTACTTTGACACCCTGTGATTTTTATCTATGGGTTTATGTGAAAGACAGGGTGTGTATGTGCTTCCCATGCCCAAAACAATTGAAAAACTCAAAGTACGCATTTGTAATGCGCTTGCGTCGGTGACTGAACAAATGCTTCAGAATGTATGGCGTGAAATGGACTAGCGCCTAGATGTTGTCCGTGTGACCAAGGGAAGTCACAAAGAACATCTATGACATATGTATACAGAATTTTGAAGTTCCATCTAGATTCTGTGTTAATCTTATCAATAAAGTCTTTTTCATTAAATAGTTATAGCCGTTTTTAATAGCTATATTCATTTTAACTTACCCAGTATTATAAATGTATCTTCTATGTTTTCTTTTGTATTAAAATTTTTCTACTGTACACAATTAAATTTGTAGTTTTCTGCAAGATAATTTATAGATCATAAAAAGCTGACTAGACTTTGAATTAATATGTCAAAGTAAATTTACATCACTGTTGAAAAGGTAATCCAAAAAAATATAAAATTTACATAGTTAACTTATATTAGCATTATGTACCATCACCAGCGTAGGATAACAAATCACCAAATGCATGATTTGCATCTAACATTTCCATAGCTCAGGACGTATCTCAATTTCTTATTGGCTGTTAATATACCAAAGCTTCAATATGCCGATTTTATACTTTTTATATAGTGTTTTAACATTCATGTAAATTTACTTTGGTACAGATGATTTATAGATAGAAGTTTAAAGCCAATGCGTATTTTAACTACACTGCAAAAGTTTTAAAAGCTTAATTTTGATTATTTTTGAAAACTGAACAAATTATTTTACTTTATTCTTTAAAATTTCAATGGCAAATCAATAATAATAATAATAATAATAAAACCAATCAAAAGTTGTGGCATAAAACAAAGTCAACAACTGGTGATCTGTGGTTTGCAGCAAAATTTTGGTAGTCCACATGAAAAATCTGGACACTGAATTTTTAAAAGTTTAAACAATTAGTACCATACTTACACTAAAAATTAAACATATGACACTATACAAAATTAATTTATTTTTCTTCTTAAAATTTTGTGAAAAACTAAATCACATGTCAAGAATAAAAAATGAATTTAAAAGTTGTCATTACAATACATTGAATTAATTTAAAAATTCAACATTGATCAAATTCAGGAGAAATCTGAAAAAATGCATTGGACTGTTTGAATAAAAAAAAGTATAATAAAATAATGAAAAATATACAAAGAACCTTTACAATACTGGATACAAAATGGCATTGTATAGATACCGAACAATGATGAAAACAATTTTTTTTTTAATTGCCACCAGGCCTAGTCACCTTTTTCTATTATCATAATTTAATTAATGATGAAATAAATCAACAAAAAGGTTAAAAATTAATATATTTATACTTATTATAACATTTTTAGCTATAATATCAATGATTCTGGAAACACATTCCACAAACAAAATAATTTAATTCGATTTAAGTATTTAGCAATTTTGCATTAATTAATAATTTAAATAAGTATTGCCATGCTAATAAAGTGAATTCCTTTTATTTTATAGATTTCCGATGCATTTTCTACAATTTCATTTATAATAGAAACAAAATTATACATATAATTTTTTTTCTTTCAACTGGTATTGAGCCACCTATATGTATCAAAACTATATTAATGTACCAATGACTACTCCAAAGTTACAAACAATCAATAAAAAAATACATAAAATATTATGTAACTTGCACAAATTTGATGAGTATAGAAAATAAAATTGCACCATGAATATGAAAATTTTGATTACAAGATTATATAAATACACTGCTAATTACAAAACTTATCGATATGAGGGGTGATTCAGAATAAAAGAAAATTTTCTGGAATATCCTTTCATACATTTTAAAAGTATTTTTTTCTACACATTATACATGCATTTACAAACATACATATATAATGGAAGTATGTTTCTTATTCACTTCAAATATGAACTAATTGTTATACATTAAAATGTTTTATTCAACATTAGGATTGAGCTGTTTTTAATAAAATATAATTTTTTTTTTTTTCCCAGAACAGACAGCCTTAAATTTTCTAAATAAAATCACCCCTGATCAATCCTTACCAATTATTAACAGTTTCTGTAAAATGGCATATCTTCAAAACAAAAATATAAAGAAAAATTCTTGTAAAATTAAATGTTTTCCATGCTAATTCATCTTCAAATTCAATGTTTTGTGAAACAGAGCTATCAAGGAAAAATAATAAATACATCTAATTTCCTTCACGCATGAATAAATTTTGCTTTTTCTTATATACTTCTCATTAAATTGGATGGTATTGTAAAGCCTTCGTGATATACAATATCAAAATTATTTTTAGCAAAAAGTTTTCTGAATGATCTACATTGTGCAATTCTGATATATATACACATACTTGTTTTAAAAGCCAAAAAACTTTGGTTTAAGCTATAATACTTAAAAATCTGAAAACCCAGTGATGCATGTCAAATATCCTGAGTTAATAATGTGTCGTAATCTAATCCTAGAGATGCCACTATGAAAACACATCTGTAATTTTCCAAATTTAATTCTTGATTTTTAATTTAGCAAATAACCTGGTTATGGCAGAATATGAAGATTTCATTTTTATTTTTCATCCTAAATATTTTGATATGCAACCAATGTATCTCTGTTGCATATGAAAATTTGCATAGTATAAAATTTACTTTCCATGGTGCGCTGCCATTTGTTTGCAGCACTTGTGCCTACTTTGTTCGCCTGGTCGTGTTTTCTTCTGACCCAAAAATATTGTTGACAGTTCTTGCATTTTATGGTGTTTACTCAAATTTTTGTACTCAAGACTTTTAAACACCAGTTCTGTGGTACTATTTAATAATAAATGTGTCTTTGATTTAATTGTTGAGTTGACTTAATTTTTTTAATCACAAGGATTTTGAGAAAATATATATGTGCTAAAGAAATCCAATATTTTTAAAGTATGCGAAGTATATACATCTATTATCGAAGATAAAACAAGCATACATGGTTATTTCATAAGACACATGGTATTAACCATATAATTAATTATTTAGATTTATTTATAGTGTACATTACATAAAAGTGGTACACACTAAATGTTTACTCAATATATATTTTATTTTACTGATAATGATAATTCAGATTTTCTCGTGGGTTTAAAAAAGGGTAGGAATCTGCTAGTGAAAAAAATGGCTGTTTTGGATTCTTTTAAGGGCACATTTAATATTTAAAATACACATTAATTAAAAACTCTGTTATAAGTGTATGCATATAATAAACACTTTTTTAACTTTTGCTTATTACTAATAAATAAACAGTGATGGTCATAAACAATGTTTTTACTCATGATATATATAATTTATCTTTATTATTCTTATTCTTTGTTTTTATTATTCATAATTTATTTTTCCAAATTTAAAATAAATTAATCTTAAAAATATTTAAGAAATCAGATTTTTGAAAACTAACAACAACATTAGACTACTGATATCAGTTACAACATCTGAATGATTGAGGGCTTTGAAAACTGTTGTAAAAATATTGAAACTCAAATTACCATAAATAGTTCTTAATTAAAATTTTGGTGCCAAAACATTTGAATAGACTTTAAACAGAAGTAACTTAAGTTGTTAAAAAAAAAAAAAACTGAAAACAGAGGACAGGTTAGAGGGTTTAATAATTTGCTTAGAATCTATTACTGAGAAATAATTACAGATGTGCTAGAACAGCTGACATCTCTGTTGCTAAATACTATTAAAGCATGTTTATGCATTGTATGACACAAATTTTATACACAATAAATAGAATTAACAATACAACTGTAGATTATGACATGGCAGTTATCCTGTACACAACTGTTGCCACAGTGCAGTATTTTTAACAATGTCTACAGGTTCCAGTTACCTAGAAATATGATTTATTAGAAATATTAACTGTACATTTAATTACACAATATTAATCTACAAGAATGGGAAAAGGAGGGAGTTTTTAAACATTCTTTAAGGCAACAGAAGATATCCCTTTGTTTCTCAGGTACATAGATTGATTTTATTGCAGTCACCAACAAATGTGGATGCAGATTTTAATTTTTGGGGCCTACTTTTATGGAAGGAAAACAAAAACAAAACAACAACAAAAAAAAAAAGTAAAACTCTCACTTTTAGTAGTCACTCTATTCTATACAATATTTAATATCAAGTGTTTCATTGAAGCAAGTACAGGCAATGCCATATTAAAAATATTGAAAAACATGGAAAAATTTTATAACAGGATCATTTTTATAAAAAGAAATTTTGTGAATGGACTATTTTTTTATATATGAATTTTTGTGATGGGTCAGCTGAAGGGACTAATTTCTGCTGAATCAATCAACCCTTGATCACATTAATATTTGATAGACCGTTTAAGAATGTTTCAAATCGGCTTATTTTCTATTAATTTTTTTTATGACAGATAATGAGATAACATAACTTTACGAGCTAATATAATTTTGATTATGATTACAACCTATCACTAAATTTACTAATGAAAAAATGGAATATTTTAAAGATTACAGTTGGCATGTTTTGTGAATGTTAAAAAAGCATTTTAGGGCAGAATAACCAACAAGAAAAAACCAAATAACACCAGTTAAATTTTAAGTAATAATGCACCATTATTGGCTATATATGTCAAGTTAGTATAATAATAAGAAATATATAACAATTCAATCGAGTAATACACTGAAAAATGTTACTTGATTTTTTTATGGATACCATCAATTCCCATTTAATACCTTACAGTAGTCTTTTCAGTCACATGTCTATTGCTCTCTCTTATATTAATTGCTGCGAAGTCAATGCAGATAAATCCACAGAAAAAAAAAAAAATTCAATTTTTACATGAAGGTTGAGTCAAAAGTTAAAGTGCTATTAATAAAAATTTAATAGGTATATGAGAAAATCATTATTTTTTAATACATTATTTTTTTTTAATTTTAGATTTATTGGTTTGATCAGAAAATGTATAAAATTAACACCAAAACAACAAATAGATCCTTTGATAACTTAAACATTTATTCCATGAAAATTTAAGAAAATCAGAAAATATATGTATTAAAAAAAAAAAAAAAAAAAAAAAAAAAGATCTTAACTCAACCAAATTTAGCTTCCTTGTGATTCATATTAAAATTTACAAAAAACATACAGAAAAAAAAAAAAAAAGAACTTCACCAAAATTAGTTTTCTTGAGACTCATATATAAAGAGAATAGATGCCACTTCATAAACTTTTTTTTAACAATTATAACTGTTTATACATTGGTCACAAAACAAATATTATCACTTCTTTTGTTGTTCGTTGAAACAGAAATTCAGGACATCTTCCACTGCCTTAAATCCAGGACATGAGTGAAATTGTGCATCAAAAATTGTACATCCTCGCATAAATTACATTTTGCAACTGCAGAGTTTGAATCCTGTACAATAGCAGTTCGCAAGGCCATAAACCAAATTTGTAGTTACAGATGAGATCACACAGCTTGATTTGCATTTTTAAAAAAATCATGATTGTTTTTAAAACACACAAGTCAAGCATTAAAAAAAAAAAAAAAAAAAAGAAGTAAATACTATTTTGATGAAGGTTTGATAAAGTAAATGACAATGAGAATACGCTTCAGTCTTTGACATTTAACAGTATATTGTTTTCAAAAAAGTTCCGTAAGCAATTTAAAAAAGTTTCTTAAATTTGAAAATAAAAAATTAAAGCATTTTTTTTTTTTTTAAATCAATTTTCACAGAGTATATGGATACCTTATAAACAATATTATTAAATACTATTTAAAAGTTGACATAAAAGAATTATTAGAAATGTAAAAATAAACATATATTCATATTAAACATATCCTAACATCATTAATTATGCTACGGAAAAAAAAAAAAAAAAAAAAATGCTAAAAGTACAATGCATAGGTAATATTGATGTGAATAAAATGTGGATTTTGGGTTTAGGACTTTTCCCCTAACAACACAATTTCTCCGAAAGGCATCTTCAGAATGTCCTGTGGATAAAAGGGAAATCCTATGGACCTCCTCAGTCTGTGGACAAGTGTGTTGTTAGGGTTATCTTACTTTCTCAGTAAAAAATTCACCCATTTTAAAAAAAAGTTTGTGATTATAATTTTCTATAAATTACAAATAAAAATTTTCAAAAAATTTCTTCTTGACTAGATAAGAATGAGTGTAAAAAATTTCTGATAACAAATGCATCTTGTTTAAAAATCGCAACAATTTTTGAAAGCAGAATTTTTTAAACTTCTGAAAACAAAGCAGGAAAATAATAATAATAATAATATCAGCAAATTTACAAAAATGAATCTATCAAAGCACTTTCAGCATTCATACTTCTTAAGAAATTTTAGCATTCTTAACATACTATTAAATTATATAAATCGTGTTATGCAAAATATTAAATATATCTTGATTAGCATTATTTTGAAAACAATTTACTGTTAAAAGTATGAAATTATCAATAATGTTATGGAATCCTGATGCTATACATCCACCGCCAGATAAAGTCATTATCTCTTTCTCGAAAAATGATTCATTTACATTAAAAAGGGGAAAAAATGATAAAATACTGGCACACTATCTTTGAACACTTTGATGAGATGCCTTAGAAAGTTCACATCTCTATTAATGACTCTGATATCCTTTCTTTTCTCGATTGGATTCAAGATTCAAACAGTGCGAGGAGATCATCGTTCCCAGCTCCAGAATTACTGTTTGTAGCAGTGGTTGAAGTTGAGGTCCCTGAAGATGCATTCCCAGTACTGCCACCGCCACTTAATTCTGGTGTGTCAAGGTATGATAGAAGCTCCATTGGATCCACCACACTTTCAGGTAGTAACTGTGTGAGGAAAGAAGTAAATTAGTTTAACTGAAGCAAATACATAGTGCAGGATATAGTGATTTTAATTTTATTCTTGAAATCAAGCCTCCTTTTTATATACAGTGAAATACGTTTAACATGAAAACGCTTAACATGAAAAATCGGTTAACACAAAATAATACAGCGGTTCGGACAGTATACTATGCTATTTAATACATTTTTTTTCCTTTCAACACAAAACAAAAATCGTTTGAAAAAAATTGGTTTTTGATCTCCAGTGGCATGTTTGCTACAACAGCGATGCCAACATTTTAATTTATTCCGAAGCATTTTTAGACCCACCTTTATTTCCATACCACTTTTTTTTAAGAGTAATTTTTTCTTATTTTATCATAGTTATATATTCAAGGAAAATAGTCTATAAATAAAGTGGTACGGATTGAAGGCGGGGCTAAAAGTGCTCTAGAATAAGTTAAAACGTTGGTAACTATGCTACTACATGTTGCAGTCAATGACCATGTGTTTTACAGCACCAACAATGGGATTTTTGAAATCGTTCATCATTAAAATAATTCTACTTATGTAAATTTTGATGACGAATCTGACAACTGAATCAACGGCACAGTTCCTGTCCCTTCTGCTTCAGAAATGAAGAAAATAATGAGTATCCGCAGTTATTTAGATGTGTATTCAAATTCAGAGATGAATAAAACAATGTATGATCTCGATAAGTTTTTGAACAATATGGTGCTGAAAGAGAAGTAAAACATATGTGATTTTTTTTCCACCAAAAACAGTAATATTTGTACTTGATTTTTATTCTAATGGATACCAGTTAGTGGTAGTTTTACAGGAAATGGAAATAATAATTGACGACATGGAAAACATTGGCCAGTTTTGTTCTTTTTTTACGAATCTTTTTACACAAAATTCTTTTAACACGAAAAAATATTTCGGTCCCCTCATTTTCGTGTTAAACGTTTTTCACTGTATTTGCATTAAATTAATTCTTAAATTGTTAAAAAGCAAATTAAGGGATTCTTTAATATGACTTTTGAATTATTAAATGAAAATTGAAAAAGCAAAAAATAATTCAAAGACAGGTAAAATTTATTTTTAGCATTAGCTAAATTTCTCAAGTAAAATACTTAATACTAACTGTTCCAGAGCAGAACATCTGTGGGATAGTACCTACATACCTAATACGATTTCCAGAAAAATCTCATATAATGATTTATGAAGCATAGTAGAAGCCAAGCAACAGACACAAGATCACCGAAACCACAAGAATGACCAACAAGAATGAAAAATTTTTTTATGTAGGAGAAGCTCAGAAAGGTGAAAAAAATTCAACAGGGGATGAAATACACATATTTAAAGAAATCAAATTTATTAATGAACAGCCTGCATAACTAACGAAAACATTAAATTAACTAAACAAAATCTTAACAGTAAAACATAAACTAAATCAAAATTTATGATTAATTAATTTAAGAAACTTAAGATAGGAAGGAAGGAGGCAGGCGGCAAGACTTGTGACTTGCCTGTGGGGTTAAACTAGTTTTGTGCCGGCAAAACTCCCCCAGCCTGCAAAGACCAGAATAGGAGTCATAACTATATAATTTTTTCACCCTTCTGAGCTTCTCCTACATAAAGAAACTTTTCATTCTTATTGGTCTTTGTGGTTTCAGTGATCTTGTACCTGTTGCTTGGCTTCTGCTATGCTTAATAAATCTTTATTATATATATACGCTAGAGAAATAGTCCACGCTAGAGAAATAATATATAGTTTAAAATTTCCTAAAAGTTAAAGGGGGGGGGGGGGAATAACTAATCTCCAAATTATTTCCAATTTGGATTACAATTTTATTAGTATAGCTCATAATGAGTGATGCAGCTAGACTAGTGGTTGGCAACCTCATTTTTGAACAAAGCCAAATGTCAACAATACAACGGTTAAAATATCTTTTGGGAGCCAAAAATGTTTAACCTAATTTATATTGGCTCATTCATTCTTATTAACATAATTAGAGTATTCCTAAGTTGACATTTGCTAAAATCTCAAGGGGCAAAAAATCTGCGTGTGGCTCGCGAGCTGCAGGTTGCCGACCAATGAGCTAGACTCCTTCAATTTCTTCATTTTGAAAAGAAGCTTTTCTAAGACATATTATATAAATTTAATAAAATACATTTTTTTTTTCTTTTTTCAAAACAGGAATCCTCTTCCCCCCAATTGAAAACTTTCTATTTATTACTGTTAAAGTAAACATACACAGAACAAATTTAATAATTACAAATATATATTTATAAGGATTGGAAAAATAAAGATAGCAAGAAAGTTTATAAATTATGACAGTATAGGTTAGGCTGACCATATGTCTTCGAATCTCGAGGACAGTCCCCGAATCTCGAGGAAAAAACTACCTTCGTCCCCAAAAAATTACAACACATTTGGGGACGCCGGTTATAAAGTTATTAATGTTTTATTATAGTAATTTATTATATGTATAATAAATAAGCTGAAATAAGTTCTTTTAGGTGTTTTATACATAAAAATTGCTAAAATTTTACAATTTAAGGTGATTTAATTATTTTTTTGTTGTCGAAATTCGAGGACACCGCCATTTTTGTCCCCAAATTCAATGAAAAAAATATGGTCACTCAAATATAGGTAAGTACAGACTAAATTAATTCTCCGATGAAAAGCTGTTAGAGCAACTTTGCATCATTGTTACTACTTAACTCATTTATTATTAGATTAGTATCAGTTATTCTATTTCCTCATTATTACATAAATCTGACAATACAATTTGATAAACTGATTATCAAATTTAACCATTTAATAAAATCAAATACCTTTCAAACAGAGTGATTTTCAGAAACAGTTAAATTTTGCAGAAACAGATTTAACGATAAATTTTTAAACAGACAGTTTATCGTAAAATTTTAAAATGACCAAGTGTTTAGAAAATAAGAGCCCTATAACAATAGTAATAACTGTTTTATGATGAAACTGACAGTTTTAAAAATTGCACATTTTTTATCACTTAAAAATAATAAAATAATAAATAAATAAATAAAATTTATTATTTAAGCAAAATAAAATCATTTGACAAATAGATAAATATATTCTGGCAGATAATCTTATATATAAATATTCTCAATTTCGAAGAATTAATTTTTTTTAACAGGGGGTGAAACTACAATATATAGGCAAGAAACCTGAAATCTGCTATTTCTACAAAGAATGAGTACCGAGAGGAGATTTATTTATGATATACCATACAGGTATCATTAAAAATACTTATTTACATTTATAATAAGTGCAGGGTTCCCACTCAATTTCAAAAATACTTTCAACTTTTCCAGGTTTTCCAGGTCTATTTTTAGAAAATTCCAGACGCAAAATTTGATTTGTGACATAAAAAATAGCTCACGGCATAAAACATAACATAGCTTGCATCATAAAAGACAATGTAGTAACGAGACTCGCGAGATAAATTGAATGCTCAAAAAGCATTTTCCAGGTTTATACAATCATTTTTCCACGTTTTGGGGCAAATATTTGCAACTTTCCCTAACATTTCCCTGACTTTTTACATTAATTTCAAATTCCCTGACTATTCCAGGTTTTTCCTAACCCGTGGAAACCCTGTAAGTGATATTTAGACAATTCTTGATACATTATAAGGCAAATCAAACATTCAAAATGAGAAATTTCTATAAAAACAAAATAACATGAAATTCAGAAAAAGTAAAATTTTTAAAAACTCTGAATTTAAGGGTAGCCCATCAAAAATTTCACTTTTGTTTTAATTACAAGTTACTTAAAAAAAAAAAAAAAGTCTTTTGAATACATACATTTAATCCCTCCTGCCCTTGTCCTTCCCCTTCTATTACAGCAGCAGGATCAAAATTTAAGTCACCAAGATCAGGAGCATGTGGTAATGAAGATTCACTGTTTGTTGAAGCTTGACTACTTGGCTGGCTTGCAGCTGTACAGTTATTGCCTGCAGTGCCACTTTCAGTTTGTTGCGCTGTAGTTGATGGAGGAGGAACACTGGGTGGTCCCCCTGTGCCACCACCAGAATTACCTGGTGTGTGAGGAGTATGTGGTGTATGTGGAGTGTTCGGTCCATGTTGTAAAAGATTTTGGCTTTGGTTTGATGATGGTGTACTAGGAGTACCAACACTTGTTTGATGTAGAGATGAAGGTTGAGAAGAGGCAGTTCCAGAAGTTGAAGTAGTGGATGGTTGCCGCAAAGAGGGATTACCTTGGTCATGAAGACTGGGAAGTCCCATTTGCTGCAAAAGATTGGGAAGAAGAATCACACATTTGACTTACATAATACATATGAATTAATTTTCTTTGAAAAACTAAATCACACACTGAGTTATAATAAAAAATTTATTTCAACAAAATGAATTAAGTAATTCTACAACATAGAATTTAATTTAAAAAGTAATACATAAAAATTATATCTAAATGGATATAACTTTCCCAAAAGTTATATACGTCATTTATAAGTATAAATTTTTATACTTCTTTTAGCTAATAAACAAGTAAATAAAAATTATAAAAGGATGAATCCTTAAATGCTATAATTTTTTTTTTCAGTATTAATCCCAGTACAGAAATAATGCAATTTAAATAAAATGTGCATTTATATATCTGTAGCCCAGACGTTAAAAGAAAGAGAAGCATGGAAAGAAAAAACACACAATCACAAGTGTGGGAAAAAAAAAAAAAAAAATTAACACCAGCAAGAAAATGCCGGAAAAATAGAGAAGAAAAAAAGACCAAAGTTCAGAAAGTGTGAGCACAGGGGCCCTGAGGCTGTTGTCAAGGCTTAGCTATATTTCGCCTAACATGTGCAGTATACAATTTGGTTTACAGAAGCACCTTTTATAGAAAGCACTTTAATAAAAGCATAGATAGATCACAATAATCATAAAACATTTCATTAAATCATGAGCAATGAATAGAATTGCTAGAATTTTAAACAAATTCTGAAAGTGAAGTAAAAGCTATGACAAAAGTTTACATAGCTAATTTTATATGTATAATAAATTTAAAATGTTATTTTTTGTTGATCTGAAAACAACTGAATACAGAAAGATGATAAATAAGTGGAAAATGGCACACAAAAGGTGAATATCAGACTTTAAGTATTATGAAAAATGTTAAGTTAAGATTTACAACAACAAAGTTTACAATCATGATGAAAAAGAAATAATTCATTTTTTATAATAAATTACACTGCCACATTATCATCATTGGGTTGGAAAATAATTCAAAACATTTGAAATATTTAATTTAGAATTAACACAAGGTATTTATTGACCCACTTTTTAAACTCTCTAACACTATATATTGATATGTAAAAAAAAAAAAAAAAAAAAAATCCTTTAAATAATCATAGAAACATACTATAGAAATTTACTATAAAAATATATTGGTAAAAGAGTCACCAACGATCATTTTCCAAGTATAGACTGTCAGTAGACAGTCTATATTTGGAAAATGATTAAGAATATGAAACGTAAAAACAATGTCTTTTTTGTTCCATTTATATATACTAAGTGTTGCATCAAATGACCATTTTATCACAAAACAAGTACATAGTAGCTTAAAATATCATTTTGTGATGTGATACAATATTATTTTTCCCTATGTTTTATTCTGAGTAAATTATATTGATTGTGTGAATAACAACTACTCGGAGTTTAAGCCAGAACTGTACAGTGTAAGGCACACATATGTATGGTGTGCACAGGTTTTTAATTTTTTTTTTTTAAACAAAAACATTTTTTCTTTAAAAAATAAATAAAATGAAGAAGAATTTTAGAAATAAATACTGGTAAACACAAATATTGACATCACACATAATATATTCATATCATTAAGAACTGGAGGACAGTATTAAAATAAGAGAATAAGTTATGAAATGTAATTCTGCCATTTCTTTCACGGATGTTTAAGTAAATACCAAACTATGAATAATTTTATTTTATATATTATCCCAGATTAGCATTTCCTACACAAAACATTTGTGTGATAGGTGACTACGTAACATTTGTGACTATGTATCTAATATGACATTAAAAAAAAAAAAAAAAAAAAAAAAAATCACATAATTAAAATACATAACAGAAAATACAGCTTTCTGAGATAGTTCTGCAGATACGCAGTTCCAGACCACCAATTTCACGGCAGCTATTCCAGGGTTTTCTTAATCACATTCTTAAATATTTAGAAGGACTTGGCTATTCCCAGCTAATATTTCTAGCTTGATTATTTCGTAATTACTTACACACATTTGATTAGTCTGGCATTTCATGCGTCCGTCTAAATTTCCTATGAGCATAAATGTTTCAGTTTTCATCTCCTAGGTATATTAAAATTCTAAAAAGGTACCAATAAAACAGCGTGTTCAGAAATAAATAAACAAAGCTTGCTGAATAAAAGTTGCTATCCCCCCCCCCCCTCCAGCACACACACACACACACACAGAAGATCTGTGAATTTTTCTATGACTTCAGTTTTTGTATAAATTTTGAACAAAAGGAAGACGTTTGAGTTATTTTAAAATGAATCGAAAACTTAACACTGTTAGCCATAGTGTCTCTCTCTCTCTCTCTCTCTCTTTTTTTAAATTTAATTTACACAGTAAGTCTAAGAAATTTGTTCTCCCACGACGTCATTATTGTATCATTTTACAAAATTTAATTGAAACTGGTTCACATTAGAGAAATATTTATATAGATATCCAAATCTGATACTAAATAATTTTCTTAATTGTTTATGATTATGACCTTTTTCTTTTTTTTTTGCATATACAGGGTTGCTACACAAAACAGGAAAAAAAATTCCCTGAGTTTTCCCTGTCCCTCTTAGAAGTAAAATAGATGGCACACAATCACGCAGCATTAGAATTTAACATGTTTACAAGTCAATTGAACATATTTAGGGTATATTAATTTTATTAACTTACTATAGTTTGGGGAAAAAAACATAATTGATTCATTATAAAGCACTAAAAATTTCAAAAAATATTTGATGATGAAAACATTTTCCCCAAAATATTTCAAAATTCCCTGAATTTTCCCTGTTTTTGCAATAAATTTTGAAAATTTCCTGAGTTTTAATAGATTTTCAAATTCCCTGAGTTTTCCAAGTATTCCCTGTTTTCCAGGTGCCATTGCAACCCTGATATATATTTACAAGCTTGCAGATACTTTCTAACTTTATACTGGTGTGGTTTAAGCTTCTCTCTTTTTGAATTTTTAAGCAAAAATAAACTATTTATTAAATGTAATAAAATACATACTGAACAGTCTTCCTAGTAAATGCTTATTCCCAAACTTAGTTTAAGACCAACTTATAACAAAAATGTAAGTTTATATTTAAAAATTTACTTGTTCATGATGATTAAGAGATTTTTCCATTGCTGCTAATGGGTCTAAAGATGCTACACTTTCATTGAGATGAGACAGAGGACTGCTGAAGTCGGTAGCCTGAGACTGAAATTCATAACTACCAGCACCACCATACGATGAACCATTCGGCATCATGGGGCCATTAGGAACTGGTCCATTTGCTATAGCTGATAAAAAAATAAAATTAACTGACACAGAAATAAAAATTCAACTATGAACAATACTAGTACAAAAAATTTTTACCTTGAAATTAATTAAATGTTATTTTTCTATACATTTTTAGCTGAAAGAATGCTAGTTGGCTAATTATACAATGCCAGTGTATGACTGGCCTTAGATTTAATTAAATATTTTTCTTTAAAATATAATTTTCAACTAAATTTAAAGATTTTTGATTATTAATTAACTCTATCATTATTTAGAGTCAATTTTGAGTTTTTGTCAAAATGCATTAAAAAATTGTGATTGTTAAAAAAGTTTATTATAATTATTATTAAAAGTGGTTTATTAAATGACATATCTAACATAATTTGGAAGCTGCAGGATTAACGGTTCACAAATTTTAAAGCATCCATGCTAAGTGTCCTTAGAAAAAAAAAATAATAATAATAATAATAATAATAATAATTAATTAATTAAAAATATAAATCTTTATAAAACCTCCAGTTATCAACAGAATTGAGAGATTTTTAAATTGTGAATCATTATAACTGTTTATAGCCAATTTTTAATTTTTGTCAAAAGTGGTTGAAACTTTTTTTTTTTTTTTTTTTTTTAAGAGAGCTTGCAAATTTTAAAATATCAATATAAAGTATTCAATTATTAAAAAAAAAAAAAAAAACTATTAAAAAGGTTTTTATCCAACATTGCTGGGCCTTGACCACCTTGATTAAATCAGCTTTCTAATAATAATAACTTATTGAGATAGGTCAATTTGTTATGGGGTCACAGACAGACACACACAGACAGACAAAAGCTCATAACATCCCTCTCTTTTAGTAAAGGGTTAAAATATATATATTTATTTTTGCAATTAAAAAGAAATATTTAGTAAACTTTCTGAATGTCTTTCAAAGCCAATCCTATAATAAACATTTTTCTGACATTTTTTATGATATTATAATGTACAAAATCAAACAATTTAATTTAAAAATTAATAAAAAGCCCAACAAATTTAAAACAAATACTCAATTAATTGTGAATTTTACAAATCCAATATTGAACAGTATTAACATTACGTCTATCATTAATGACAAAGAATGTATGTTTCCGATTAAAGATTTAAATCTATCTCGTACCTTCAAATATCCTCTTCCTCTTGGAAGAAAGATATTCAATTATAATTCTGTTTCTAAGTCTACCTCTTTTACTAACACTGTAACCTGTAAATGCAATGATCCTTCTTTCTCAAAATTTATTGACAGAGACCATGGACATATTATCACAGGTAATCTCAATATTATTGACAATTATCAATTAAAAAAATTCATGAAATTTGGCACCAAATTTAGACTTCCAGTTAAAACTAGCATTCCACAAATCTTACAACAGTTTTCTTATGACCTAGATTTATTTATTTATAAAATATCTATTACTCATAATAAACCTATTGCCTACTTCACTCAATGGAAAGTTTTAGTGTTACAAAAAATCAAAAATGCATTATTTATCAATTCTTCAAATCTGGTGTTATTTAAAAAATCTGTACTTCTTAACTCAATCAAATCACTACAGGATGACTATGTGATCACTTATGTTGACAAATCACCTAATAATTATGCCATTATTTGTAAATCCTACTATCTCTCTATTTTAAACTCTTCAATCAATAATAGTAACATCTTCAGTTTAACTAATAATAACCTTATTATTAATAACCGAAAAATACATAATTACTATAAACTACTTCAACTTCCCTTCAATAACTTTAATTATCCTTATATAGTTCTCATCCCTAAGTTTCACAAATCTCCAATTAAATTTCGCACTGTCACTGTTGGGTGTAACACTTATAACAACAATGCTAATAAAGCTCTACTGGATATTCTAAAGCAAATTTACAAATGTACTTGCAAAGTTGATAATTTACACTGTCTTAAAAATAGCTTTCAATTAATTCAATACATCAAATCGCTCGATTCAATAGACAATATTATGACTTTTGACTTTCAGGATCTTTTCAATAATATTGAGTTATCAGATCTTAGTAATATCATTTACAGTCTTTTTCAAGAATATAAAGCTCAAATTAATCTTCCTTACAATTTTAAAGAAGAAAAATTTAAAACACTTCTTAACTTTGTTATCCATAATAATTATATCTTCCACAACAACGATATCTATTTGCAACAATTAGGCATTCCACAAGGAGGTTGTAGCTCCAGTATTTTGGCAGATCTCTATCTTTATTATTATGAAAAGCAAATTTGCAATGATGATGTTCGATTTTATCGTTACATCGATGATATTATTGTATTTTATCTCAACAAGAACTCAGAAAATGGTTTTTCCTTCAATTATCCACCTAATTTAAAGCTAACTCAAAATACTCTGACTAATCAATCTATTAACTTTTTAGATCTCAAAATAATCATCGATGGTAATAAACTTTACACAGATATCTATGACAAACGGCAAGATTTTTGTTTTAATGTAAACTTATTTACACATTTTAATTCATGTCTGCATCTTTCGGTATTTAGAAACATCATCATTAACCATTTATTTCGAATTAATAATTTATGCTCTGCAAAGTTTAAAAACAAGAATATTAATAAACTGATCACAGCCACTGCTAAAATGGGTTTTCCTAAAAACTTTGTATTTTCTATTTTATATCCTTAACCATGTCTCTGTCAGTACAAAAAAAAAAAAAAGCTGTGTACACTCTTGTGTATATCAACAAAAAAATTATAAAATAATAAAAGACAATAAAAAAGGTGGCGGTTGGGTGGGCAGATGTTTGATTACGGAGGTGGGGTGGTGTTGTAAGGCTGGATGGTTGGGTGGGTTTGTGAAATGAAATTAAAAAAAAAAAAAAAAAAAAAAAAAGTAGAAGGCTTGTTGCATTTGCTTTGTATTACTATGCATGCTTTCATTTTCCATTAAAATTTCAGTTTTTTCCTTAATGAATTGTCAACTATATTTAATGTTCTAATTATACTGTTAAACACAATGTGAATAAACAGTTAATTTCATTGTGGCTTCATGGTTTCATTGTCGTTCATCTGCTTTGAAATTTGCATTTTTAAATCCATATGGTTCCTGTTTCTGGTTGTGGCAGGCTGGGGGAGTGTTGCCGGCATAAAACTAGTGTAACCCCACAGGCAAGTCACAAGTCTTGCCGCCTGCCTCCTTCTTCCTATCTTGTGTTTCTTGGGTTGTTTTTTCATTAATTTTGATAGATTTATGGTTTTAAGTTAAGATTTGTTGTTTTACTTCATTGATTCGTTTGTTTTGCAGGCTGTTAATTGGTGAATCTGGTTTCTTTGCATTGGTGTATTTCGTCCACTGGTGATTTTTTTTTTTTTTTTTTTTTGTCTTGTTGGTCATTGGTGTTTCAGTGATCTTGTATCTGTTGCTTGGCTTCTACTATGCTTAATAGATCATCTTTATTATATATATATATATATATATATATATATATATATATATATATATATTCGCGTTTATTTTTACCTTTCCATTCCATTTGCATGGACAAACTGTGGCAGTATTTACTTAAGACTTATACTATATAATAATAATGATGAAAAATTAATCAAATTAGACATCCCACAAATATGGATACAAGGATTATATAAGATGAGCAATATTAGTAATTTTGATCTTTAAAAATTTAACACCACTTTTCTTCAGTTCTTTTACCCATAAAAAAAAATTACAATGTTAGACTGATCAGACACAACCAATACAAAAACTCACACTGCATATCAGGAGGAGGTAAAGCAGAGTAAGGGGATAGTCCTTGTCCCATTTCCCATGCGGATGTAGTAGGCATTGTCATGCTACTGGGAGACATGGCTTTAAATCTCTTTTGAGCACCACATGCTTCCACTGCACAATTCAAACAAACATACATATGATTAGTGTTTTTATTTAAATAAAAAATAGAATGGGGTTACTCTACTTTAATGTGAAATTTAAACAGTGATTTTCAACCTTTTACATTTGCAACTTCTGTCAACTACATACATTACATATCGTCAATATATATTTTCTCTAAAAAATGTACGAAAACTGCAGTGATAACATCAGAAGAATATTTTTTTGTTTGTAAGTTAATGGATATTATTTAAAAGAAATCCTAAAATTAATTTTTCTTCTTCCATGTTTATTCTTTTACGGAAGTTTCAGAACCACCCTACCTAGATACAGTTTCAAATAGGTTGAAAACCACTGCCACAGGGAATGTTATAAATTAGGATATACTTCAATAGGTTAGACTACATTAATGTTTAAGAAATTAAAAAAACAGGATAATAATTAAAAGTTTATTAGGATTTCAAGAATAAAAGGCCAACATCACAAATATAAAAAAACAAGCAACAGTCTGTTTTGGATCAAAATAATAAAGCATAACCCTCCATCAGGCAAGAATAATAATCTACCAGTACAGCATTCTGATCTCGTTTTCTCCTGTTTAATGGAGGATTATGGTAAATTATTTCAACTTGAAAAGCATTGTTGAGTATTTTTTATATTTTATGGCTTTTGCTTACTAATTTTTTATTCTTTATTATTAAGCATTCCCCTATATTTAACTTTAATTATAAACTTTTAAATAAAACTTACCATCTATTAAGATTGCCGATATTTTGAGTTACTAAGATTAGTGAAGATTATGGTTAATATAAAACTTACATGCAAATAAATTAACCAGAACATATATTGAACATTATATTGAAATCATTTAATGTACAGTAGAGCACCAATTATCTGCACAATTGGGTGGCAATTGTGGATAACCTGAAAAACAGAGTAAAATGGGGTGCAAACATGAGGTAGAACAGCATAACCCCTATTTCTAAAGTTAAAAAAATCTCTTTCCTCCTAAAACAGTCAAAAAAATTCCAAGTAGGCCTATAGAATTACAATGTAGAGTAAACATGTTAGTAATTTTCGACCTTCGCACTGTAGAACATATTGCATTTTCCTTGTTGTTGTCTTGAATTAAAATTGGAGTTTTTGGAGGTTAGTAATTTAAATTGTTTTTCAAGGCTCTCACACTCACGGATAATTGATGCTCTACTGTAACACAGCTTACTCAAAAGCAGACAAGTTAAGGGTTAATACTCTTTTATGCAACAAGAAAATATTATTTTCCTTCCATAACAAAATGTGAGCATATATGTAAATACGTATATCACAAAAAAATGCACTTACCCCCATCACTCTCTTCTTTCAGAGCTTTGACTGGAACTGGCTTCCAACTGGCAGTAGAATCTATCGTGACTTCTTCGACATCAGAATTACTCAAATTTGTTAAAATGCCCCAAATATACTGATCAACCTCTAGACCTTCTAGTAGAGCTGGCTTACTATAAAATAAATAAAAAAATAAATTGAAATTTATACCTCAAAATGTAAAAAAATCAGATGAATAAAGTTCATTAAAATTACTTAACTATCTTTTCACAATTAACATTTATCCAAATACAACCAAATGAACAAAAATGATGAATATGTACATTATTAAGGAGATACACTTCAGTTACTTAGATCGGCAGTCTAACCCCATGTTTTTCCACGGAGAAATTTATTTTGTAAATTACTCATTAAGTAATGTATTTTTTTTAAAGAATCTTTATCATTTAGAAAATTCACAGCCGTTAAAATTATTCTCATTTACTAAAAAGTAATATTTTTAATTTTTAATATTTTGTTTTGAAGCTATAAAATGTTAAAAATGATCTTAATTTTTCACACTTTACAGTTTTAAAACAAAATATATATATAAAAAAAAAAAAAAACAGTTTTAACAGTTTTGAGTTTTCTACATGTTAAAACGGAAATTAAATTAAATACATTAGATAACGAATAATTTACAAAACAAATTTCTACATAGAATAACACGAGGTTAAACTGCCAGTCAAATTAAGTGAAGTATCTCCCTTACCAAATGAAAAACAAGAGAGTTTAACTGTTCTAAGTCAGCTAAAATACCCTTTCAAGACATTAAAAAAGTTTATATTCTTCATCATCCAAACACTTTTCAGTTCCCCATCAGATTATAGACATGGGGAATGTAGGTACTCGTTAATAAATTTTTCAACCTAGAACTGATTGCTGTCACTACTATGGACATAGCACAAACTTTATTAAGTATATACACATTATTACAGAAAAAAAAAAAAAAAAAAAAAAAAAATCTACATAAAAGCTGAAAAATCTTCTCATACCTATAAATTATTAATAGTATTGAGTTACAGAAAAATAAAACAGGAAATTTATCAAAATAAAGTAAAAGTAGCCTAGTGGATAGAATATTTCAATCTGCAACCATTCTGGAAAAATGGCAGAATTTAGCACTCTTAACATTAAAAGATTATATGTTCTGAAATAGAAATTTATAATGCAGAACTGAAGAGTTAACTTATGGGAACTAATTTTTTGGATGATTTTTGCTACAAAATAAATAAGCAATCTAAACGTTTAAAGCACAAGCCACTTTTTTACACACTAACTAGTAGTTTTAATTAAAACTACCAACGACTTTATTTAATATATATATATATATATATTGTTAGAGCAAGTAGCACCGTATTATTTAACCATCTGACCGCCTTAGAAAAGTACAAAATTGTAAGGTTATTTTCTCTGTACAATTCTTCAATTCTTTTGATGTACTACAATAATACTTATTTAAACATAAGATTTCAAATTTAACTATGCATATGATTATAATACTTCATGACTATCTTTTAAAGGCCTTCAAGCTTGAAAAACAAGCTAAATATCCATAAATATATATTTTTAAACATAAGTGTATAGTAGAAAAAAGAACAAATTAGTGACCAGATATATCCGTCAGCAGCGGTCACATGGCTAATATAAATATTCTTTATACTAAAAGTTTACCATCCAAATAATTTTATTATTGAACAAATAAAATGTATATGTATATTAGATAATTACAAAAGTTCACACTAAGTAAAGTTCACACTATTTCATAAAGTATTTATTTATTCATAAATTAGCTCATTATAATCCATAGATTATCACTGAAACAATTACTGACAGATTAAACATTGATCAATCTATTACATTACATAATTTAAAAAAATTGGATATACTTAAAATATGGGTTCTAACATTTAAGAGGAAAAAAAAAAAAAGCAGATGAACAGAATTTATGGCAAAGGCAGAGTTACACCCAACAAAATTGTGTTAATTGGGATTGCGTAGAAATTGGGTTTCGACGTATATCCAATAATCCAAGTTTTATAAATGATGAAAAACAATGGATTGCAAATCACCCAATAATTGCTGTCTTTTTCATGGAAACAATTCAAACAATATAATGATATTTAACTGAAATAAGAATACAGTATAAATAAAAATCCATTAAGTTATTGCCATAATGGCATTTTCCATGAATACAATGCATATAAGTATTCACAAATTAATTCCTCATACATAATCAAAACTTGAAAATAAAAATTTCTAATTTTCAATGAATAAATTAAAAAACAAAACTGTTAAGTGTTTACAATCAAATTCCAAGTATTTTGACCACTGATACATGGACATTTGAATCAGAATGCAATCAATGTAATCTATGCCTAAAGTTATTTTATTTTTTATATAACTTACAAAAAAAGAATAAATATAATTAAATAACATACTTGCACACTGGACACCTCCAAGCACCTCTCTCACAATTAAGCTGGAGGTAAGACTCAAGATCGAAACACTAAAGAAATAAATAATGATTTTAAAAACAGCCAGATATCCATTAGATTTTAAAATATTTTTTTACAACAGAGAAAAATACAACTGCAAACAAAGAAACATATTTTAACAGGATTCATGCTCAAATATGGAAAAAAAAATCCCTGAGTTTTCCCTGAGTTTCCAGACAATTTTCAAGAAAATATTAGCGACATATTACAAGAAACGCTCCTCTAGACAGGACAAAACTATTTTCACTGTATGACGTCATATTACTGCCGATCATGATAGAAATTCAGATAGAAATCATTATTTACGTGCGTATTTTCATAATACTTAATCATTTAAATTTTGATACGAAGCTAAACAAGAAAAACATAACTCGAGAGAAAAAAAAAACATTTGTTTTTCCAGGTTTTATAACTGATTTTCCCTGACTTTTAATGAAAATTTTTATTTTCCCTGACTTTTTTTTAACAAATTCCAAATTTCCTGAGTATTCCCTGTTTTCCAGGTTTTCCCTGAGGAGTATGAACCCTGTTTTAAGTGCATAAAAACACTATAAATTATAAAAAGTACATTGCAAATGTGTGTATCATTGTACCATGCTACAACAATAAGTAAAAATATAAATAATCTCTAAAAAAAAAGAGTTAAATTGAACACGTGTCATTTGTTAATTATATTAAAAACACTTTAAAACACATGTAAAATTAAATTTTATTTAAAAAGATGTTTAAAAAAAATTATTCGAAGATTTTCACTTTAATAGTAAAGCATCATCAGGGATTTTTTAAATACGACAACCATACAAAAAAGTTTTAGTGAGTAAAATGTGCTATATACAGACATGGTACAAGCTTACAGAAAAAAAAGGCTGAACTTTTCAACGATTTCCCCGTCTCGGGTCACCAAACTCCATGTAAGTCTATGGCGAAATTTGTTTATAGAATTGCTCATTATCTAATTGGTATTTTTAAATTCCGCTTTCACATTCAGAAAATTCACAACTGTTAAATGAATACCCGTTTTCCAAAAATTGAATTTTTTCAATTTTAATATTCCATTTTACAGCTCAAAAACGAGAAAAATGCCTTTAGTGAAAATTTGCATTTTTAAACTCAAAATTCAAATTAAAAAATTTTCAATTTTTTTTTTTTTTTTTTTTTTTGGAAAACGGGTACTCATTTAACGATTTTGTATTTTCAGAATATGAAAATGGAATTTGAAAATAATAATTAGGTAATGCGTAATTCTATAAACAAATTTTGCCATATGAGAACATAGGCTTTGGATGACCTTGACGATCTGTGATGCATTCCTTAAAGCATGCTGTAATCCCACTTGTACATCTCAATTCTCATGTCAAACAAATTCGACAGTTCTTTGATTTTAGAGTATGTTTTAATTCAGTTCAGATTTACTTTTTTTTCTGTTCACATGTAAGTTTGTTAAAAGTTTTATTTGTTGTTTAATATTAGTTCCCCATCATACTATAGGTATGGGGAACTTAGGTAATCGTGAAAATTTTCGACCTCGGTTTTTTGACTTTTTTACACGTTTTCAGGTGTGAGGAATCCGAAAATGACAAAATTTGTATGGTGTCTGTCTGTATGGTGTCTGCTAGTTTGTTAGTGGGTTTAGTGTGTTAGTCCGTTAGTTTGTTAGTCTGTGTACACGATATCTCAAGAACAAATTGTCGCAGAGAGGTCAGATCAGTTTTAAAATATTACTTTCGACACTGGCAAGAACCCTATTCATTTGCAACATTCGAATTTAGAAACTTCAGCAGTTATTCAAAATTTACGATTTTCTTAACATGGGAGAATAGGACAAAAATTCATTTAAATGTGCATTAAATGGAAACTTTTTACTGTAAAAATGTCAGACCAGTTTTAAAATATCAGTTTTGATGCCGGAATGAACATCAGTAACTATAAATATGCTACTTTGAAAATTTCGCAAGTTATTGGAAATTTACGAATTTCTTAACATGGTAGTATAGGGCAAAATTTCACATAACGTCAATTTTGAGAGATATTTTCATCGTAAAGATGTCAGACTACTTTTGAAATATTATTTAGGACACTGGCATGAATATTAATGACTATGAATTTTCCAATATAAAAGTTTCGTAAGTTATTGGAAATTTACGAATTTCTTAACATGGCAGAATAGAGCAAAATTTCACATTAACGTCAATCTTGAGGGATATTTTCATCGTAAAGATGTCAAACCACTTTCGAAATATTATTTAGGATACTGGCATGAATATCATAGACTATATGATTTTTTCAATTTAAAAAATTCGTAAGTTATTTGGAATTTACGATTTACTTAACATGTCAGAATAAGGTAAAATTGAGCATAAACTTCTATTTTGAGGATCATAAATACATTAGACCACATTTTTATGATATTTGTTTGAACATGATTGAATGCAAATATTCTAATAGGAAAATTTCATAAATTATTCGCAATTTACGATTTTATCAACATGGCGAAATTGTAAATTTTTCATATAAATATGAATTTTGAGGATTATTGCACTGGAAATAGTAGCATGAAACTAAACAACGGAATTGGCCCTGATAAAATAAATTAATAGATTAGAATAAGATAAATATATCGAAGTGAACAGTGGATAGCCTATTAGGCGGGGATTTCCTTCTGTCACTGTATCAAGCTTTGGTCAAATTCATTTCTTTTAACATGATTATAATATGTCTCGCACTAGAAATTTCTGAGAACATACATAGGATGGGGAACTGAGCAGAGTCCACCAATGCCAACTAGTTTTTTAATGTAGTGTATGATTGAAAATATTTTATTTATTTTTTAATTAATTTAAATTTAATTTTTTTTAAATTGAAAATCAAAGTTCTGGATTTACTTAATAAAATAAAATATATTATTATCATGAATGCTCACAAATATATATATAATATATTTTTAAGCAAAATGTTCAAAGAGTGGAATTTGAAAAAATTCTTTTTTCACCAAAATATATTTAAAATATGAAGCACAAAATCCTATAGAATTACAAGAGAGGGGACAAGAGTGTGTCTGAGTGATGTACAACCTTAATACATTAATTTTAGACAATGACGAACTAGAATTTGATAACAAACCTGTATGTGTTTGCACTCTTGACCCCGAGCTGGAAGTGTTATCCTTTTAAACGTGATAGGACATTTTAGCGAAACTTTGATTGCAGTTTGCTCTACACCATCCTCCATACTCAGAGCATTATTTGATGCTGCTGCATTGGAGAAGTTACGCTTGATTTTAGCGATGCAGTGTTCAGCTGGAAGAAGTCTCTTACGAAGCAATCCTTGCAGAACAGAGCGAACGGTTGGCCGATGAACAAGTTGAAGAAGAAACAGATGAGACTGAAAAGCAATGCACAAAACGATAATTAGAACTCGGCTAAAAAAAGGAAAAGAAAAAATTTAACATGCACAGAAAGCAGTATTTTTCAAAAATAATTTACCAGCATCAATGTCTCTATAAAAAATGGCAGAAAACTAACAGGGGCTCAATTTTTTACTTTGAAAATTGTTCGAAAATTTATAAATTGTCTAACATTAAGATAAGCATGTAATACCTATTGCAGCTGGCAGTCAAACTCATTATCTGTTATTATTATTATTTTTAATTATTAACTATTATTACTTTTTTTTTTTTTTTCATTCAGAAAATTCACAATCTTCAAACTTGTCTTGGCATTTTAGAAATTTATTTATTTTATTTTTAATATTTCATTTTCAAGATATTCAGTGGAAAAAAAAAAAAAAAAAAAAAAAAAAGACAGTTTATTTTTCCACTTTATCATTCCAAAATAAAGTATTAAAAAATTCAAAAAATAAATTTTTATAAAACAAGGACTCATCGTCAACTGTTTGTTGGTCAATTTATAGAAAGCTGTCAATTTTCTGAAAGTGCAAACAGAATTTAAAATTATGAAATAATAATTAATTGAGTAATTCTGATTACAAAATGTCTCATAAAATTTCTATTGGAGTTTGGCAGTCACCAACAGTATTCATTGTGCCTTTTTAAGGGGATACTTCACCTAAAGTGGATGGCAGCCTTGTTCTGTGTTATTCTATGGAGAAATTTCTTTTCAAAATTACTCAGAACCTAGTGCATTTTTTTAAATTCCATTTTTCCATTTAGAAAGTTCACAATCAATAAAATGATTCCCCTTTTTCAAAAATAAAATTATTTTTTTAAATCTTTAATATTTAATTTTAAAGTCAGAAAGTGTGAAAAATTGACTAAGTACATTTTTTTTTCAAAATGGAGCATTTAAAAAGTAAATAAATAATTTTTTGAAAAACGAGAATCAATCTAATGGTTGTAAATTTTCTGAAGGTGAAAACGGAATTTGAAAAATATATTAGGTAATGAGTAATTTTGAAAACAAATTTCTCCATACAATAACATGGGACAAGGCTGCCATCATCGTTAGGTGAAGTGTCCCCTTAAGAAATATTATTGTAGCATCATTTTATTGAAACAGACAATATAAGATAAAATATTTTGTGTTTCAAATAGGGATTAATTATGGGGATCGCTTTATCAATCTCTGCTACTATCTTGCGTTGTGCACTCTTAGAATGACTTGTATTCTACTTTTCTTTCTATTTCTTAATGCTCCAATTTATAAAGGGATTAAGCCATGATTAAGAAGGGGAGATGGAGAGCTCCTTTATTGATCACAAATAAGGCATAAAAAATATATATATAAATTAAAAATAGGGTTTTATTACAAAATGTAATAAAATCTTTAAACTTGTCACTGCATTTTAGAAATTTATTTTTATTTTATTAGTTTTTAATATTTCTTTTTGAAGATATTTAGTAAAAAAAACTAGTATGTTGTGGCCACCACATGACTTTCTTCTATATTTTCCTATACAAATTCACTCAGTAAAAATAATTTATTGAAATTATTTTTAAAAAATTATCTTTCATGATAATGCAGACGATTTCCATATTAGAGTAGTATAACACTAAATATGAAAAAAAAAGTCCATTTTATTCTCAATATTAAAAAAAAAATCAATAACTTTGTTTTAAATTATCACAGATCTATAGTTCAACCATTAATTGTAAATGTATTGACGAGACCTTTCGAAAGATACCCATCTTGAAAGTACTCCCCTCACGAGGGGCGGGTAGCGATGCTACCCACATGCACAAAATTTTTTTCCTAGTTAACTACTACTATTATCAATAATTCGTATTAATTTTACAATCACAAGTTAAAAATAACTCTCATTATATACATTTATACGTAATTTTGTCCTATGCTGCCAACAGCACCAGTTTATGTTAGGGTCCAACTAAATACCAAGTTTGGTTAAATTCCGTTCATTGATTCGTGAGATACAGCCTCCACAAAATTCGTGATACACACAGACAGACAGACATTTTCTAAAAACTGTCAAATCGTGTTCAGAACATCCTAAAACGTATAAATCCATCGGAAAGCGGAGTTCGAAAATTTTCACGAATCTAATACTTTCTCTAGATTACATATAGAAGAAAGTAAAAAAGTATTAAAAGTTCAAAAAATAAATTTCTACAAAAGGAGAACTCACTGTCAATTTTCTTAAAGTGTAAACAGATTTTTTCTGGTTACAAAATTTCTAATGGAGTTTGGCAGCCAGCAACAATAGGTATTGTTACTGAAACATCACTTTATCAAAACAGATAATATAAGATAAAATATTTTACATTTCAA
The DNA here is from genome assembly GCA_963930645.1 of Salticus scenicus. NCBI lineage: Eukaryota > Metazoa > Arthropoda > Arachnida > Araneae > Salticidae > Salticus > Salticus scenicus. Next base: position 266,608,812 of record OZ005655.1, on the reverse strand, counting down.
ATGGGGATTAATTATGGGGATTTCTTTATCAATCTCTGTTGCTATCTTGTGTTGTGCACTCTAAGAATGATATGAATTCTAGTTTTCTTTTTATCTCTAAATGGTCCAAATTAGAAAGGGATAAAGCCATGATCAGGAAGAAGGGGGGGGGGGGGGCTTTGTTTATCAAACATAAGGCATAAAAAAGAAAATAAATAAATAAATAAAAAACAAAGTTTTAATTCAAAATGCACTAAAAACTCTAAATTCAGCAGACAGTGATAAGATAAATTTATGCAAACCTTCAGCTTAGTCAAATAAGGAAAGGATTCAAATTCAATTTTTTTTTTTTTTTTTTTTTTTTTTTAACTGTAGTTATGGGCTCAGATCCTCACTCTGAACTAACTCATAATCCTCATTTAGAGTCAGTTTTAAACTTTTGACTAAATCAGTTAAAATTTTGTAATATTTTAAAAAATGCTTTTTATATTCTAATCTTAAACACCACATGACTTATCACCTAACATGAGCTGAAATTCAGATGATTGACAGCTTGCAGATTTCGAAACATCAATGAAAAATGACATGAAAAAATCACGTTTAATTTATTTAAAAATATCTATCAAATAGATTATCATCAAACATAGCTAAAAACAATCCCTATATCAATCTGCTGGGGGAAAAAAATAAAGAATAATAATAATAAAAAAAAAAAAAACTCACTGAAATCATATTTAATGAAATTTTATTTTTCTGACTGAGTGAAAATAATGCCTGGACTGGGAGTCGAACCCTGGAACTTTGACTTACAAGGTCAAGGCTCTACCGATTGAGCTATCCAGGCCGACAACCGGTCAGCATTACTCACTCAGGGGTTCGACTCCCGGTCCAGGCATTATTTACACTCAGTCGGAAAAATAAAATTTCATTAAAATATGATTTTCTTCCAATCAGTTGATTGTGATTTTAATAAAAATTGTATCACTGAAATCAGTTTATTGGGAGCTACAATGCCGCAGACGAACAAATACGCTCTGTTTCTTCTGTCAGGGATTTGAAAACAAGTAAAAGCCTCAAATTATACTTACACAACAACATGCAGTAACAGTGATTTGAATGGTATTTCTTCCTGTCTGACACACTTCTTTGAGGTACAATGGCTTGTGAGACGCTTTGTTCTCACCCCGATCAATACTCAAAGGAGTGGCATTCACAGAAACTTGAACTGAAGCTGGCCAATTTGTATTCATTTGACGATCTTCGTGGTGGAAACATTTTAACTGTAATTCCAAGTCTGTCCGCCACATCAGCGTCTGGTGAACTGAGGGCTTCAGATGGAAGACATGATTACTTACAGCTAGGTTGTGTTCCAATCGGAAAGGAGCTAATATAATACCATCTCGGACGGGAAATGTCAGCCGTAACTCATCATCTTCTGAAAAGTTGGATTACTAATTAGTCACACCAACAATATTTCTAAAAAAATTACTATTTCATTCATATTAAAAATTACTAATTACACCAAAAATTACTAATTACACCAAAAATTATTAATTATAACAAAAGCACAGCTAAATATAAAAACAGTACAGATTTAGATGATCCCCCTCAAAATTTTAGCTACAACACAAGCTATTTTCTACATTGATATAACTTTAAAAAAAAAAAAAAAAAAAAACTAGTGTTAAGAGCAAGAGCAAAAAACAATCAGGACAGGAATTAAACCCAGGCCCCTGGCATAACGTGTCAGTACTTAACTGATTGGTCCATGCAGCTAAATTGTTAGAACATTGTCATTGGCACGTTATGCTATGGGACCAGGTTAATTCCTTGCCAGGTCCCTTTCCTTTCACTCTTTTCTTTATTTATTTTTAAAAACCTAATTATTGTATATTAGCCTATTAACACTTGAATAGATTTTGCTAAATATATTTTGATGAATATTTCATGTAAGTTAATATGAAATAATGATAGTAATGAATATTAACCCGTTAGTAGTCGCTATAGACAGCACCACCTATTACAGATTGTGCACTTTTTATTTAACTGTCACCAATAATTTTAAGAAGTGATGTGATCGACGTTTCTTCGATTTTATTCATGTTTTATGTATATCAAATGTCACTTCTAAAAATTTTTGGTATCTATTGATATTGAATAAAAAAATCTGGCAACACTGAAGGATGGGCGGCAAATCTACCAACTAACGACTACTAACGGGTTAAATTCAAATAATTCTTGCTTTAGTTTTAAAATTACAGTCAGTCCTCAAGCTCCGATCTTAACAGACTGGGGCCTTGGGCGCAAAGCAAAATTGGGGGCCCCCTCTCGAAGTTGTCGGAACATTATTTATATACGACAGATGATGATCAATCGCATATATAATGCATAAACAATATTTTTGAGGCTAGATGTTTAAATATGTTACCATATTTTACATTTTTAATTCCTATTCATGTTACCAGCTCTATGTCCATGCAATTCAATATACAATGGGTTTGTTCTGCTGATCCTCCTCATAGTCATGATATCATGTTTGAGAGGTGACAACAAAGCCCTGTATAGCATATTTAACTTACACTAAATGGGATTTGACATATAAATTTAGTAGTCATAGATTTGCCAGCTTTGGTTTGTCACTCTACTGCTATTTTTTACACACTAGGATTAATTACAACGAGATCTACTGATTAAAAGGAATTTCAAACCACTACGAACCTTGTATTTCAGTATGAATTAACAAAAATAATAAATAAATTTAATCTTTTCTACATTGAAAATTAGAGCACTGAATTTACTTAAGAATGTACCTCATCTTGCTGGCCTAATCTCGGTCAAATCTTGGTGACCTAATCACTTGCAAATCTAATACCTACTTTTGCTGACAGCTGAAGCCCATGTTATATCTGTTTCCATAATTACTCATTAGCTAATGTATTTATTTATTTACTTATTTTTCTAGCTAAAAAATGAGAAAAATGCATAATTAAATAAAATATTAAATAATAAAAAAAATTAATTAAAAAAAATTAGTACTCATTTAACGGTTGTGAATTTTCTGAATGGGAAAATGGAATTTAAAAAAAAAAAAAAAAAAAAAAATAGGTAATGTGTCATTGTAGAAACAAATTTTTCCCATAGAATAACATGGGCTTTAGCTATCAGAAAGATTAGGTACAGTACACTCTTAATGAAAGAAAATAGCAAAATTTATTATTTAAAAAAAAAAAAAAAAAACAGAATTTGTAAAACTCAACTTTGAATGAGACATCTTTATAATATGAAAAACAAAATCCCATTGGATTACATTGGGAGACAATAAAGTAATCTCATGTGCATCTTTAGGCTTAATTGTAATGTGACACATAACTAGTTTTTCACTGAGTGAATTCTTTTTTTTTTTTGCAGAAATTTCTATTAATAATAATAAATAAATTATTGAAAGTACTTACTCTGTGGAGGTAGTGGTTGTTTGGTTTCAGTAAAATTGGGCTTTATATCTGCATTTGGAGACAGATAGGGAGGTACAGCGGATGCAGGAGTCAGAGGAGGAGTAGGATTCCCAGGTATAGGAAGAGGCTGGTAATTCATGTTCCTCTGAAAAAGGAATAATATTTCAAGCAAAACCAATGAATGCTTAATTTATTGTGAATATATACTTTTATTTCTGCAATTCACTAGAATTAATTTGCATATTTGCAGAGTTTCCCCTAAACAATTTTCAGAATTCCCACTCAAGTTTTAAAAATAAAATTCCCTGACTTTTCCAGGTTTTCCAGGTCTATATTTAGAAAATTCCAGTCACAAAATTTGGTTTGCGACGTAAAAATAGCTCATGGTATAAAACAGAACATAGCTTGCGACATAAAAGACAACATAGTAATGTGGTTTACGAAATGAATTGAATGTTCAAAAAGCATTTTCCAAGTTTATATCATCATTTTTCCAGGTTTTTGAGCAATATTTACAATTTTCCCTGATATTTCTCAGTAATTTTATATTCCCTGACTTTTCCAGGTTTTCCCTGTTCTCCCTGACCTGTGGGAACCCTGAATTTTAGAAGAGTAGAGCATTCCACTTGCCTTTTGGTTAAAAAACAGTGCTCAAAAAAAAAAAAAAAAAAAAAGCATCCCATTTGCCCCTTAACCAAACATTTGCACCCTTATTACCTTTTATATTGCAGAATTTTGCACTAAAAGTATGCCTGGTAGTAGCTTTCAGGGTTGATAACATTAGAACTTTTCCAAATTCCCTGACTTTTCCCATGACTACTATTTTTCACCATTTTCCCTGAATTAGCAAAACAATTTAGCAATTTACAATAACGAACTATCACATATAGCTTATTTCCATAAAATTTGTTAAAATTCCCTGACGATTCCATGACTTTTCCAGACTCACTTAAATTCCATGACTTTTCCATGAAATTCCCACATTTTTTCATGATTCCCCTGACTAGCAGCCACCCTGGGCTATCTATTCACATACTTAGAAAATTAAAAGATTACTGAATAGCTGAATTGTTATGTTCACAACAATTTTTTTTTAAACAATCTTTTAACTTTCTGATGTGTTCTTTTCTTTTAAACTTCACAAGCAAGCATTTTTTGCTCATGCTTTATACCATTGTTGGAAAGCTATTTATTAATATATTAATCATCAAATCAATTATTCCTTTATAAGAATTTCAGCATGCACTTTCTTCCAAAAGCTACTTAAAATGATGTTAATATTGCTTAATAAGACCAACTGTTAAAGGTGAGGGATATGGTTCAAAAGAAAAACAAATTTTGTATGCAAAATCTTTCTAAAGGAACCTAACTCATATTTATACAAATTTAAAAGAAAACAAATGTATAGGGTATGGTGTGACCATGAAAAATTGTTTATACATCAGTAACAAGCCAAAAGGAAGGAAGTTTAACCCTAATAACAAAGACGAGAGATAATCAATACATACATAATTAATAAGTATGATTAATAACACTGCTTGTTAGCAGAAGAGTTTTTTTTTTTTTTTTTTTTTTTTTTTAAATACAGTTTAATACAATGTATTATTATTATCTCATTTTAATACATTTAAAAAATTGTTCACTATTAATGCAAAACATTATACCTGAAAATATATAACTCAATCTGCAATTAACTACCATAAAATTTAAATTTAGATAAACAATAATAATTATTCAGATTTATATCTTTGAATAAAATGTTTTGTTTTCTGCAATCATAATTTTGGGAGCAGAACCTGCACAACACTAAAATGGACAACTGCATAGCTTTAATTTCTAATAACTTTATACTCAAGTGTTATTAATAAATACATAAGAATTTGCAGACTTAAATAGATAAGTATTGCAGAAATTTAGCTAGATATTTCACAGTTGTAAAGAACACAGTGACCTAATAGCCAGCATTTTTCTGGGGAAAAAAAAAAGAAATTCAGAGAGCTAAAAACAGATATTTTTCTTAAAACTGGAAATGACTTCTATAAATCATCCCTGTCTGAGATTCTTTAATAAGCTTCATTTCATGGGGAAGGGGGGACATACACACCTTTATCTTTACAGTTAACTGAAATTTTCCCTATTTACATCTGGAAGTGAATTTTGAACAATACAGAATTGTGGATTATAAAGTTGTAGATTATGTAGAGATGCTGGTAGTTCCAAATATAAAATTCCAACAAATTCAGCTAATCAGGGCCCAACTAATAGACTTTTATGCCCAGGGCACTTTCAGATTTTCATACCCCCTCAGACTGGGCTAATTAATAAAAACTATGTGGGGCATACTGAGCAAGGGGGGGGGGGGGGAGTGGTATGAAGGCAGACTGCTTATACCCAACCAAAGTTGAAGAAAAACATTCCCACCCTCCAAAGTTAAAAAAAAAATAAAAAATTAGTCTGTTTATTGATTATATATATATATGTTTGTATGTGTGTGTGTTTCTATCTTGACTCAATTTTAAGAGGTAAACAGGCCAATTGTAAAAAGCATTTATGTTCATTTTTTGCAAAAACTTTGTAGAAGAAATAAAAAGTAACATTGATACAAATTTTTCAAAATAATGAAAAATTTATGAGAGCACAAAAAAGATACCAAAGGATTAAATATTTTGGAATGTGTGGAAACACTTATGAAAGTTAAAAAGAAAAAGAAAGAAAGGATACTGTAAATTGTGATAATATTTAAATACTTCAATCATACAGAATTAGAAAAACAAATTACCTGCATATTTGGCTGGTTAAACTGATTAGGATAATGAGGATCATATTGTGTCTGTGGAGGTGCACCATTCATTTGTGATTGATGATAGTAATGACTGGGTTGATTACCATAAGGAGGAGCTTGAGGTCTCAACGATGAGCGCATTTGCTGCTGGGAAGGATATGCTGAAGGAGACATTTGGGGTTGGGATGGATACTGATGTTGCTTCCCGTACTGAGAAGGAGGTGGGTTACCTGGATACTGAGAACAACAAACACAGCCCTAGAAAAAATACATCAATCAGTGAAATTTTTGTTACATATTTTTTATACAAATTAGATTTTTAACTTTATGACATACAGACCCTTCTTAAAGGTTGAATGATTTTAAAAAGTTTTCAAAAAACATGGATAAAAAAATTTGCATATTTTGCTGATCAGCTGCATTTCTATACATATTTCTATAACAAAACACCAGAAAAGCAAGAATTTTCGACCGTCAGGTGTATAAATCTTGTAGTTTAACTATTAAAAAAGTTTCATTAATTTTCAGAGTAGTAACTACCTATTTCAGTGATTAACATTAAAAATATAGATATATTTAAATGCAGCGATTAAGCTAAAATTTACCAATGAACAGTAAAAATTAGACATAATTAGCAATTTAATACAGAATTATTTTTAAAATATTTTTCTGTTCTCATATTCCTTCTTAGAAATCTCACTTAGCTTCTGAGCAAGAGTGAGAAACTTGCACCCAGTTTTTACATCTGATGAGAACCTTGTAAACCTAAAAACTCCATTGACTAAATGCGTACAAAATGTTCCCAATATGATGTGTACAAAATGTACCGAATAAAGATTTAAATTTCAATAGAAAGTCAACAATATGTTTTAAACATGTGTGGGTGTGAATAATAAAATATGGGAATTCTATAATTATAATAAAGATGTAGTAGTAGTTTTTAGCAAAAGCAAAACTTACTTGTCCAGAGTTGTAACTTTGTTGAGGATTTGGACTGTAAGACTGCATTCCTGGACCATATTGCTGACACATCATACCATATTGCCCGGGCCTTTTTTGTGCCATGTGCTGCTGAGGATTTGGATAAGGAGCTGCCCTTGATCGAGCCTGATTGCCCATGCCTGGATTACTTCCTGAATACATAGAAGGATGAGGTTGACCACCCATTCCCATCATGCCCACAGCATTTTTGTTCATGCCCATGGGACCATTAAATCCCATAGAATTGTTCATAGAATTCACAGATGGCATATTATTAGGCATATTCATCATAGAATTATTGCCCATGTGAGAACCCATAGAATTGTTCATGTGGCTTCCAAGAGGGCTAGACACACCAGTATTTGAAGAAACTCTTTGATGATGAGGACCATAACCTGATTGGAACTGTTGGCTTGGCAAATTCTAAAAAGTAAAACATACTACATTTTAAAATCTGGTTAGATATACAGAACAATATTCATAATTATATAATTTAATGAACAGAATAACTGTTTTATTAAATATAAAATATTCACATCATGAAAATATCAGTTTAGACATGCTGATATTTTTTAAATGTTAGAAATTTTTTTTATAACATTTTAACTTTAAGGTGAGATATAAAATATACATGAGATGAGGCTTTGCTTTTACCATTTTTATTTACAAAAACACTTGCGATCATACATTGAACAAATATAGGTAGCATTTAAATCTAGCACTGCAAAACTTTTTATTAAAAAATAATTAAAAAAAATACAGAAAGTGATTCTTAAGTTATACGTTAAGAATTGTATTTATCAGAGAAAAAATTATAATACATATTATTTTTCATTCTTCTTCTTCTTCTTTTTTTTTTGTTAATAATTATTAAGTTAAGGCAAATTAATTATTTATTTATTGAAAGGGGTGAGGTGTAACAAAAATAAATAAATGAGTAATACCTGATTATACTGATTATTCATTACAGCTTCTTGCTGTTGTCTTTCTTGTAAGGCTACAACACTAGCAGTTGCTGTTGCAGTAGCTGTGGCAGCAGCGGCAACCAATGCTGCTGCACTTAATGCTGATGGTGGTGATTGAAACTCAGGATTGTTATTGTGCCCAGAATTGGCCATTGGATTAGGTCCCATTGTACTGTTCATTTGATTTGGATTCCCACTGAAACTGGAAAGAATAAGACATTTAATTTTCTCAAAAAAAAAAAAAAAAAAAGATAAGAAAGTATTTTAATAAAATTTAGAAGTTTAAGTGAAGACAAATCTTATGATATGAGCTGTGAATAGCTTTATATAGTTTGATGTAAATTTCTTAATTAAAACAAGGAAAAATGACAAGTAACTTAATAAAAAGTTGAATAACTTTAAAATTTGAGAAAATGAATAATGATCAGAAAAAAATGAAAGTTTTTACATAAACCAAACACAGGAGGAAAAAAAAAACATATTTTTTAAATATCTTTAATATTACTAAAATGATATCACATTTGAATTTCTTTGTAAATCTTGAAGTTTCTAGTCTTGTAGAACTGCACATATTTTTTCATGAACAACTTAGATGCTAATAGAGAACACAGAATGTACTTCTTGAATTTTTAATTTATTTTTTGTTTTTACTTCTATATATATAAGAAAATACTGTATTTGTGAAAGTTTTTGACCTTAGGTTTTTGATGTATTTACACATTTTGCGATGTCCCAAACATGATTTGATTATTTTTAGAAAATGCTGGTCTATCTATGTGTTATCAAAACTTTGTGGGTGAAATATTTCAAAAACAATGCTTGGAAATTAAAAAATTATATTTGGTTGGGACAATGACGTAAATTGTTGTGAATTAGATTATTGCACATGCCACTCAACAGGTAGTGCTGCTATGCAGTTATTTTTCCCATTTATTTTTTGCAGCTTCTAAAATGTATAAGGATACAAAACTTGATAAATAAGAGAGACATCATAAACAACTACACTGATTCTATTTATGTGCATATCAGTACATCTCCTATGCTGCAATTTACCTCATTATAGGAAGGTTCATCTCAGCTTCTATACCACATAAGCACACTAAACTTGATATGTAAGATGACCATTTTGCAAAACTATGCTGATTCAGTTTGATTGCATATTAGGCATGTATGATGCAATTTTCCTAATTTATGGCAAGACAGTATTTCAGCTTCTATAATATGTAAATGAACTAAATTTGATATGCAAAATTGATAAAATAAAGTACTATCATGATTAAATTTGCGTGTATGAGTATTATAAGACAACAGGTGGCACTATTATTATCCACTTTTTGCAAAATTTGAGATAACTATATCTCAGTATCTAATGGTTATAACTGCACTAAACTGCATAAGTGGAATCTCTATTGAAAGAATCTGCTAAGTTTAAATTTTTGTGCATGTTAATTAGTAGGTGGCACTGTTACATAAAATGACACAGAAGAAAGTTTTGTGATGGCCACAGTGTAACAGTTTAAATTTTCTCTGAAGAAAAAAAAAAAAAAAAAAAGTTTATTGGTGATTGTGAATAAATACCTTATATAAGTTGAAATAGCACAACAAAAATTTAATTGGTATTTTAAAGAATTTCTTTTGTATATTCTATGTAAAACAAGTTCTTGTTCATATAAAGAATGTGTATCAATTTCATTTCGCTTAGTGCAGTCAAAAGCTGTTAATTTGTACTCACTAGAAATTTTGCCCATAGACGTAATGTGTTCTAATATTATTTTTGTATGTCCCTGTACACAAACCATTTGTCCGATTTGAATAAAAAGTTTCAGGATATAGATTTAAAATACTGAGTACAGACTCTCACACACAGACCAACCACTAAAAACTTCATTTTCAGATTCAAGGGACCTCAAAACGTGTAAATATAGCATAACAACCTCATATTTGGAAATTTGACCTGGAAAGAACACTCCTCTACTATACAGGTAAATAAATAATCCCATCATTCTTTCCAATATTAAATTGATAAAATGCTTTATATTTATTATTATTTTATAGGTCAATACTATATTTTTAAGGTCAAAGTATACACGATATTTTCACATCGAAACACATCTCGTCACTAATTGACAATACTTACGTCCCTCCCTTTTCCCCTCCCAAAATACATTAACGAAATTCGCGATATTTTTACGGCCGATCGCCTAAGAATAGGATCGTTATGCTACTGATTAACAAAATTCACGCAAAATCGTAGCCATTGTTTATATATACGATTACTTTCACCGTTGACGGTTGCGATAAGCGTTCGGCCGTTTATTAAAAAAAAAAAAAAAAAAAAAAAAAAAAAAAACCTCTAAAGTTAATAGGTTTTTGAAGTGCCATGATTTTTGAGGTTGATTATTGAAATGTATAATTTTCTACAGTAAAGTTATGTAAAAGAAACTTTTTTAAAAAGTTCGATTCTTGTCATGGGTCTTTTTTTTTTACGGTCGTCGATTTTTGAGCGAGGTCTGTTTTCGAATCTTAAATTTTTTTTCGTACCAACTATAAAATTTCAACATTGCGAGATACGTTTAGTTTTTTACAATTATCATAATTACTATCATTTTGCTGCGTATAAGGGGGAGGGGGTTCTCCCCCTTCTATACGCGTAAAGGAAAGTTACATCAAATGCAATAATATTTTGGTGAGTAATAATTCATAGTTTTCTATATCAGTATCAAGATGAATGCAGAAAACTAAGAAAATGTGTAAAAAAATAATTTAAGGGTGTTTCTATCGTCTACGGAAGATAAAGTCTATGTTATTCTATAGGGAAATTTGTTAGTGGGTTTACACATTCATTACCCAATGCATGCATTATTTTAAATTCCGCTTTCAGATTCAGAAAATTCGCCCCCTGTTAAACTGTTTTTTTTTTTTTTTTTTTAATTTTTTTTTTAACTTTATCAAGTAGTAGTACAAGTAATTGTACATTTTTTTTTTTTTTTTTTTAAAGGTAAGGGGCAAGAATGGAGTTACTTTTTCAACCATAGGCCAGGCAGGGTGCAGCACTCTCCTGAAACTGTCTGGATGTTGTTACCTATCCATATCACAGCAAAAACTAAAAGTAATAATTATCATTATTTTGAGACTTATCAAATTCCTAGTAGTTCCCACTTTTGAGGGGATATTTCACCTAAAGTGGATGGCAGCTTTGCCCCATGTTATTCTATGGAAAAATTTGTTTTCAAAATTACTCATTATCTAATATATCCCCCCCCCCCTCGTTTTTACATTTAGAAAATTCACTATCATGAAATTGATTCCCGTTTTTCAAAAAAAAAAATTTTTTTTTTTAATCTTTAATATTTCGTTTTAAAGCTCTAAAAGTGCGAAAATTGACTAACAAGTGCATTTTCTCCACTTTATAGCCCCGAAATGAAATAATAATAATAAATGTAAAAATAATGGTTGTGAATTTTTTAAATGTGAAAACGGAATTTGATAAAACATATTAGGTAATAAGTAATACAATGATATGTCATTTTACAAAATCGGCTCACTTCACTTATTTTCATCCTAATCAGGTTTTAAATAAATAAAAATAAGAGTTGTTCCGCTAATTTTAAAATGACAATATTTATAAATATGACTAGAATGCATATTATTTATTACGAGCCCGTTTGTTTAAACCAGTTTTTAAAAACTGATACAATTTTACACCGCTTTCGTTGCGCCTACTTTTATACTTTAATAAAAAATTTAACGCCTACTATAAAATACGCTAGAAAAAAATATGAAATAGTAAATCAAAAAAAGGGTTAGATGAAGCAATTGGTATTTCAAATTGTCTTCATCCAGCACTAGACAGCAATGGATGCAATGGCCCAAACGAACTTTTTTTTTCTTTGTTTTTTGAAGCGGCCTTCGGATTTACGCCTCAGCACACTCTGCGAGTGCTAAAAAGTCGGTGGCCTTGAAAAGGGTCAGTACATGTATAATAAGGTACGTACAAATGTTAATAAGCATAAGATTGAATGACAACGTGTGGAAATTGGCGTAATACGAGTTGGTAAGTAAGATGAATTGCAGAGGTTACGTCTCAGGTAGAAGTAGTAACAGGTTAAAGGTCATCAGAGCACACAACTCAATAGTAACGGTTCTGACTGACTAGAATATTAATAAAAATTAAAGAATAAAAAAAATCAGCAAGGCTAAGATTATGGCAGAAAAAAATTCCGTTGAAAAGATTAAAACATTCAATATGTGCTGACTGCGAGAGAGTTCGTTCTAAAACTTTATATAATAGAATTTTTAAATAGGGTTCCTTTTTCTAATTAAAATGTAATACAGCAATTTTTTTAAATAAATTACTAAGGCAATAATTACTCAAATAATTTTTAACACAAGATTATAGAAATCCTTAAATTATAATATCCGATTACGCGCGCGTGCCCACACACGCACGCACGAAAAAGAAGAAAGAGAGAATAAAGCGACTGATTAGTAAAAACATTCTAACTTTTCTAGCATCATAAGCAACAAAGACAAATCGTGATGCTTCAAAATTTTAAGCCAAAGAAATATTACTTTGTTATTCAAATATTCTATCGATTGGGCAATGAAAAAAATAATTCTAATAACTTTAAAACTCCAGCAGTACATTGGAGTTTTTCAGATCGCTGCACTTTTGGTAGTTATTTAAGACAAGCAGTTTCAATTAATTTGATACTTTCCTTTCTCTTTTTAATCATAATAAATGAGTCAAATTAATAAAATCATAAATTAATGCATTATGCACATGTGTGCCGGAATATTTTTTTCTGAAGGGCTAATGAAAAATTAAACTAGTATGTTGTGGCCACCGCAAGATATTCTTCCATATTTTCCTATACAAATTCCCGTAGTACTAATTATTTATTAAAATTATTTTTCATGATGAATGCAGATGATTTTCACTTCTGAGAAGCATAAGCACTAAAAGTCTAAAGAAAGTCAATTTTGTGCCAACATCTGTGAGGAAAAAAAAAAAAAAAAATGTTTTGCAAAGAACTTTAACCAAATAATTCAACCATTAGTTTTAAAGCTGTTGATTGATGCGTTCTTTTAACCCCTTTGAGTGCTATGGACGCACATATGCGTCCAGCAAAAGTCATTAATATAGACTATGGACGCAAATACGCACTTAGCAGATGTTATAAGTATGGACTATGGACGCAAATACGCGCCCGGCAAAAATGATCAGTGTACTATGCAACACTCGCATAAAGTATTGAGTCCCTGGCGATCGTCAGCGCCAACCGCGCGCCGTCCGTATGGACAGCATAGGCCGCGAGTATTCAGCACTCAAAGGGTTAAAAAGATACCCATTTTGAAAATTTAGAGTACTTCCCCATCTGGGGGGGGGGGAAGCAATGCTCCCACGTGCACACGTTTCTTTTTCCTAGTTAACTACTACAATTATAAATAATTCATACTAATTTTACAATCATTCGTTAAAAATAACTCTCATTAAGTACATTTATATTAAATAGCCATATTAAAAATTATACATAAAAAATAAATAAATAAATAAATAAATAAAAGGTTTTAAAAAACGATTAGCGTCAATCTGTTGAACAATTTATTCCCAAATGTAATTAGTACAAGTTTACGTCAGTTACCAGTTTAAGAAGCAAGAGAGGTTTAATAGAGGGCTATGGTATTAATGTCATTCCACTTCCCTTATTAAAAACTTAATCGATCTGTAAATTGAAGATTTTTATCTTCTGTAATCGGTTCCATTAATTATTGGCGAAATTCAGTGCCGAAACAGGTTTTTGTGGCAAGAACTTTGACTCCTATTTACTTTAAATCACATTCCGCTCAGCAGTGACGTCATAATTTTTTCTACTACGTTGGAAGTAAAAATACCATAGATATAGTAAATTATATAGATCTATCATCCCCATGTTATCGACCAAAGATTTTTGATACCGAGAAAAAATGTTAAAATCAGCCATTACAGAAAACAAACTCGGCAATAACGATAGAATTAGAATGTTGAGGAATTTTGAAAATGCCAAAATCGTGCGTAGCTTTTAATTGTACTAATAAATATATGAAAGGAAATAACCTAAGTTTTCACCTGTAAATTATATCTCACTTATTCTACGTTACAATTTCCCTATAATGTCCGTCTTTCCTCGAGTAAAAAAGATCGCATTTCCTCCCCGCGATGATCAATCTATACCTTATTATAATACCTATAAACTAGTATGTCGTGGCCACCACATGACTTTCTTCTATATTTTCCTATACAAATTCACTCAGTAAAAATAATTTATTAAAATTATTATTTAAAACAATTATCTTCCATGATAATGCAGACGATTTCTATATTAGAGAAGTAGTATAACACTAAATATCCAAAATAAAGTCGATTTTACTCTCAACATTACATTAAAAAACGTTTTTTTTTCTTTTTTTATGAAAAAAACCGATAACTTTGTTTTAAATTATCGCAGATCGATGGTTCAACCATTCGTTGTAAAGGTATTGGCGAGCGCTTTTGAAAGATACCCATCATGAAAATTTACTCCCCTCGAGGGGGGACTTCCCCCCCAAGAGGGAGGTAAGGCTCTTACATACACAAACTTTTTTTTCCACTTGGCTATCTCTATTACAAATAAATCTTTTAAATTTCGTCTAGATTATTAAAAAATAATTCTCTTTATGCACATTTATATAAAATTTTGTCCTATACCACCATGTTAAAAATTTAGAAAAAGCAGGACGGCAAAACAAGCTGTTGGACAATTTTTACCAAAAGTTGATAGGCACTAATTTATGTCAATGTGTAACTACTTACCAATTTGCATGAAATTCTGTGCAGTAGTACCTGAGATAAAGTCGCCACAAAATTTTGTCTCACACACAGACAGACATATTCTAAAAATGGTCAAATCGTGTTCTACAGCTCTCAAAACGTGTAAATCTATCAAAAACTCGAGGTCGAAAATTTTTACGAATCCAATACTTTCTTCTGTTGAATATAGAAGAAAGTAAAAATACAACCACTACAAAATATTCAGTTTTCGCTAATTTTATTAGAGCATGTCTGATGGGACTGTACTTACTTATTGTACCCCGGACCAGGCTGCCTTGGATTCATCTGGCTCTGAAATGGTGGCTTGTTGGGCCCACCCCCAGAAGCTGGGTATCCGCTGTTGGGCCCCGTTTGGGAGTAAGGCATCGGCGCTACAGTGGTACTTGGATTAAAATTTGTGTGAGCCAAGGGCCCGCTTTGGGTGGTTGTGGTGACGCCCCAAACCGTAGTAACAACTGACAGCTGCTGCTGGGCCCCCTGGGGGGCAGGGGGCCCAGAAGGCGGAGACTGCTGCCACCCGGACATAGATAAGGATGGGTCACTGAAATAAAAATAAGAAAAAAATAAATTTAAGTAATTAAGTAAATAAAAGATATTTTAAAATAAAGTTATAGATGCATTTTTACATCTGAAAGAATTAATTTTGTTGAAAACTCGAAAAAGTCTACTTTTCAAAAAGTTATAGTAGAAAAGGAAGTAGCTTATTTGTCGTAAAAGGGAAATGCTTATACGTAAAATTTAACAGGTACTACTTTTAAACAAGATGATGCAAAACTCTCGAAAGTTTGGGATTCAACGTTTAAAACAAATTTATTTTCTTAAAAATAAATATGATTCTAAAGTGTGGGAAAAATCAACCATGATCGCATTATTTATTTATTTTATTTTTTGAATTATAAAGAAAATTATTATAACTTTAATCTGAAAATGATAGCAATATACGTAACAAAACGAACTCGCCCGTCTTGAATATTTCTTTTTACAATGCTTAGAAAGAAAAAAAAATTATTAGACAGCTAACAAGAATATATATATTCTACGTATACGAAATTAAATTCCGCTTTTCGAAAAATACGTAATTCCAAAGCTTCAAACATTGTCATGAAGGCGACATATTTAAAGGTTGAAAATGATATGCCTACGATAACGATGATGATGACAACAGCAACAGGGGAAAAATAGCATTTCTCCAGTTCATTGTGTTCTGCCAATCCATCAAATCTGAATCATTTCACTTGTTTTAAGGCCTGAAAACACGCCTTAACACTTTCACCTGCTAAGTCAACAGGTGTTTAACACAAGTATCAAAGAGTAGAAAATCTAGACAGATGCTATTCAGAAAATACTTTCTGAAGTGGAGAAAAATGGGAATTCAATATGATTTTATATGGAGTTTTTGCAGATAGGGAAAGATTTACACAAATAATGATTTTATACTTAAGAAAGATAACCCTCCTCTCCCAATTAAATAAAAAATACATTTTAAACAATTCAGGGGTCAATCCAGGTAAAAAATGGGTCCAATTTGCTGCCCCTTTACAAAATTCAAATTTATAAAATTAGCCCCCTCACAAAATTATATATATGTAAAAATGATCATTTTATACAATGTTTTCACTATTATTTTTAATTAATTAGTTCAACAAAACTTTGTTAATCAAATATTAAACACTATATACAACGACTGTTAAAATAAAAGGTTTTACCCCCCCCCCCCCACACACACACACACATAAAAAAAAAAAAAAATCACAAAAAGGGGATCTAAAAATTAAAACCTAGATTGACACCCCCCCCCCCTAGCAATTTGATACAGCATTCGAAGTATGACAATCTTAAAGCCTACAAGAAATTTCAATTTAGATACTCAAATATATAAGTAATTTCAAAGAAACGACAAAATAATAATAAATATTATTATTGGTATATGCATGTCCAATTCATATTATACAAGTCCTGTAAACTTCGCATCGTTTTAATTACCGTACAAGAATGTTTTTTTCTACACAAACTGAACAAACATTGTTCATCTCCCTTTCTTTAAATTGTTTTTAACCGCATTTATAATTTGTTTGAAAATTTAGTTAAAAAAAGATATCGTACTGGAACACATAGAGGCGCAATCCGCAGCTTCTATAGCTATCTTCGCGGTCGGGCGCAATTCGGCTTTTAAGCAGCTACAATATCGATGCAGAGTAACGACATTTACAGGCAGAGTAAGATTCGCGTAAAACATTAAAATAAGCAACGAACCAAAATAAATAAATAAATAAAAGATTTAAAGAGTGAATAAATAATTATGATATAATAAATAGAACTTTAAACATTCTTTCCCTACTGCTTCTTGTTACAAATATTAATTTTCTAACGATTTTGTTAACTGCTGAATTTATAAAAGATTTTTTACACTTAAAGAGACATGATATCTTAAAATTTTAAAGAATAAATTCTTTTATATATGCGGAATCGGCAGTTGGCCCAGCCTTAATTTTTGGAATCTTTATTTATAACTTTATTTTTACAAAAAAAAAAAAAAAAAAAAAATATTTTTGTGAAATTTCTTTTTGCGGGAAATAAAATCATGCAAAACATTCAATTTTATGTTTTATTATTGGAAGATTTATATTTAATATCGAGATTTTTTTTTTTTCTTCTATTACTTACACTGAAATTGACAGTGAATTCTCCTCTCATGGGTATATTTTCAATCTATGTGTTAAATCAGGTTAAATACATTTAAACTGAACGTTATCAGAATTGATCGACATGATTTCATATTTTGTTAAAGAATTTCATGGGCTTTGAGGTTATTCCCCCCCCCCCTCATATCAACGTAACCTACGGATCCTGATTATAACCATTAAAAAAAAAAAAAAAAAAAAAAAAAAAAAAACCTGAAATTACATGGCGGGGGGAAGAGAGCCAGAGTGTGATTAAAATTTTATACAATTGTAACCAATAAAATACATGAAAATTTTTTTGTTCATCTATATAAATAGTAAATCATAAACGATATTTTTAATTTCCATTATACGACAGTTTAACATCTGAGCAAGTCAATGAAAACTAACTGGGAGCTTATGTTTCCATTCAATATTTATAAATTGAACTACATAAGGTTTTTACAATAAAATATATATTCAGGCAGCAATCTTTATGGTTTCTGATATATTTTCTACAGATATGAAATCTTTAAATTGCCTTTTCAATTTGCATATTTTCATGAATTCATTCATGATCTTCAAAATGATAAATTTTCTGCAGATATTTAAGAAAAGACTTTATACTTTTTTTTTTTTTTTTGAACGTTTAATAGAATGTACTTAAAAGAATCAGGGATGGATTTTGCAATATCTTTAAAAGAAAAAAATATTAAAAACAAACACATAACAAATATCACGCTTTTTCTTTTGCAAATTTTACACAGACATATATATATATATTCCCCAGAAACTAATTAATAAATTTCAAAATTCATCCCTAATTCTTTTAAGTGGGTTCTATTAAACATAATAAATAAATAAAATAAAATTGTTATCTGAATATATATTTTACTGAACAAACCTCCTTCCTAATATACTTTCATTTTATAAATATTAAATGGAAATATAAGCTTTTATACATGTCACCTTCAAGGGGACTGAAACAAAAAAACATCCTACACACAATCATTTCTAAAAAAAATTAGAAAAAAAAAAAAAAAAATCTCACTCATATAAATATTATTCACCCTTGCCAAAACAACTGCACACAATTCAATTCTGAAATGAAATATTTCCTTCAATCCATTTTCTGACAAGGCGTTACAAAATTTTGTCTTCTTATAGCTCATTATTCATCAAAAAAAAAAAAAAAAAAAAAAAAAGGGGGGGAGGGGAGGAGAGGGGTCACTGTATCCAATAGTACAAACAAAATCAGTGAACTGTTTATACATTTGCGTAATGCTATTTAACAATTTTAAAGCTTGCGGGGACAGCACTAAAAGACATGAAATGGTTAACCTACATTCTTTGCATACATTTTAAAACGTATGACTGATTAAGGAAATCTTGCATGATACTCACTGATAAGACAAATTAAGACTGAATGTATTTAAGATGTTTTTACTTAAGCAGCGATTAAAAATCCTTGATTTTCCCCTCTGTGTTGTTAATCACTTTGCAATCAAACAATATTCATTTTTTTTTATATTTATTAAAATATGGGGGGAAAAAAAGCGATTATCATCTCCTCCCACCGTTATAAGAAATAAATATATTTATTTATATGTGATTAATAAAAATTTTATCAAAAATGAAATGTGTTCATGCATGTGACAAAATTGATGTCACGTGCAAATGAAAATATATACGTATACACAGTCCCTGAATTCACGAGCCAAACTTTAAGGGGAAATAGGGCACTTTATAAGAATTCAGAATTGCATAAGAATCCATGTCCCCAAACGTCATTTTAACCCTTTTAAGAACTAGATGTTTTGCGCTACTTTGTACTACTAACTCCGCCTACTGTGCAAATATATAAGCTTGCATGCATCATTCAGAATGTTCGTATTATTGCACAATGTACGCATTATTGCAATTATTTCGATAAAATACATCGAGCAAAACAGTATTTATTTATTTATGTAAATATTAGCAAGTAAAAACTCTTTAAAAAATACAATATTGGAGAGCCACTCCCATATCCACGCAAAATCACCCGGTTCTTAAAGGGTTAAAATGACGTTTGGGGGCATGGGTTCCTATACAATTCTGAATCCTTATTAAGTGCCCTATTTCCCCTTAAAGTTCGGCCCATGAATTCAGGGACACCCTGTATATATATTTCTGTTTATGTCAGGGGACAAAAATATGAATGTGTAGTTATAATTTGGATTTTATTGAGACTGTGCATTTAGTGAAGCCTTTTACTGCTTTCTGTTTATTCCGTATATATATATATATATATATATATATAAAATGTGTAAAATTTTAACGTTTACATAAATTTGATACTATAACTTAACAGACATATAAAGATTTAAAACCTACGTTTAGTAATTATATTAAAATAAACAAATTAAAATCAAATATTTAAAATTGGAAATAATAGGAATAAGTGACCCCCCCCCCCCCTTTCGACACAAAAGTCAAAATGAGTAGCTGGAATCGAATGTTCGATTATATCGATAAATTGCAATTGCTATTCATTTTAAAATAATGAAGCAATTAGAAATAACTTGTCCCTTACAGTTTTTTTTTTTAAATGCAAATGTTTAACGAAGCTTGTTTTAAACGAATTTCCGGAATTGGTAAAAGTAGAGGATTTCAAGAAAGTAACAATCATTTACTAATCTTTATATATTTATTTAATTACACACACACACACACACACACATATATACATATTTTATGATAAATTTAAAAGCATGCATACGCAGTTATTTATAGTATTTTATTTTGAAATATTGTGGGAGAAAAATTTTAGGAACATCAATGAACATCCTAATAATAAAATTAAGATGATATTAATAGTATTTAGCGTACCGACATCATGCATGAAGATGGTACACTAAACGCTACCGAAACAGCTGTCTGCTTTTCAATTTTTTTTTTCTCTTTGGCGTTCAAAACGTTGAAGATTTCCTTAGTTTTACTAATTTTCCAGGTCATCATAATTAAAAGAACAAGAGTTAGTCTTTGATTCATATGACAATTTTTTAATTAGTTTCTGAAAGGTACTTCACATTTATAGCCCACATATGTATGATTATTTTTTTCTATTAAAAGAATAAAAATAAATACAAAACTTAACAAGTTTTATAAGTAATACAGCAATAAATTATCTATCATGTTATACATAAGTTCTATGACTATCAACAACTTAAAATTATATTCAGTATATTTTATAATCCCACCATTTCCTTCCTTACTATCTTTTTTTGAAGCGAGTTTAACATGCATGACTTCTTTTTATTTCACTACACGAAGGAAGGAAATAAATAAATAAATAAAAAATCACTTCAACCACACCACTTCATTTTCAAAAATTTCAATGTAGAACAAATATACATTGAGGTAATTTTATTACGTTTTTGTCGAAAGCGTTAACAAGACCATTACAGGTAAGCGAAACATAAACCGAAATGAAATTTCCATCTATGAGATAAAGCGATTGAAACGAACTGAATTTAGATTAAGTAACAATAGACATCTGAATACTAAATAAGCTTCCCTCGCTTGTTCATTAAATGAATGTAACTTCCTGGAATTTTTTTAGATACATTTTCACTCGCTTTGCTTTACAGACGAAAACGGACCATATGCACACCTCAAAATATCTCAATTTATAAAATTTGATTATTATTATTTTTTTTTAAAGCTCTATAACAATAATAATAATAAACCTTCACTAAATACAGTAAAACATTATTTATACGTTCTAGTGGAGTCCCGATTCATTATTATTTATTTCAATGCAAAAAAGCTTTGTTTATACGACGCTTGGTTATACGTTTTTTTCACTCATCTAAAATTCGCAACACGAGTGAAATATCATCAGGGTTGCCACTCAAATAGCAGAATAAAATTTCCTGACTTTTCCAGGTTTTCCAGACGTGTTCTAAGAAAATTCCAGTCTAGCCATATATTGTGCATTGGTTGTATTGAGGGCAAAATAATTATAGTACCACTTAAAAACACAAAAGTTACATATTATTTTGACCTAAGGACAGATTGCCCTCCATGTGGGGTCTTTCTAAAAGGTCTCGTTTTTAAAAAATGGCGGAAGCTAAAAAGACACTAGGAAAGTTGGAGGAAAAATTCGGTTTTTTGGAAATCATTGTATGAAATTCCCCGACTTTTCCAGATTCTGGCTAAAAAATACAAATTCGCTGACTTTTCCCTGACTTTCATGGTTAATTTTCAAATTCCCTGACTATTCCAGGTTCTACAGGTTTTCTAGGTAGTATGGCAACCCTGTATCATTTTAATGAACCTAATTCAATTCACAATACAGTTATTATTACTTACAGACAACAACATTTCAGGCGAGTATTAAAGATTTTTTTTAATGTAATTAAATAACTACCTGCACGGACATAAATCATACGCTATGTATATAATTAATACTCAAGATATGTGCTCATTATAAAGATATGCAATACAATACTCAAGACATGATATATGCAATTAGTACTCAAATCATGCATTATCGGTATGATTTTTCTCATTTTTTATAATAGATTTTTCTTTAATTTAATTATTTTCTTCAAATATAAAATCTACTACAGAGTAATATACTAGTTATTGTCTTATAAAAACTTTTTTTAATTAGTATTTTCACAATTTTGCTTTAATGCCATTAAATTTGTAATGATCAATTTCTTTTCTTTTTTTTCTTCTTTCTTTCTTTTTTATTTATTTCGATTATACGTCCATCCCTTTAAAGACGTATGAACGGTTCTTTACTGTATTAAACACAATAGAGAATATTATCACAACAAAATTAATGCAAAAAAATAAATTAATTAATAAAAAAATTAATTTTTTAACTGCTAAAGAAACAACTTGACAAGATGCACTAATAAATTTACTGTGATTAAAAACCTCAAATTTCTAACTTAAAAAAAAAAAAAAAAATTCTTTTATTGACAGGATACAGCGGGTTTGGATCGGTCCAAACCACTGCATAGTGGTGAGCGGCCTCCTTCCATGTTAAAAGAAAAATAAAAAAGCTAATCAAATCAAAATTCAACTAAATATCAAGTTTAATTAAAATTCCGTCCATTGGTTTGTGAGATACAGTACAGTGTCCACAAAATTTTGCTAACACATACAGTACTTAAAAAAGATCAAAACCCATTCAGAACACTTCAAAATGTGTAAATTCATCGAAAACCGGAAGTCAAAATTTTCACGAATCCAATACTTTCTTCTTGTATAAAAATAAGAGTAAAAATGCGATATCCGGAGGATAAAAAAGTCCGATAATCCACCACTGTGAAAATATTAAGTTGTCATGTAAAATTTTCAGCCATTTTACTCAAATAAAAAAAAATAAAATAAAAAGAGAGAGAGAGAGAGAGCTTTTGTTTTGAGTATGAATTTTAAAAATATATAAAGGAAATCCATCTTCAAGATTACTATTTCTTTTACTCACATAACTAACATTCACGTAAAATAAATATTAATACATTTTCTGTTAGAGAGAGAGAGAGAGAGAGAAAAGAAATCCTGATTTTTAATACACAAAGAAGCGGGGAAAAGTAACAAGAAAGATTAGCGAGCAAATAAAGTATATTTAAAAAAAAAAAAAAAAAAAAAAATCGCGAGAATTTTTATTTATGATGAAAATTTTACGAAAAGCCAATATAATAAAACACTGAAAAATTCTACTTCTAATAAAGCGTATCACCATTTTTATCATTTACCTACCCCACTACTTCCCTGCATCTGATCGCTTAACTTGTTAAAACGGATCTCTAATAACATACTTGCGCAGTGCAAAGGAATAAAGAACAGGAAATATTAAAATGCAAATCCAGAAAATACCGCTAAAAAGTTCTCGGCAAGAAAAAGGAAAAAAATTGCTAACGTTTGCAAAATGAGAACAATACGGCCTGTCTCTTTTATCCATTGTCCATTTCTCTAAGGTCATCATCTTTTTAAAATGCACAATTTTAAGATTTCAGTAAAGTTATTCCGCAGTGTCCTTACGTTCTCTTCTCATCCGTCAAAGCTAAAAGTATTTAAATTATTGGTTATTAAAAGAAAAAGGCGAGAAAAATTTGCATATTCCCAAATGTCAGTAGGGGTGCGGAAATTTTTTAAAACAGTGAATAGTATTGTTAAAAAAAAAAAAAAAAATCAAATCAAAAATCCATAATGATTTTTTTTTTTTTTTTTTTTTTTTTTAATTCAACTCTGAGAAATTCTTATTTCAGTTTTCATTAATATTTGTTTGTTTCTTTACCCTCAATGAAATATTAATTTAAATGGACTGATCTGCATGATGAATGTCCAGATAAAGAAAGGTTAGTGCCTGTTAATTATTATTATTTTAAGCGCTTTGAAAAAATATCCGAGAAAGAATTTTGCTAAAAAGCGAAACACAGATAATTTATAAAATATCTTGACACAACAAACTAACTTTTACTGATATATTCACGAGCAAAAATCACAAACTACTGAAAAATATTAGAAATCTTTTTTTTTTTTATTTATTTAGTACACATATGGATTTAATTTCGATTTTTAATAGGTAAGTTTAAATGTAAAAATATTGAAGTGTACATCAAAATTCGAAAACTAAAATACTGTTGTTAGAGTAAAATGCTAAAAAGTTCAAGAAAATTTTTATGCCAGGTTAAACCCTGGATAACTATTATAAGAAACTAACTTTTGGAAAAAAAAAAAGAAGAAGAAAAAGAAAGAAGAAGAAACTAGTTGGCATAGGTGGACTCTGCTCAGTTCCCCACCATATTTATGGTCTCATAAATTTCTAGCGCGAGACATATTATAATCATGTTTAAAAAAATGAATTTGACCAAAGCTTGATACAGTGACAGAAAGAAATCCCCGCCTAATAGGCTATCCATCGTTCACTTCGATATATTTATCTCATTCGAATCTATTAATTTATTTTATCAGGGTCAATTCCGTTGTTTATGTTTCATGCTACTATTTCCAATGCAATAATCCTCAAAATTCATATTTATATGAAACATTTACAATTTCGCTATGTTGATAAAATCGTAAATTACGAATAATTTACAAAATTTTCCTATTTGAATATTTGTATTCAATCGTGTTCAAAAAAATATCATAAATGTATATTTTGAAGTTGTCTAATGTATTTATGATCCTCAAAATGGAAGTTTATGCTCAATTTTGCCTTATTCTGACATGTTAAGTAAATCGTAAATTCCAAATAACTTACGAATTTTTTAAATTGGAAAAATCATAGTCTATGATATTCATGCCAGTAAGTAACCTAAATAATATTTCGAAAGTGGTTTGACATCTTTACGATGAAAATATCCCTCAAAATTGACGTTTATGTGAAATTTTGCTCTATTCTGCCATGTTAAGAAATTCGTAAATTTCCAATAACTTATGAAATTTTTATATTTGAAAATTCATAGTCATTAATATTCATGTCAGTGTCCTAAATAATATTTCAAAAGTAGTCTGACATCTTTACGATGAAAATATCGCTAAAAATTGACGTTTATGTGAAATTTTGCCCTATACTGCCATGTTAGGAAATTCGTAAATTTCCAATAACTTGCGAAATTTTCAGAGTAGCATATTTATACTATAGTTACTAATGTTCATTCCGGCATCAAAACGGATATTTTAAAACTGGTCTGACATTTTTACAGTAAAAAGTTTCCATTTAATGCACGTTTAAGTTAATTTTTGCCCTATTCTCCCATGTTAAGAAAATCGTAAATTTCTAATAACTTACGAAGTTTTTAAAATCGAATGTTGCAAATGAATAGGGTTCTTGCCAGTGTCGAAAGTAATATTTTAAAACTGATCTGACTTCTCTGCGACAATTTGTTCTTGAGATATCGTGTACACAGACTAACAAACTAACGGACTAACAGACACCCTACAGACAGACACCATACAAATTTTGTCATTTTCGAATTCCTCACACCTGAAAACGTGTAGAAAAGTCAAAAAACCGAGGTCGAAAATTTTCACGATTACCTAAGTTCCCCATACCTATAGTATGATGGGGAACTAAACGATCCAGATTTTCCTTCTGGATCCCAGAGATCCTCAACTTTTCAGTCTGGCGGCATCCCCGAAGATTATTAAAATTACTATATTTGCGTACTGCGATGTGCTTGGATTTATTACTTTGAAAGCAACAAGATGAAAACTAGCCACTTTGTTCGGGCGTTACTAGGGGAAAAAATCCATATTTCTTTTCAACAGTTCTTCGCTATTGCTCACACTTTAACTATAATTATACTCTGACATGTAGCGAGGTTTTTAACCTTTTTCGAAGCATTATAAGCATTACTACGATTAAACCGGGTTTAAGAAAGTAGCAAATACAATCCCCCCCCCCCTCTTCATTAAATTATCTTTTAATTTTATCAACTGGAAAAAGGTAGATTAATATATCGCATCCCGGCAAGAAAAGAGACACAAGTCAAAAAATGACAAATATGAGTTTGTGCCATTAAAAATGTGTATGAACGTATGAAGTGTCCCAACGTACATGAAAAGCATAACAATCTCCATTTCGGAATTTATCTACCTCACCTGAGGACATTGGTGTCATTTTTTACCATGTTTTTAATAACTTCGATTGTTGTTTGTTTGTTTGTCCGGTACGAATCTTGCAATCGATTTTTAACTAACTTCCCTATTAGCTAGACATTTGAAACTTCCAGAATAGTCCAGAACCCGATGACAACATAACACTTCGAAACCTGATTTTCGAATTTTTTATTAGTTTTCTTTTAATTAATTAAAATATGTAAATAATAACCTCCTAATAGCTTCAAAAATAGCCGTTAAAATAGTAGCTATAATTTAATTGTTGCGGGAAAAAAAAAAAAAAAAACACGAGTTCATTTTCTTTTGACATAAAAATAAAATACATTTAAATAAACACGAACGTTCAAAAATTGTAAAAAGTTAAATTATGCAATCTCATAAAAATTGACGTCAGTATCACTTTAAAAATTTTATACGCATTGATAAAGTGCTCATGTAGTTCTATAGCTATGATTCAACAGAAAATTTAAAATCATGGTATATATATATATATATATATATATTTTTTTTTTTTTTTTACCTCATAAATATTATTGTATGCTAGTCAATACTTTATCGTTATTTTTCAATTAATTTTTATCATAAGTTGTACACATTTTCTTACCGGGGTGCGATATATCAAGACAAAACATCGTTTGCTGTAACAAATTCCTAACAACTGTACAATTTCAAGTTTACATTTTTCTTTTTCTTTCCCGGTTACGATGTGCATTTTTGCAATGTTGAAATGATTTTTATTCATTTAAGACTTAAATAATTTAAAATGTGCGTATGAAGTAAAACGCCTATTATAGTATTTAATAGTTCTAATAAAAACTTTTTTAATTTATATTAAACTAAGTGTGTGTGATTAAAAAAATATAAATAAATGAATATTCTTTTAAACAAAATAAAAGCATCAATTATAATAAAATAAACTATCAAGATGTGAGTAATCGCTACTGATTTTCTATTTCTTTACATATACTTGGGTTTCTTGAGTAGGTGGGCAGACATATATATATATATATGTGGGAAGTTCCTTGCAGAGCCAACAGATGGCGCTGTCTCTGATGCTTATCATTGAACGAGATGACAAACGGAGGAGTTGAGATCTGGCTGCAGTGGAGATCGGTTGAGACCTTCAGCGCGTAGGCTGACAGGCTCATTTTTCTGCTAATTAGAGCTTGTTGTGCTCTGTATAAGTGTGTAGAGCCATGGAGAGCTCTATACCATAATCTCACTTATTAGAAATAGTACGCGTAGGTACTAATGTGAATTGTAGAGCGAGTCAGTGCTCATATATGTTACTTTCTGTTAGTCCTAGTAATGAAGAGAGCTTGTTAGGTGTATTAGGCCTCGAAACCAGCAAATGTTATTGATGGAAACCCTGCTAATATTATCATTTTATCTTTGTGTAAACTGTGTTGTGTACGTAATAAATGTTTTTAGTTATCTTAATTGCACCTCTTCATTGCCCCACCCCTAGACGCCCAGCTCATATACTACAAGTGGGGACTCTGCCGCGATATTACCACCAACAAGTTAAAAAAGGTAACTGTTATTGTTATATATTTATCATTGTGTTTGATAATACATAATAATGATTAATGCATTGAGCAAAAAGAGTTTGAGTTACTATTTTGAATTAGAAATTAATGGTGAAATATTTGAGAACACTTTTGGTTTCACTGTGTGATGAAATTAAATAAATATATTACTTGAGAAAAATGAATAGAAATAAGAATTATGATTGAAAAAATATTCTGAGTAATCTTTTATAATTTTTGCTTATTACTGTTTGCAATAATATTTTAACAATATTATAACAATATTATTTTAAAACGAAAGTGAAAACAATAATTAAAGAAAGAATAATGATAATGGTGATATTATATGAAATATGTGTATATAGCAATAATTAAGAAATATATAAGTTGTTCTAAATATTCTATTAAATGGTATAAATTGTTCTGAATGTGTTTATTTAAAAATCATGATAATTTTGATTTGAGAACAAAAAGCATAGAATCATTTTTAAGAAATATGTTCTCATATTATTTTGTTCCTATTTAAGTATGATATTAATTTGGTAGAAATATTGAAATATTTTTTGGTATAAGTAATTATTTAGAGTTATAATGGCCCAAAACGTGTTACAAGGCATTAGAAAAGCCGATTTAAGAACAATTGCTGAAGAATTAGGCCTAACTGTTCCGGTGGAAGCTAAGGTACTTGAAATCAAAACTTTAATTGAGAGTTCTGATATTTATAAAAATGATTTAGAATTTGTTAGAGGTGTTATTAAAATGTTACTAGAAGAACAAAAGTTGAAATCTGTAGAAGAACAAACCAAAATTGAGATAGAAAGAATTAAATTATCCCAGTTAGAAAAAGAAATAGAGTTACAGAATTTAAAGTTACAGGCTGCAGCAAATAATTCTAGTAATAATGTTGAGCAATCAAATTCAGAAACTACTTCACAATCATTAGAAAATTTAATTAGAAGTATTCGAACATTAACCATTTCAGTACCTGAGAAACCGGAAGCTTTGCACTTATTTTTTCAATCCCTTGAAAAAGCATTCGTTTCTAAAAATGTACCCCCTAAATTTAAATCGGAAATATTGATTAATTTATTGGGAGATAAATGTAATCAGGTTCTTGCGTACGTAACCACCGAAGAAATTAACGATTATGAAAAAGTTAAGGAATTAATTTTAAGACAGTTCCAACCAACGCCGCGTGAATGTTTAAGTAATTTTAAAAATGCGTTGCGTAATCCGTCAGAATCTCATGTCCAATTCGCTTCGCGTCTAAGCGCTTCTTTTGATTACTATTGTAGATTGAGAGGGGTTAACGACGTTAAGCAATTGTGTGATCTTATAGTTTCTGATAAATTATATGAAACGTTGGATTCTAGAACTAAGGAACATATTAGTGTTCGAGAAGGTCAAAATTGGTTTAAACCCAACGAATTAGGTCGGGAGTGTGATTTATTCTACTCTTCTAGAGGCAAATCGTTAATTGAAACTAATAATAATACGCGAAACGAAAGTTCAGAGAATAAGCGGTTTGTAAACAAAACTCCTTTTAGAAAGACACATTATAATAATAAAGATCCCATAGTACGTAATTCGGTATCTAATCAAACTCACGAAAAGCATGAAAGAATGTGTTATATTTGTGGTGCTAAAGGGAAAACATTTCATTTCGCTAGAGTGTGTCCTAAACGTATTGCTGAGAAAAAAGAATTCCGTGAAAATCTTCCAACAAATTCAGTAGTTCAATCCGAAACAAGTCCGATTAACCTAATTGTTAATGAGCTCGAATATGTTGATATTTTAGTGGATGATATTCCACTTAAAGGGTTAAAAGATTCTGGTTCTTCGATTCTAATTGTAAATAAAAATAGCATTCCACAGACTAAAAATGTTATTTCTTCAACCACTCTAGTTAGCTGCTTTAATGAAAAGAAAGATGCAAATCTGACTGAATTTAAAATATCTTTACCTAATCATGATTCAATAAACATAATCGGTGCTTTATGCAACAATTTGACATGCGACGTAATTCTGCCTAATAATATCTTTCATATTTTGAAACAACAAAATAAAGAGGAAACACATGTTTCGAATTCCAGCGACGTAGCAGGGGGGAAAGAAAATTTTTCGCGTTCGGGGGAAAGCAATTTCGATGAAGCAGGTGGGTGTTCTTTTCCTGTATTCGATCGAAAGGAAAATGAAATAGATACTTTTTTTTCAAGTATGTGCAATTTTTCAGAAGAAGAAAAATTCGATGTCAGTTATATTTTAGATAAGTCGTTAAAAGAGAAATTAAGCGAATTAATAAAAAGTTATAAGCCAGTTAAAACAAAAAGTACTGATTTAAAAATGTCCATTATTTTATCTGATGATATACCAGTGTGTTCACGCTCTCGCAGATTATCATTTGTAGAGAAATCAGAGGTGGACAGACAAATTGACCAGTGGTTAAAAGATGGTATAATTAGAGAAAGTACATCAAATTATTCTTCGCCAATAGTGGTGTGTAGGAAAAAAGATGGAGGAATAAGGTTATGCTGTGATTATCGTGCTTTAAATAAGAAAATAATTAAAGATAAATACCCGTTGCCAAATATTGAAGATTTATTTGATAGATTAGGGGAGGGTAAAGTTTTTTCGACACTAGATTTAAAGAATGCGTTTTTACAAGTTGATGTAGAGGAAAAAAGTAGGAAATATACAGCTTTTGTGACCGATAATGTCCAGTATGAGTTTCTAAAAGTTCCCTATGGATTATGTAATAGTCC
Source organism: Salticus scenicus (assembly GCA_963930645.1). Classification (NCBI taxonomy): domain Eukaryota; kingdom Metazoa; phylum Arthropoda; class Arachnida; order Araneae; family Salticidae; genus Salticus; species Salticus scenicus. The sequence continues at coordinate 266,578,230 of OZ005655.1, read as the reverse complement.
CTTAGTATTTCAAAGATATGTAAATTATGTGTTTAAAGACTTATTAAAAGATGGTACTGTAATTATTTATTTAGATGATATAATTATTCCATCTAAAGATGAGAATGAAGGGTTAGATAAATTAAAACGTGTGTTAGAAACGGCATCAAAATTTGGTCTAGAGTTAAATTTAAAGAAATGTCAGTTTTTGAAACGTAAGATCGATTTCTTAGGTCACATAATTGAGAATGGCACGATTAAACCCTCAGTAGAAAAAACTCTCGCAGTACAAAATTTCCCAGAACCCCGTAATGCTAGGGAAGTGCAGAGTTTCTTAGGTTTAACGGGTTACTTTAGAAAATTTATTCGTTCATATGCCAACATAGCAAGACCACTCAGTGACTTATTACGTGCTTCCACTCCATTTAAATTCGAGCAAGAGCAGAAATTAGCTTTTCAAAAGCTTAAAGACATTTTATCTAATGCACCTGTCTTACACCTTTTTAAGCAAGGCTATAAGTTAGAAGTTCATACAGATGCATCTAAATTAGGATTCGGTGCAATCCTATTACAACAAGATGACGATGGACAGTACTATCCAATCCATTATATGAGTAAAAAGACCTCTGTACAAGAAGAAAAATACTGTAGTTATGAGTTAGAAGTGTTAGCGATAGTAGAAGCCCTTAAAAAATTTAGGAACTATTTGTTAGGTAGTAAATTTAAAATTTATACTGACTGTCAAACGTTCACTAAAACTTTAGATAAACGTGAATTGACACCTAAGGTAGCCAGGTGGTCTTTCCTGCTACAGGAATTCGACTACGAAGTAGAACATCGACCTGGTAAACAAATGCAGCATGTTGACGCTCTTAGCCGACACCCTGTAATGGCTGTAAATACTGATACCCTTACTCATCGTATTGCTACTGCTCAAGAAAATGATGAGTTTATCAATACTGTGAAATCTCTTTTACAACAAAACCAAAATGACGAATATGTGTTAAAAAATAATGTTTTATATAAAGTGTTAAATGATAGGGATGTACTAATTGTCCCAGAGATCATGCAACTTGAGGTCGTAAAGAAATGTCATGCCTTAGGACATTTTTCGGCTAATAAAACTGAAGAGTTAGTAAAATGAGATTACTATTTTTCTAATATGAAAAAATGCGTAGATAACGTTGTAAAAAGTTGTATAGAATGTATACTTGTAAATAAGAAACAGGGAAAAGGAGAAGGTTTTTTGAACCCTATCCCTAAAGGGGATATACCATTATCCACGTATCACATCGATTTTGTGGGTCCATTACCAACAACTAACAAAAACTACAATCACATTTTCACCGTAATCGATGGATTTAGTAAATTTTCGTGGCTATATCCAGTCAAATCAACTTCTTCAGCAGACGCCTTGCAAAAATTAAAACAGCAAGCTGGTATTTTTGGTAACCCCGCAAGAATAATATCCGATCGTGGACCTGCGTTCATATCTAAGGAGTTTGCAGATTACTGTAAATCAGAGGGAATCGAACATGACACCATCACAACCGGAATCCCAAGAGGGAATGGTCAAATTGAGAGACTTCATCGAACAATCATTCCTGTATTATCCAAGTTATGTATAAATGACCCTAACAAGTGGTACAAGTTTGTTGAGGCTGTTCAGAGAACTATTAATTCCACCACATCGAGAAGTACCAAAAGAACTCCTTTTGAACTACTCACTGGAGTAACAATGAGAAAGAAAGAAGATAAGAGAATACTAGAACTTCTCGAAGAGGAAAGGATAAATTCCATGCTTGATAATCTTAACACCATTCGTGAAGAAGCAAGAAAAAATATTCTTAAGATTCAAGAAGAAAATCGCCGATGTTACAACAAGAAGAGAAAGAAAGCCCATGTATATAAAATTAATGATCTAGTTGCCATCCAGCGAACTCAGTTTGGAACCGGCATGAAACTAAGACCAAAATTCTTAGGTCCTTATAAAGTTGTGCGAGTAAAGAACAAAGACAGATATGAAGTCAAGAAGATAGGCGATCACGAAGGACCTATACATACTAGTACTTCTGCAGACCATATGAAATTATGGTCCACAAACTAAATAGACTGAACTAAATGGACTGATAAACATTACAGAAAAAGTTAACTGTGAATTTTTATGTACATAATTTTTTTAATGTCTGTTTCTCTTTTTTGTTTTTTTTTTCTTTTAATTGTATTTTGCAGATATCCTTTAGTATCCCAGGTTGGTTTACGGTGAGGTCACCGCAACATCAGAATGGCAGAGCGTTGTGGGAAGTTCCTTGCAGAGCCAACAGATGGCGCTGTCTCTGATGCTTATCATTGAACGAGATGACAAACGGAGGAGTTGAGATCTGGCTGCAGTGGAGATCGGTTGAGACCTTCAGCGCGTAGGCTGACAGGCTCATTTTTCTGCTAATTAGAGCTTGTTGTGCTCTGTATAAGTGTGTAGAGCCATGGAGAGCTCTATACCATAATCTCACTTATTAGAAATAGTACGCGTAGGTACTAATGTGAATTGTAGAGCGAGTCAGTGCTCATATATGTTACTTTCTGTTAGTCCTAGTAATGAAGAGAGCTTGTTAGGTGTATTAGGCCTCGAAACCAGCAAATGTTATTGATGGAAACCCTGCTAATATTATCATTTTATCTTTGTGTAAACTGTGTTGTGTACGTAATAAATGTTTTTAGTTATCTTAATCGCACCTCTTCATTGCCCCACCCCTAGACGCCCAGCTCATATACTACATATATATACACTCCTGTAATTTAAATTTTAGATAAAAAACGCCGTAGTCTTTCTGTATTGCACATAAATATGTATTGCGAGATAAATGGATGTGAATATCAATCATTTACTATAAATTATTATCACTTAAGGGGGTCCAGGGCACCAAATTTTTGTTTTTATTATTTATTGATGAATTGCTGTAATTATTTTTTCTGAAATTGAAGTTTTTTTTGACGATGAAGTCGAGCAAGAAAGAATCTTAAAAAAAAATAATAATAATAAATAAATAAATAAAAAATAAAATAAATTAAATTTTAAAAATTTAAAATCTTTGATAAATTTAAAATTTTGTTATATCTTATGAACTAATGGTTCAATTTACAAACCTTTCTCACCTTTATATACAGAAAGGATTTATCTTCAATTTGTCTTCAGGATTTCTGATTATAATAATAAATTTTTTAAATATTAATTTCAATCTGAAAAAAGTACTTATTTCATGCATAAATTTTGGATTACCAAAAAATTTTGCTCCTGATTAAAAATCCCGAAAACAAATTGAAGATAAATCTTTTCTGTATAAAAGTTTGTAAATTGAACCATTAGTTCATGAGATATAACAAATTTTAAATTTATCAAAAATTTTATTTAAAATTTTTTTAAGATTCTTTCTTGCTCAACTTCATCGTCAAAAAAGCTCCCAATTTCAGAAAAAAAATTTACAGCAATTAATGAATAATAAAAACAAAAATTTGGTGTCCCGGACCCCCTTAAATTTTAATCACTCGGACGTGTAGATAAACATTGCCATATAGTATACTTTTGTTCAGTTATCACGCTGCTAAGTTAGTTTATCATCTTTATTCACAATTTAGTGATAGCATGTTTACTCCCATCTTTAGTTAGCAAGCGTAAATAAATATAACTTCTAAACCAGGCGAGAAATTACAGAACAAATGCACGATAGAATTCAATAAATATTCATCACATTCGAGTGAAACTCGATACAAAAACCAGAATCGATACATCAAATTTGACAGACTGGAAGACAAATCACCATCCCCAAAAAAAGACGCTTGAATTATTAGGTGATACACCTTTTCCCGCTACACACATGAACACAAACACAAGCATCAACGCGTGTCTACGCACAACATGCATGGCTACTCGCGTAACATGGGAAGTTAGACGCAAGCGAGACATTTTCATCTAAATAAAAATAAAGGACGAAAATCTCTCCTCTTTCCCCTCCCTCTTACCTCGGGTGGTTTCAGGGAAGGGTTAATGCCGCCCGACAGCATTCCAAGCAGTACAAAAGTGTGCGAATCGTCACAGAAGTACACAAGAACTACGCGTACAAAGTTTAGAATGCGTCGACCGTAGCTGTTGAACCGTATCTCGTGTTAGTTCCCTGCTGGCCACATACGAGATCAGAAAGAGAGAAAATAAAATAAAAAAATATAAAAAAAGAGCACTTTCTCCCTCCCTAATCAAACTGGTTTTGAATGGATTTAGTTGCTCTTTTATTAAGTCTATATTAGAAAGGCAAATGAAGCGAGCTCTTAGTTTTACACGAAAATATTTGTTATTGCATTTCCACACTTTTCAGTGCTTGTTCACAACTAGTTACAAAAAGGGAAAAAATACGGGAAAATGGGAAATTTTTACGTCTCTCTAAGGCGTTACATATTTTATTTCAATAAATTAAAGCTAATTATTAGTAATATTATTACTATTGTTTTAAATAATGATGCGTTTTGATCATACATATTATGATTATGATCATATAAATTATTACACTATTTGAAGAAAGCAGTCTGAAAATATAGACACTAAAAATAAAATACAAACAAATTAATTAAAAGTATAATTTTAAATTATTAATATTTTTAATGCACGTAATATTTAAGAAAACTATATTTACTTATTAGTATCTTTCATTCGTTAAAAATAGTTTTGAGTATATATATTTAACTTTTTCTATCAAATTTCAAAATTGTTTATGACTTCAGTTCGTCTGTCTGTCCGCGTTTTTATTTCCATAAATCTTTTTAGAATCTCATAACACACGTCAAAAATACTAGGGTTCATATTAGAGATTATGATTGCGATAATTCCACTTTAAAATATGTCCTATGGAAGATTTCTCCATATTACTTTTTCCGATTCTGCATCCAACATTATATCTTTGTCCCCCTTTATCCCTTTTCTCTAGATTTTGAGTCAAAATTATGGAAAAACTAATCATTTTAAAACATTTATTAAAATAGCTTGAAAATGTGCATATTTTATTAAAAAATAGCTACGGTGTTTTTGTATTTATTTTTAAATACATAAATTATGTCCAGGTACATTGCCAATAATACATGAAATAATTTTGGTTATTCCAATTATGAGGATATTTCACTTAATATGGACGGTAGCCTAACCACACGTTATCCTACGGAGAAATTCGTTTTAAAAATTATTCATTACCTAATATATTTTTTAAAATTACGTTTTCACATTTAGAAACTTTACAACCGCCAAATTGATTCTTGTTTTTCCAAGAATTGATTTATTATTATTTTAGCATTTCATTTTGAAGCTATAAAGAGCAAAGATACTCTTGGTTATTTTTTCGCAATTTAGAACTTTAAAAGGAAATATTAAATAATAATAATAATAAATTTCTGGAAAAAAAGGGAATCAATTTAATGTAAAAATGGAATAATAATAATAATAGAATGCATTAGTTAAAGGATGATTTTGAAAACAATTTCTTCCTTAGACAGAGCTGCCAACCTAATCCGGCAAATTGTTAGTACCGCCCCTTTTTCTACACCACTTAATTTTTAAAGTAATTTTCTTCAAATATATTTGCGATGAATTAAGAAGAAAAAAACTCTAAGTAATGACCGGTGTAGAAAAAGGGGCGGTATTAACAATTTGCCGGATTAGGTTGGCAGCTCTGCATAAAATAACATGGGGGGGGGGGGGGTGTAAGCTAGGCCGCCGTCTTTTCTCCCAAGAACTCTTTCAGTACTCAAAATCAAATTAAAAATTTCAAAACAAATTAAGTGATAAGAATTTTGCTCTGCATATCTGTATATTCTTGAGAAAACAAATAAATGAAAGTGTAATTATTTACTTTAAATTTGAGAAATCCCATAATTTTTTGTTGTTGTTGGAGTGGGAAAAATCCGCCCCTTTTCTCCCCCTAGTGGAATACTAAGATGGGAAGCACGAATCCGTAAAATTACGATAGAAACCAAACCAAGCTTAAATTAAAACAAACGTTCTTTGCTGAGTAGTGTGGTGTTTGATTCGTGTTTGCTAGGTACTGCGTTCGATACCCAACAAAATACTTTTTATGTTAAATGAAGAAAATAGTTTATTTTTTATTTATTTATTTATTTATAATTAATTAATTATTATTATTATTTTTTTTTTTAAATACATTTCATTTTAAAATTGTGTAAACATATTTTATCTCAACTGAAAAAATGTTTTTAATTTATCTTTATAATTCAAGTAAAAAGTAACTTAAAAAAAATAATTTTTATATTGCATTTTTTTTTATCAATGTTTTATTAAAATTTATATCCCAGTTTTTAGTAGAATTGCTGATTGTCTGCTCTAGCCATTCATACGTAAATTATACATTTTATTAAATTAAAATATTTTACTTCAAATGAAAAATATTTTTTAGTTTTCTTTATAGCTTAAATCTGTACTGATAAGTATAAAGGATTTAAGTCCATATTCTTGATTTTTCAGGAGATGAAAAACAAAGTTAAACTAACTAAAAACTAATGAGCAGAATCGATTAGGAAAAAGGGATTATGTTGGTTTATACGCTTTATACCATTCAGTGATTGTCAATCTTCATTTAATAGAGGGACAAAATTGAATTAAATATTTTATACCAAAGATTAATGCTAAATTTCTGACATTAATCTTTTTTTACCAATGGATTTTCTCAAAGACTAAATGACATGGATTTAAATCCTTTATACCAGTCGATAGAGAATTTTTTTTTCTGAGTCTGACTATGTACTTAACTCAAAACCGACATTTTTGGACTTTATATTTATCAGTACAGAAATAACTCAACCATTTACAGAAAAACAAATTTTATACGTACCATTTTATTTTTTAACGTGTTATTTAATTATTACAATGTTTTTATTAACTCGCTTTCTTGTCTGTTTGTTTGTCCAGTCCTTGCAATCGACTTTTAACTTACTGCCCGACTAGCCAGACATTCGACACTTTTAGAATAGCTCAGAACACGATGACAATGCATTCTTTTAATACTTTTATTCAATTTTTGAAAATTTCTTATAATTGCTCTCTTTATTACGCATTTGATCATTTTCTTTCAAGTTGATGGGATAATTTATTTTATTTTATTTTATTATTATTTTTTTTTTAAATATTAATACATAGAATTGTCAAGTTTATATGATTCAACAGAAAATTTAAAAACATGGTATATAAAAAGTTCTTTTTATCTTGTAATAATTTTCAATTAAATTTTTTTTCAATACTGCTAGTAGAAAACGTTAATAGTCTACTTATAATTATAATCAATAAAAAAAAAGGTAAAAAATCTAATAATTTTCAAAATGTTCACTACATGTGATTCAACACTGAACAAAACTGTAATTAGCACGATCAATTTTCTTTTATTTCTTGTGCTCATAGTAAAAAAATACCTTTTCAGCAGCTATAACTTTCTAGGAAAGATAAAATGTTTATTGAAGATGCCTAATCATTTTTTTTTTTTTTTTTTTTTTTTTTTTTTTATGCTATTAAATAATACTATACTTATTATACATGATAAAGGAAGGGGAGGAAATGTTTGCTTAAAAAAACCCCTCAAAAATAGTTCCCTAAATTGTTAAAATTTTTAAGAAAAGGAAAATTTAAAAGAAAACTTTATATCAATTTGGAAAAGTATTAATCTTTTTTAACCAAACTTTGGGTCTTGTGTGTTTCAAGTAGTAAAATCATAAAAATTCAATTAAAAAATATTAACTGTGCTGGTCAATGGTGTATTAAGCGGGTGGTATTTTTCGTAAATTACTGTTTCAAATTTTTTTAATTTTGCATACATATGCACTGAAATGAAACAATATTAAACATACTAAAATTTCTCGAAATTTATTTAGATTAACAAAAATTTTAATCTACGATAACTTTTTTAAATTTCCTTCGACTTTACTAATAAATTCTAATTTAACAATATGTTTTCAACATATCAAGATTTTACGTTATGAATTCATTTTTATTTTATTTTCAATATTTTATGTTTGAATACTGAAATTTCATGCAATTTTTTAAGATACACACATCACATACATATAATGTATATAACTGTAAATCATAATTATTATTATTTATTTTTTTTTTTTCAAAAAATTAAAAAAATTTGACTTAAAAAAACTTAAATACTAGTTTTTTTTTTTTTTTTTTTTTTTTTTTTAAATAAGTTTTAATATGCTTAACTCAGCTATACTTCAATGCATACGTATGCAAAAATTAATAGCACCAAGGCAGTAATTTATAAAAACGTTTATAAAGTTTATCAAGTAACAATTTTAAACGTTTTATATTTTAAACTTTTTATTATTGTTATTGTTAAGTTTTAGTTAACAATCAACATTTTTTATATATTTTCTTTTTATTTGTTAACTGCAATCGTTAACTTAATAAATGTGCTGGTTTTTGGATCTTATATAAGTTAATTTTTTTTCTTTCTTTTATTTCCCAAGACAAAATAGAGCAGATGAAAACGATTTTTCACTTTTCTCTTTGGCATCAACTTAAAATAAACAATTTCTAACCATAACAAATAATAATAATAAAAACTAGTATTTATTTATATTATTTTACCTAAACTTACAGAACTTTAATAATTTTTTTAAGTGTGTAATTTATATATATATATATATTTATTTATTTTTAATATTGTCTTTTGTTTAAAAAATAAAATTTTGATAATTTGGGGGGGGGGATTAAAATTTTTGGAAAAATAAATATTAGGATAGTATTTTAACTTATGAATTGCGCGAGAGAAGATTCGAAACTGCGTGGTCCTTAGATAACATTATTTATCTGTTAAAATAAGATTACACGTTTTTATATTGTTGTTCTTTAAAATGATTGGCCATTCTTTAGTGTAAATCTTTTGCTTAATGCATACAAAAAAGACAGAGCTCTCTTATATTTGATTTCGTTCTCTCCATTATACTCTCCATTGCGAGGCACTGCTTGTGTTTCGTTTCAATATTGAAACATTGCTTTTCTTTTCTTCTCCCCCCCCCCCCCCTTAAAAAAAAAAAAAAAAAAAAAAAAAAAATCTACACATTCCATTTTATTTGTTTAAGATCCATAATATTTATTTTTTTCTTTTTTACCCCCTCCCACAGAACGCGACTCAGAAAGAAAGGCTACCTTTGAATTCAAAGCGTGATATTTTGAAAAGTAACTCATTCGGTATAAGGTGATAAATAAATGGAATAATTCACTTGATAATCAGACTTAATTATCTTTGAATTATATAAAAATTAATTTCTCTACCGTCAGGCAACAAATGAAAAATAAAACGGCGATTAATCACCGACAAAATTGTTAAATACAATCGAAAATAGTGACAACGCATTCTCAATGAAAAACTGAGTAACTGAAAGAAAAACCTCCCAGTAATAAAACTTTCAAACTGTTTACGCCGCGCTAACAAACGTTTTCCCACATTCCTTTTTATTGCAATTCTTTCACCTCCGTAACTTAATCGCATAAACAATTCGCAATAACTGCTTAAATCAGCAGTTGAATGCTCAGAATAAACAAAAATAGAAACCTTTGTTGACTTTTAACAAGGCTACATTAAAATTCGCTCTTTACTTAAACGAATGAACTCCCCCAAACACCGAATAGTTCAGAATGACTTACGATTCACCACAAATTTCAGTCAATATCTGAATAATCCCCGACCGGAACAGCTGATCGCTATGGCAACGTGACGTACCAGAGCTGGGTTACCAAGGCGCTGCGATTTCAAGATTTGGCGGCTGTTCCATGTTAAATTACGCCAAACACACACATAAAAAAAGAGAAAAATACAATGTTGCTGAGAAAAAGATGGAAGAGTAAAAAAAGGACGCTCTAGTAGAGTTAATAGGTTTTTTTTTTTTTTTTTTTTTTTTGGTGTGTGTGTGCGCGCGCGTGGTGTGCTTCAGAAATAAAAAATATTTTTAATGCACAAATTTTATTTAATTACAAGCTAACCCTTAAGACGTAAAGGAGTAAATAAGCAGTCTTATGATGAGAAAGTAAAAACAAAAAAATACGATAAAAAAGACTAATTGAATAGAATAGTACGAAACAAATATTAATAAAAAATGCAATTCATTTCAATGCATACATATAATATATATTCAAAAGTCAAGTTCTGGATCCACCACTGGCCAGAAGTGGTCCTATGTCAGGAGCCAGGATAGAATCCCCCCCCCCCGGGGGGGTGGGTCTCCTTCTGAGGGGACCTATACAATACTGAAAACAGCTCTGGCGATGGAAATATATATATATATATATAAGGATGATTTTTATAAAAGAAAATTTTATGAAAATGCCATTTTTATGATGTGGATTTTTCTGAAGGGGCAATTTTTTTTGTGTCTTAATAAACCAATTTTATAAAATATAAAGAATTAATAAATCAAAATATTTGCTACCTAGTAATTTTACTATTTAGTTTAACAAGGTCCCTCTAATCTTGCGGTCATTTGTTGCACATTAGAGCTCAAAGGTGGATTTTAAACGTTTATGTCTAAAAAAAGATTGGAGCCTGCACTTAACTAAAGGGCAGTATGCTAATTCTTCAGCCTAAAGATGGCTAACAATCATGAAATGATTTATCGAAGCACAAATAAAAATGATTTTAAGAAACGAAGAAATGTTATATGAAAGAAAAGGTTAAAATAAAAATAATTTAGCGATGCATTTTTGTAACTTTAGGTAATGTGTATCAATATATACAATCTAGCTATGTTTTTAATGATGTGAAAATTAATTCATAAAAGTAAAAATACATTAACATCAAATGCATGTTTATGTCCCTGAACATTCTTCAAATAAATTTTCCCACGAGACACTTTTCTAAACAAACACACACAAAAAAAAAAAAAAAAAAAAAAAAGAAAAAGAAAAAAGCATCCAAAGTTTAAGAAAAACGGAAGTTATTACACAGAGATGTACTCAGAGTGACTTTTTCTTTTTAAAAAAAAATAAGGGAAAATTAAGGAAGTTTCTGTTTACTTAACGTTAAAAAGATTAATTTTTACTAATTTTATAATCTAATAAACATATGATTTATCACTTTTTTTTTTTTTTTTTTTTCCAAAACAATTTCCTTATTAATTATACAAGATTTTGGTGAAAATAATCAAATAAGTATTGCGGATTGTTTCATATCTTTAATAAAATTATCGCTGATTATATCAAAATTTTTAGTTTTTACGCATATGATGGCATTTCATCACTTGTTTCCTTGCATTCTACAATCATTCAGAGGTGAAATTACCTAACATACAAAAATTCTAAAAACTTGCATGCAGATAGGGGAGACTGATCAATGATATATTATATGGCTACCTATGATAAGTGATACTTTCAGAATTCTTAATACATTATAATATAATGCAAATTAAACAATAAAAATGAGAAATTCCTAGAAAAATTCAAAAACAAAATTTAAAAAAACTCTGAATTCAGGGGTAGCTTCTGAAAAGTTTCACCCCCTTGATCACTGTTACTATAAAGATATCTTGTAGAAAGAATAATACGACTGGATGTTGTTTAGACAGATGAGTTGATTCGAGCTAGGTGGTTTAATTGAAATAAAAATATGATATATAATCTGCGTAATCGTTTTCGCTTAACATATATCATCAAGATGGAAATTTAAAAAAACAACAATAAAACATTTTAACGTGAGATACAGGAATTGAAAAGAAATGTTCCTGTACTTTTTATTTAAAAATATAGTATTTCAAAACTTTTTAATATCTCATTCAAAAATGAAGTTTTTTGAATTCTGTTTTTTTGAATATTACTCTCTGAACAGATCGTCTTTTAGCTTAATGAGCAATTTTTCGAAAAATAATTATAATAATAATAATAATAAATAAATAAATAAATATTTCACTTAAAGATCCAATTACTCACTGAAATAAAACATTTAAATTGATTTTTTTTTTTTTTTTTAATTGCTCCCTAAGCTAAAAGGCGACCTGTTCAAAGAGTAATATTCGAAAAACTTCATTTTTGAATGAGATATTTTTATAAAACGAAACAACGAAAATCCCTTTGGATAACATGGTAATGGAGAAAGGGAGCTATCTGACTGATTATGGCTATTATTAAAATATAGATAGTGTATAGTGATATTTGTAGAGCACTCAAATACATTATAAGGTAAATTAAACATTCGAAACGAGAAATTCCTATAAACGACTTTGTTGTCTCTGAATACTTTAACATGAAAATTCCTTTTGACTTCAGCATGGAATATCAATATGCACAGCTACAATTACGTCAGTTTTAATGCACAAGTTTAATTTCCAGGATTGGAGTTTAGGACGTCCGAAACTGGTTTTGGAGAGGAAAAGTGGTTTTTACCGCCCAAAAGTGTCTAAGCTTAAAATTATAAGAAATTCCGTTTTATAACCCCTTCATTCTTAGTACAAGGCCTTTTTATACTGAAGATTTAGCTAATAATAATAATAATATATATATATTTAATATGTGAATTTAAGATTCAACAATAGCTATATATAAAAAAAAAATTTCAAATACCCTTACAATTTTTTTTTAAATAAAAAATATGCGATAATATATTCAATTTGAAGAGTCAGCCAATTTATTTTTATTCATATTTTTTTCCCATGACTTCTTATACATCATTATTTTGCAGAAATACTGTTTAAAAATCGTTTTATTAAAAATTCTTCCTTAAAAAGGATATAGATTAAAAGATACCGAAAATAAACAAAACATTAACTAAAATATACAGTTATAATTAGGCAATGAAATCTATGAATATTAATGATGGCAGGTATGTTAATAAAATATTAATAATGAAATAAGAATATAAGAGTTTCAAAATCTGCATACATACTTTAGTTAGCTAAATAAATAAAAAATAATATTTAATTTTATTAAATAAAATCATGGCTTTAATTTTCAACCTCGAAAACAAATATTTAAATTTACTTTTTTTTAAAAATTACTAGGATAAAAGGCGATATGTTCAAAGAGTGGAATTCAAAAAACTGCATTTTTGAATGAAATATTCTCATAATAAGCAACAAAAGCCTCATACTTTCAAACAAAATGTAATTTCTAAAGAAGAAAAGAGAAGAAAGAAAGAACAAAATCAAAATTCTGTTCTAAACATTATTTAATTTTGAATGAGAAGCCTATTTATTATTATTATTATTTTAATTTTTGTAACTGGGTGATGTCGTGGGAAAAAAGAATGAAGCTGCTTACACTTCTTCACTGGATATTGAAAAAAATATTTCGATTGTATAATCATAATTCTGTTCAACCATACAGATCACTGTATATTATCTCTTAAGAGATAGTGGTTAAAAATAAAATAACACGTGTAATAATTTGTTTGCATTAAAAAAACACGTATTTAAAAAAAAAAAAAATTACGTGTTTATTATTATTATTAAATACGTGATTGTAAAGTGTTTCCTTAATGCAAACCACAGCGATCACTCTGTTCACACAGTTCTTCGAAGAGCTTGGACCTAGCCTTCACGTCATGTTCACTATCTTATCGCGGCTCCAATGATCAAGGTCTCGGCACCTTCAAGTATAAATTATGGCATCGTGGTAACAATGGGTTACGTATAGACAACTCGGAGTCTTTGTTTAGCGTGACAATTTGCTTGTTTTAGTAGAAACTGTTTACGCAACTGTTGTGTTACAAACTTAATGTGTGTTTGGGTAAAACAGATCTCATTTCTCACAGCTTGCGGCATTAAACGGATGGTCACTGACCGCTTTATTTTCAGATTTGAATTAGCGTAGTCAATGCAAAAGAACTTACATAAATATGTGTTTTTTGAAGAACTACGGGAAAAAAAAAACCTATTCATTGTATAGCATATTTATAAATAATTTTTTAAAAAGTAGTAAAATCCAAGAAACAAAAGATTTTTTACCACTGAAACCACACAGACCAATAAAAGAATAAAATTTCATCAAATTAAATTTACGTATGAAGGCATTTTGTTAATTACTAATACAATTAATTTTACTTATTGATTACTGAAACAATTTTAACTTATTGATTTCCTTTTTTTTTTTTTTTTTATTTAACTTCAAACTTACCTTAATCTTATTCCAAGATTAGATGCAATTTGAAAAATGTTGCCTTTACGATATATCGACATGAAAACAAAAACAAAAGAAGCAATACTTTAATAAAATTCATCTTTAATGTTTACCGTAAATTTTTGTAAAACGTGAAGATGGTAAATTCCCCACTCCCAACACTATACTTATATTTATTTCTTTTTCAGACATTTTACATTTTTTTTTTCAAAATTATCAATATTTTATTTTTTAAAGAAAAGAAAAAAATTCTTTCCAAAACCAAATTTAATTTAGTACCCGAGTTTTATTTTGACACAGACTTTGTGTATTTAATAAAACTTAAAAAAAGTGAAATATTTTCTATGCATGCAATATTCATGCTGGTCTATAGCAAACAGTGACGACGCTTTTTTCCCATTTGAAAGAAATAGGACTTTAATTTAATCCTAAAATAATACTAATAATAATTTATTAATTTTAAAATAATTTATTGTTTTTTTTTTTTTTTTTTTTTTTTTCTTTTTGGCCTTAGTGTAAAATTAGTCAAAGATGACATTCTCAAAAATAAATTAGAATAAAATTGGCCCCCTTTTTTTTAAATGAATATATTTTTCAGTACAATTTTCAAGCATCTAATTAAAATAAGTAAAACCGTCTTCTAATCTCGAGTATATTAAACTAAAACAAGATAATAAAAAATACAAACGTGCCTTAATTTTTATGAATTTTCCCTTTACTTTTCCAAAGGATCAACAAAAACAAAATTGCAAGATTGACTATTCCCGGCGTTAAAATTTATTTAAAAATATTTCTAGTACCGCGCACCAGGGAACATGGGGATACATAAGTCAGCAAAAACTAAACCTTTCTCCGAAAACGTTTTGCCCCATTTAATAAACACCAACTTTAATGAAAAATGTGAAATAGCTTTAAATAATTTACTAAAATAGAAACACATTTAAATATCCCAAACTATTGAAATAAAATTATAACAGTAAAATGAGCACAGTCATAACCATCCTTTCAGCAGTAAAGGATTGATCCAGGTTTTTAATTTTGGATCCCTTTGTGAAATTTTTATTTTTAAAGGCGGGGGAGGGGAAGGGGATGTAAAACCACATATTTTAATAATTATGAGTGTTTATGAGTAATCATACAGTGTTTAATATCAAGTCAATAGAATTTCGTCGAACCAATTAATTAAAGATAATACTAAAAATATGGAAACATTTTGTAAAAGGTTAATTTTTTATCAAATAAAATCTTGTGAAAGGGCTCACTTTATAAATTTTAATTTTGCGAAGGGGCAGCAAAAGGGACCCAATTTTCACCTGGATCAACCCTTGGAGGTTAGACACTTTCTCATTACAAAGTGGCCCAATGTCCACGAAAAGCCGTTGCGTCAGTTTTATTGCACGCTAGTCAATGTTTTAGAATATTCTTTAAGTTGAATTTTCTCAAATACTGCATTTTTTAGATATGTCACTTTTATTACCAAGGTGGGAGGGGGAATAACCTTAAAAATAATAATAATAATAATAATAAAAATTCCACTAAAATACTGTCCTGATTAATAACTTGTTTTATGTTTAACTTTAATAAATCAAGAAATATAACACAGTTGGTATTGGGGCTGTGGCTGATTGTATACGATGGCCATACGCGGGGGTGAAATGCCGTCGGTGAGAGGGGAAAATCTTTCTTTTTTAAAAAAAAGGAGGGGGAGGGGCGTCATAGCTTATATTCACGAGTGTTTCAGTGAATTCCGAAAGACTAGAATTGATGGGAACAACATGAATTTAAACATCAAAATCTCTGTTAGACTATTTAAGAAACGTTTAACTCGTAGAAATTAATTGATTTTCCTTTAAAAAAAAAAAAAAAAAAAAAAAAAAAAAAGACCA
The DNA here is from genome assembly GCA_963930645.1 of Salticus scenicus. Lineage (NCBI taxonomy): Eukaryota > Metazoa > Arthropoda > Arachnida > Araneae > Salticidae > Salticus > Salticus scenicus. The sequence goes on along the minus strand of OZ005655.1, from coordinate 266,562,210 downwards.
CAACTAAAGTAAACAGACACCAAAGTGATTAAAGCAGCAAGATTTGGCAACATCTATTATATCACGTGCTATCGACAAGTTGTCCCCTTTTAAACATATTCCGAAAGCTGTTTACAAGCGAATTGGAATGGAGTCAATTGGAATCGTTCGTTCTTTTTGATATTTTACCCTCTCACTGGCAACGCGAGAAAAGAAAAGTACAGAACTTTACCAGTCTTCTGAATACCAGAAATAAGGTTATTTACTCCATCCAGTTTCGCCAAGGAAAGTTTGGCAACTCTTCAATAGTTTCGCACTCGAGTCCCACACCATTGCGCCTTCGACAAAGATCACTCTTGAAAAGAGGAAACGATTACAGCTATTTTGAAGTAATTAAACCAATATTTACATCTTACAAAATATTAAACACTCTACGGATACACAATTGTCGATACACCAGGACGAAATTGGGACCATTTAACTGCCGTTTCACTAAATTTCACTTCATAAAAAAAGGCTCCTGCACAATATTTAAAAGATAAAAATAGCACTTTGACGAAATTTAATAAAATGACCTTTTTATAGAGTATTTGGCCGCGCCGTAACCCTCTTTTCAATGTTATATCAAATGACTGTAACACTAAAATTCGTACTTAGTTCAAGAATTATTGGTTCAACTTAGGACTCGACTAAAACCAGGGTTTCGGACCCGCCCACATACCCCCCCCCCCCCCAAAAAAAAAAAAAAAAAACCTGGGCGCGTCTTTTTTGGGTTTACCCACTTAAAAAAACCCATATTAGGTTTTAAAAATCTAATAAAATTTTACACTTTAAAAATAATTTATTATTTTTTCACTTGACATATATATGTAATAAATATATTATGTATGTAATATATATATATATATATATATATAATTATTATATTATATAACTACTAACATAGTGTATCATATTAGTGATATATATGCCAGTCTGAAATTATGACTGATAAAATGGAAGATGATACATGATATACATACACACACACACATATATATATAAAATACACTTTTTTTTCCCCTCCACAAAAATAAATTAAAATGTTTCAAAAAAAAATATTTTTTCACAAAAATGGGTCCTAAAAATTAAAACCTAGATTGACTCCTGACACACAAGTGTAAAATGCAGGCAGTGATAACTTTGTTTTGAATTCATTTATTAAATAAGCTTTCAAATATGAATAAAATATGTCAGTATCAATATTAACAAAAATTTAAAAATTTTTTGCACACTTTTTTTACTTTAACCATATGAAAATGAATAATTATTTGTAAAACGAAAATCGTACATGGAAGGGTTAAAATATTTTTCTTTTGTTACTAGTTTTAATTTTACACAAAATAACTTAATAATAAAAAAAGAAATTGAAAATTGTGATAAAATACTGAATAGAATGAAATAAGAATTCATTTTACAGTTTAGACCAAACCAAATATTAAGAATATGAAGGTCATTTAATTTTTAATTAATTACTAATATTTTGTAAGTTTTCTTCTAGTCTAAAACTGTTCTCTTTTGAAATAAACTACTTTTAGTCTTAAACATATTTCAATGTGTCTGTCTGCACATGGGCGTCGGCACATAGGGGCAAGGGGGGGCACTTGCCCCCTCCTGGAAAATTTTAAAAGTAAAATATTATGAAAAAAAAAAAATTAAAGTTTTAAAATTATGTCATTAGAATTCAAATAACCGAATAAAATTTATATCACAGAGCCAATTACATCCAAACCGACCTGACCTGCATTTATAGGTTGTCTCTCTCTAACTTTTCTCTTCCAACGGATTGTAAATCAACTTGAGAGTAAGTTTTTCGGATTAGTGTTGGTTTGGTATAAGCTATATAATTTTTATAAGTAAAATGTTTTAGCTTAAATTATATGCATAAAAAATTTATTGTACTAATAAGTGCTTACACAGAAGTTTACTTAATCACCTCAACCAACCAGCCAACCATTTGAATCGAACTGAATATTTTTAAATACGCTGAAATTTAGCAATGTTCAGTTTGCCCCCTCCTGAAAAATTTTTTGGCGACGCCACTGTGTCTGCAGCATTTATTTATTAAAACTACTATTATTTTAATGTTCGGAATATGGCTTAGTTTGTCACTCTACAATTATTTTTTGCACTCTAAAGCTAATTAAACCAGGATCTACTATAGGTATGGCATTAAATTGCATGTAGAATATGGAGTGAAGAGTCTGGTCACATTCTGTTATTGTTTATTCCTTGAATCCTCACTAGAACTGACAAACTTAACATTTTGTATTCAAGGGTATTTGGTGCGGCAGAAGAGTTTATTTTTTTTTTAAAGATTTTCATAATATACATCTCTAAAGTTTAGTGCATTTATACATGATGGAGGCTAAGATACATCCCTCCTACCCCCCTCCTCAACATAAAAGAAGAAAATTGCAGATCAACAGCCACTGGTGGTCCGATATGCACCCAGGCTATAAGCATAGTGTTTCATAATGAGCCATCTCACTTATCAAGTTTGTTACACGTATGCACTATAGTAGTTGAGATGCAGCATTCCTGTATAATTGCAGAATAACAGTGTCAACATGTCAGCTGATATGCAAGCAAAGTTAATCAGAATAGTTTTTCATAATGACAATCAAACATAGCTTTGTGCATTTATACACCATACCATAGAAGGGATGATATAACCTTTCCAGTAAATGGGGGAAATTGCAGCACACAATCACCATATGTTATACGCAAAAATCTAATCAGTACCAATTTATGTCAAGGTCAAATACAAAGTTTTGCAGAATTCTGTCCATTGATTCATGAGATAGAACAGACAACATTTCGGTAACATATAAGGGAGAAGGGTGCTAGTGTGAACAACTTGAATAATTCTGTTATTTTTCAGTTAAAGTTTCTCTGTAATGTTTTTGCAGATTGCCAACACTGACATGCACTTCCACATGCAATTGCATGCAAATACATTTTATGGTTAATTAGCAATTTGTAAAACAAGTTTTTTATGGTGCAAAAGTAAGTTCATGATTTGTTTTTGATTACTAAGTTATACCATTTTAATTATTTCAAATGAAAAGGGATAGTATGTTATCTATGAATATATTTAATACATTTTTTGATAATCCCCTTTGCTCTGCATGATTTAAATTTACCTGTGCTAGGCCTGAAGAAATAAATGGCTACATGGGGCTAATGTGGACATAGGGTGGTGGGGCTACTGTGGACATGTTCCTACTAGCTTCCAGTGTGTAAAAACATTAGTTAAGTATATAAATATATCATGTTTTATGCTATTTGTATGCTAAATTAGATTCATTTTGTAAAATAATAAATTAATTTAACTGTAGAACGTACACATAGAACACATAAGTTAAATTTATTTTGATAAACATTTTTATTTAAATTACAAATGGCAGTCTTAAGAGTATTATTTGATAATACCATAATAGGTATGTTTAGAACTCACAATTTTTAAATTTAAGTCATTATGGTTCCTTCGTACGAACATATTAGGCGAGACATTGCAAACCCTCGATGACAGCTTCAGGGCCCCGAGCTTTGATAAATTTTTCTAGTTTCTTTCCTTTTTATATTACTGTCGGTGTTAGCCCCCCCCCCCCTTTTTTTTTTTTTTTGTAATTTTCTAGTGTATGAAATTTTATCTTTGAGATAGATTCTTAACATATCTAATTGCAGTCTTTAATAACAAAAATATATTAAGCATGGCCTAATTAAAATATACTTTAATTAGATTAATATTTACTAAGGAGTATACTGTTTAGGTTCAAATTAATTTTATTAGGGTTTTACATACACTTTTAATAGTTGTATTATATTGTCTAAATCAGTACTCTAGTTTGTTCACACTAGCCCCACCACATAGTGAGGCTAGTGAGGACAAAAACAATTTTTAAAAAAATTATTACTTAAAAACTGTATTGCCAAATAATTAAATATATCAATCAAATTAAAGGTTAAAAAAAACTTGATGTGTTAAAAATATTATTTAGTACATTTTTTTTTACAAAATTTATGAAAATTTTCCACACTAGCCCCCTTCTTCCCCACAGACATTTTCTAAAAATGGTCAAATCATATTCACATGCAGGCTATCTCAAAAGTCTAAATCCACTGAAGACCAAAAGTGAAAAATTTTCATGAATAAAATCCAGTCTTTCTTATTATTATTACAAAAGAAATCAACAAATTGAAACATACAGCTGAGAAAGAAAATGTATTAAATAAATAACATTATTAAATTATTAATGAGTATAAACTTTTTAATCAAACAGCATAAAAAAGAAATAACTGTTTTGGATCTAAAATAATTAAATATGACCCTTATTGCGAAAATACACTAGTGCAGCAATAAACCAGTGCTTAGTATTTTGGAGCATTTTACTTTACTATTTTCATTTTATAAATAAAAACTGAAAAACATTATTCATTGAAATTGGCAACAAACTTCTTTCGGTAGCATCTTTTCCACCTGCAATATTTTGAATCCTCCTGACTATTACTTGAGATGACTTGTTGAAATATTGTTTCAAAACAGACGGGGGAAAAAAAAAAACTTTTTTTTTAAATATTTAAATCTTGATTACATTAAAAAACACTATACAGACTATACATAGTATTTACTATCAACTAATGTTTTATATTCGATTTGATTTATTCGGTCGACTATAAAATGATAGCAATTCCATTTGAAATACCATACTACAATATGTTATGAAATTTAATTTGGTGTCAAAATGAAACAAATATATATAATTACATTGAATATAAATTACTATTTTGTGTGCGTGGGGGAAGGGTGTCAATTTCCCCAAAAACTACCCAATTGCAATCACTTAGATTATCTATATAAAACAGAAAATTTGTCATTACAATAAGTTCTAATGAACCGTACAAGTTTTAGTACTCGCCTTTTTTTTCACACTAATAATTTTTACTTTCTCTTACCCATAAGGTAGAGAAAGTATTGTTTTTGGATCAAATTTTCAAACGCGAGATTTTGTTTATATTTACACGTTTTGAGGTCCCCTGAATACGAAAATCATGTTTTTAGCAAATGGTCTGTGTGTGTGTCTGTCTGTTATCAGCATATCTCAAAATCAAATTATGGCAGAAAGTTCAAACTTGGTATTCTAAATGTGTATCATATAGGGATGCTACAGTAAGCTTTTCGTTAAGATCAAGCAAATGGTTCGTGTACAGGGACAATCAAGATAATTCTAATACATTACGTCTATGGGGGAAATTGCAGGAAAATAGAGTTTAACGTCTATAGACTGCCCTAAACCAAATGAAACAAATATATATTTTTTGTAATAGAGAAAGTTAACTGGGAAAATTTTTTTGTGTATGTAGGAGCCTTGCCTCCCCCCCTGGGGGGGAAGTCCCCCCCTCGAGGGGAGTAAATTTTCATGATGGGTATCTTTCAAAAGAGCTCGCCAATACCTTTAAAACGAATGGTTGAACCATCGATCTGCAATAATTTAAAACAAAGTTATCGATTTTTTTTACTTTTAACAAAAAAAAAAAACTTTGAAATTTTTTTTTTTTTAATATTGAGAATAATATGGACTTTTTTTTATATTTGGTGTTATACTACTTCTCTAATATGGAAATCGTCTGCCTTATCATAAAAGATAATTTTTTTAAATAATAATTTTAATAAAGAGATTTTTTATATTTTTCTATATATTTTTATTTTTTCTATATTTTTTAAAAAGAGAAATTTTTTTTCATAACTGAATTAAATTCTATTTAAATGTAGGTGCATTAATGAAACGGGGGGTAGCCCCCCTCACACAGAACTAATTATCATATAAAACTCTTCAGAAGCCTAATATGAATTGTTTAACATAGGTTTACATAACAGTACACATTATCTTACCTATTAATATTAATCTGCAACCTGTATTTATAGTATTAAATTTCAGGGTAAGAGAAAGTCGTGTGAGTGACACACCAGATTATTTAGAGTAATTTTAGTCTTATTTAATCGCAACAACATTTGGAGAGAATTACTCTAAAAATATAGTGGTGTGAGAAAAGGGGCGTTTTTTCAGGGGGGCATTAACAATTGTACGGTTATTAATGAGATGGTTGACAACACAGGTCTAATATTCTATATAAAGGCATGCGGTAATGGTGTTGTACACCTTAGCAATGGTTACTATATTAATTACTTAAAATTTCTTTTACAGTTTCTCTCAATTTTATTTAAAAATTTTTTAACTTGATGTTACAGGGTAAAAAAAGAAAAACCTATTTCAATTTGGTCTAAATCCTACAAAAAAAAAAAATGATTTTTTATCCTATAATATGAAGTTGTATTCCTTGGTAGTGATTACTATATTCATTATTCACTTCTTAAAATTGCTTTTGTACATTTTCTCTCATTTTATTTTTAATGTTTTTATAACTTGTTGCCAAAATTGCTCAGGAATCATTTTCAATTTTGAACTAGTTTCACTAAATCATTTTTACCAAGAATGGGTTTAATTTTAAAATAATGTCATTTTAGTTCCAAGAGGGTTTGAACACTCGCTCTATAGCAGGGCGCGGAATTTCCACTTGCCAGCTTGCCATTGGCGAGTAAAATTTCGGTCTAGATAGAATAAGAATAAAAAATTATCGATTCAAAAACGTGAAATCATGGTAATCTTAGGTAAGATGACCAGACATTCTCTTTTTAAGAGGACAGTCTTCTTTTTCAACGCTCTATTCTCTTAAATGAAAAAAAACATTACAGGACTAAAAAGTCCTTTTTTTTTTATGTTTTTTGTCATCTGTCCTCTTTTTCAAATGAAAAGGATTTAGTCCTTAATTTCAAAAATTTCGCAAAACTGGGAAGCTCAATCGGCTGTTGCCTGTATCGAACGGTGAACACTAACTTTTTACTCACAACTTTCTAATAAACTTGCCAAAGCATATTATGGTCTATGTCTATTCAGATTTTTCGAATCACAAAGAAATAAAATATATTCTCTATATTTGTACGGTTCTTTGATCCAGAACACGGAATCACTATTGAAATTGTCATGAAATCATTAAGAAAGTGGGGCTCCAGTTGATATGTGGTGAGTTCACGTGTGTTCTCACTTTTGCATAAGTAATATTCTTCATAAAAATAAGCCCACCAGTGACCAATAAGTTCTGTCCTCGAAGCTGATATATGTGAGGCGCTGGGTTCAATACCTGATCGCACTCGTTGGCTTAGCCGTTAGGAGTTTTCTGTGATTTTATCCGAAATTAACGTAAATATGAGCTAGGACTTCTTAGATAGACCCTACGGAGGACTTTCCTACTCCGGCCTTAGTGCAGACAATTGGCCTTTATGATAACACTACCACCACCTCACAAACATGTGAAAAAAATCCACTTTATACACCTACTTTAGAAACTTATTAACTGCTAAGACTAATTTAGGTTATACTTGTGAGAACTTTTATAAAATGTTGATAAAGAATGCTGTTCGTTAAAGCAAGTCGTTTCATCTGCTGAATATTAATTTTATATTTTCTTTTATGATTATAATTTTAATTAAAAAAAAAAAAAAAATGTCTACCATCTCTTTTTATGTAACTGCATCAAAATACCACAAAAAATGTTTTTGTCTATAGCAAAAATTAATAATAATAATTAAAAAAAAAAAAAAAAATGTATTGTCCAGTGACACCTATAAAAATTGGGGATTTTCCCTCTCGTATCCGTACATTATTAATTTAAATTAAGGTGTACTGATCCAAATTTATAATTTGAGATAAAAATGTTTCCATCACTTGTGTAAAGTAGCTTTTGAATCTGTTTTTATAATCATTTTCATTCAATTTTGTGTCCTCTAAAATGACCTTTTTTTCAAAATTGAATGTCTTCTGTTTTCTTATAAAATTTCTCCTCTTTTTCCAATAAAAAATCCTGGTCACCTTATATGTAAAAAAATTGAGTAAGTTAATCATATTGTGTGGCAAGTAACTTATTTTTTCAGCGAGTGTAATCTAAGTTGAAATTTCGGGCCCTGCTCTATAGACATTTTTTGTACATTGAGGCTAATAAGATCACGACCCATAGCTTAAAGAGGATTTCAAACCCGCTCAAACATCCAAGATTCAAAGTGAGCACCTGCTAACTGAAACAATATTTACAATTTGTTGGTTACCAGACGGGTGAAATTCCAAGGAATCACAGAATCTTTAGTCTATTAAAGTAAACTTTTTAATTGTAAAACTTTGTGCTTTTGGGAATGTGACAATATTGGAGATCAAGTAGTAATGGACTATTATAATTCAAGAAATTAAATTTTTAATGGAGGAAGGAATGCAATATAATTGATGAATCTGAAATGTGAAACATAAAAACAGAAACAAATATGAGTTCACATGGCTCACAGTTTTGTCCAGAAGAAATTAGTTTGGGGACATTCTTATATATCCTTTCCTTAAATTAAGTATAATAATATGCATGGGTAAAATTATAGCAATTACAAAAATCAAAATAATGTAATTTTAAATTAACTTTCCCCATCCAAACATAATAATAAAAAATAATAATTAGAGAATAATTGGTACAATCTAAGCTAAGCTATGGATCTGATCAAACGCCTAGTAGAATCAAGATATCAACTGAAAGCATAACTTTAGTTTCAAAGGGTATTTCAAGACTCTTATAGGCGTTATTACACACAATTTTTATTTAAACACATTTTTCCTGCAACATCTGAAATCCAAAAGAGGGTTGGCAAATGTTAAGTCAAAGATTGTCTGAAAAACAAGCTTTCATGGTGTTTAATATATTTGGTGAGTGCAAAAGTTCTGCCCGTTTTTGGATATGCAAATTTGCAATGGAATTGACGTCACACATGACATTGTAATGACACAAATCATTGGCCAAACAAACATGGGGATGCCTCACATATAAATGCATCGTGTCTTACGACATTAATCCTCTAAATATATATATATATCAGAGGGTGTAACATGGAAAGCGAGGAGGCGCATGTAAGACATTTGTTTGTTATACGAGTTCGATAAAAAGAGTACGACAGCCGCAGTCTGTCGCAATGTTTGTCAAGTTTATGGGGAGGATGCAACAGACGAAAGCACATGTCGTCGATGGTTTCGTAAATTTAGGGAAGGAGACAGATAGGGGTGGCGCCAGCTAGGGGGCCGGGGGGGCACAGGCCCCCCCATCGGGGAGTCTGTGACCCCCCATCGGGGCATACTTCTAAAATCTCTCGGGGGAAAAAATACAAAATTTTTAGTTTTTCTACTTTTGGCAGCATTTTTTTTCCTTGTACAAATTTGGAACATTCCAGTTTTTTTCATTCTTTATTCAATAGAAGAAAGTATTGGATTCGTAAAAATTTTCAGCATCCAGTTTTCTATGAATATACACGTTTTGAGAGGTCCATAACACGTTTTGACCACGATATTTTTAGAAAATGTCTGTCTGGGGCACGATGATCTCTAAAACCACAAGGAGTACTAACAAATGGAATGGTACAAATATTAACAGTAATATTATTAACAGTATTGCAGTTTTTGATAAATACTTATATAATAAACTCTCTTTATGTAGTGCCCCCCTGTCGGGGAGGTGGTGCCCCCCCGTCGGGGAATTTCTGGTGCCATTACTGGAGACAGAAGCTTCCAAGATCAGGCTAGGAGCGGACAGCCATCACACGTTGGAGATAATGATATTGACCAAGTCATAAGGAACAACCTGAATGCATCTGTGCAAGAATTAGCGGAGACCTTCAATGTACACCAGACAATGGTCGAGAGACAGCTGGCTAAGTTGGGTTTTACTAGAAAGCAGGGGCGTAGCGTGAAAATTTGATTGGGGGGGAGACCCGACGTTTGGCGCCCTTTCGTATTCCTCATCTGAAAATGCCACCCACATACTTTCAAGAGTGTTGCCAACCGACGGGAGGGCCTGTGCCCCTCTCGTCGGTTAATACGTACCCCCCCCCCCTCTCCTTCGGGGCATTATTCCTAAAATCTGCCAAAAAAAAAAAAGGCTGTTTTTTTTTTCCCCTCCATTTAGTAGCTTTTTTTTAATACTTCTTTGGAGCATTTAAACTATATTAATTAAAAACGAAAAGTAATCGGCAAGCAACGAAGTCAGTAAAGGTTTTTTCATGTATTTAGTTTAGTAATTCTTTGGAGCATTCTAAATTTTTTCAGCGAATCTACATATTAATTCGCAGACATGAAATTCCTCTTACATTCATTACTGCCTATTCAATAAAAGGAAGTACAAGTAGTATCGTTCGAAAGATATAGTTAATGTGCTTTGCAGAAATAAATACATTTATATATATTCTCGTATGAGACTAAACAAAAGCATCTTTCTTAGGACAACCAGAGTATTAGTTTGAGATAAAGTAGAACAACTGAAAAAGATTTTTCCCCCTTTTCCAACAAGTTTAAAGATATTACATTATAATTCAGGTAAAACATAAAACTTTCAAAATAAATTTTAAGAAATGAAAGAGTAACTGTTCCTAAGGAAAGCAACTTTATGTTTTTAGAGTGGATAATACCTAATCTCACCGACAGCTGTGGCCCATGTTACTCTATGGGAAAGTTTGATTTCATGATTACTCATTACATAATGTATATTTAAATTCTGTTTTCACATTTAGAAAATTTACAATTGTTTATTTATTTTTAATGTAATTCTAAGTTCAAAAATCTGAATTTTCAATATGTGCATTTTTCTCTTTCTTTCTTTCTTTTTTTTTTTTTTTTAACCGCAAAATGAAATATTAAAAATTTATCAATTTTTGGAAAATGAGTACGAAAAACATAAGCCTTACACATTTGTTCTGATCTGTCTAGTCTTTCGAAAGAAATTAATTACTTAAAATCTCTTGCTCTTTCTCGAGGCTATAATCACTCTATTATTAATAAAGCTTTATGTAAATTCAAGAATCTAAACGTTTTGATACCAAATTGAATGATCACAGTCTCATTCAAGTTGTTTTACCTTTTTATTTATCACTTTCTTTTAAAACTTCTAAAATTCTCTCTCCGTTTGGTTTTAAAGTCATTTAGAAACCCGTCAACAAAATTAAATTATCTTCTCTTAAATATCCCATTCCTACTGAAAACCGTTCTGGCATTTATTTAGTCTTATGTTCGTTGTGCAATTTAGTTTATATTGATCAAACAAGAAGGTGTTTGAAATATAGAATAAATGATCATCATCGAAATGTTCGTAATGAAGAGATCTCTAAATCTATTGCTTCCCACTGCTGGGCTCATAGTCATCGTTTTGATTTTTCTAAAACTAACATAATTTCATCTCCTGTCTTCTCTTCCCATTTGAATATCCATGAAAATTTTTACATATTTAAAAATTCGAAAAATTTTCTTAATGATATTTGTTCCACTTCATTCTTGTCTGATGCTATGAAATTACTCACATTAGTTCAATTTTCCTTTAATTTTGAAATTTTTAGATTTTGTTCCCTTTTTTAATCTAATTTACTTAGGTATTTATTTGTTTTCTTCTTTTATTTCATAATTATGTAGGGCTGACACTAGGCTAATTTGACATGGTGCCCTTTTAAACAGTTTTTAGCATCCTGTGGCCCTTTTTCAACATATTTTAGCACCTGGCAGCCCTTTTAAAAGAAATTTTGGTATAAAGTAGCCTTTTCTAACATTTTAAATGTTTAGAGGCCTTTACATTCCCCCCCCCCGACTTTTAAACTTTCTTAGCAGTAGTTCTTCAGCATTCCTGGAATAACAAATGCATACAGCCTATATATATATATATATACAAGGAAAATTAGTAATTTACTTTTGTTACGTACAAAAATCATAACATAGAACATCGCAAATTATGCAAATAATGCCCCTTTTTATTGAATTCCCCCAGGCGGCCCTTTTATTTTACAGTCAGCACTATTCTCCTCACACCAGTATTTATGTTTACATTCATCTGTATATATTTTTGCTGCTCACTTAAAGCGATTTTATGTGTTTCTGCTTTGACTGCAGCACTTGTGCCTACTTTTTTCGCCTGACGAAGGATCGTGTGTTCTTTCGAACCGAAACAATTATTGCAAGTTTATTGAATTTTATGGTGTTTATTCAAAGTTTTGTAATTATTGCTTTTAAACGCCAGGTCTGTGGTGTTTTCTTATTATGAAATTAGGTATTGTTCACTCTTAAGGAAAAAGAAAATCAGTAATTTATTTATTATTATTATTTTACATATTTAAGGGGTTAGGGGTAGTCAGAGACACGAAAAAATGATAATTTTCAGTAATTTTTTTTCGCTATTAAATCATTTTATTTTACAAAAGTAATAATATGGCATTATTATACAATGTTTTGACTTGAAGTCACGAAAATTTGAAAAAAAAAAAATTTATAATTTCCAAAGTTATAGCTGTTTCTGTTGACCCAGTCCAAAAAAAAGGTCCTTGCGGTGACAATGATAAGTCCTTGGAGATTCATCTAAAATCAATCGGATAAGAAAAATTAGTTTTATAAATAGATAATCCTGGGCCTGATCGAAGTTTTTTTTTTTTTTTTCAAAAATTAAAAAAATGGCGGACTCAGGAAATTTTTTTCTAAATTTTTGGGAAAAAGTCAACAGTTAATTGGTCTTAAAAAATCGAAATTTTTGAAAAAAAAAAAAAAATCCTTCGATCAGGCCCGAGTTTATTATGTATTCTAAAAGCTGTATAAATTTCATTAAAATCTACTGAGCGGTTTTCAAGTTACAGTTGTCACCAGTTCAAAAAACATAGTTTTGAGAAAAACGCATTTAAAGTTTCGCACTAGATTTACGTACAGAAATACGAATTATTTAATCACTTACACTGAGTCATCTATTCCTGGGCCATATAATAGTTCTTCAGCCATTGTGGAAGTTTCCAAAACATCAATTTGCCGTTGCCTACGAAGCATTCTGCCTTCCCGAGTGTTGTCGTTGGCGCGCTGATCTGCCACTTTCACACGTGCAGCATCCTTTTTTTTTTTTGCATACTGATGGGAATTAGACCCACTCGAAAAGTAATTATCGGATCAACTTCAAATTTTCAGAGAATATTTATAAGATATTACACTTTAAGAAAATGCAAAAAAAAAAAAAAAATTTGATTTTTTGAAAATCCTGACTACCCCTAACCCCTTAAACCAATTAAAAAATGTTTTTCTTTTTTCCCATATTGTGTGAAAAATATTTTAAGAAATGTAGTAGCCATTGCTAAGGAACGCGACAGAATTACCGCATGCCTTTATGTGGAAGAACAAACTAAAAAAAAGTCCCATTGTCCAAAATTAAATCTTTTTTATACAGAAATTTATATCTTACTTAGGTGTTGGTGTCGGTGTTTGGGAAAAATTCCGAGTGACTGTTCTAGGGTCCTAGGCCTGAGGGGGAATGCCTTCTGTGGGATCCTAGCCCGTATTTACGCAAGTTTCGGAGAAAACCACGGAAAATTGCGAACGACTAGGCCGACAAGCGCGATCTGGGATCGTACCCGGCACCTCACATCTACCTGCTTGACAGAAAGGTTGTGGATTCAATAATCGAGCCAATTGAAGATTATCATGAAAGTCAGTCTCTGGTGCACATAAACTCTGTCGTAGCTGCAATATCCTTCATGCTCCGTGCAAATAATACCTCTGGAAGATACCGAAGTGGGGGAGCCCTCTTCCGCAGAAGATAAAAATTGTGATGGCTTGTCTTTGGATCGCCACTGGGGCGTTAATCCCAAACCGTCGCCAATTGCCCAATATGTGCCTATTAATGCGACGTTAAATCAGCTTCCTTGTGCTATTTCATGTCACGAAACACTAGTTGAATTCTATAGACTTATAAATATTTCAAAACCCGTAAGCGATGAAACTAAAATAAAAAATTTGCTTAAAGGATCACTTAGAATCAAAAATTGTTAGTGAGAAATCGTTATAACCAAATCAAACCTTATCTAATTTCGTCTTTATACAATAGCCATAACGTACAATAAACTGCTTTTTTTTTTTTTTTTTCGAGCTAAGGTCTTGAAAAAACGTAATTTTAAATCTTTGGAGGTGAGAAAGCGATTGTGCATACTTACGAGTCAGTTGTAAGTATCTGAAATAGGAGAAGGGCGCTGCAGTCGCCTCAGAGCGTGAATTTGCTAAGGTCAGAATTTTCAAGGGTCGTTGCATGGTAAGCGAACATGCTGTTGTAGGTGCCTAAACATGGAAGGGCGCTGCTCAGCTGGAGTTTGCTGCAAACTTATTCTTAAAGTGTCCTGAATACGATCAAAGTTTACAACAGTCTTTTGCATGGTAAGCGAACAGACTATTGTAAGTGTTTGAAATGGGAAATCATGCCATAGGCGCCCCCAAACAGGAATTTGTTATAATCAGATTTTTTTAAGGGTCGTGATAACGAAGAGAATTTTCAAGGATAGTTTGCACAGTAGGAAAATTGGTTGTTATACACGTTTAAAAAGGCTGTTTTAGGCGTCTAATTAGTTAAGAGGGTGCCACCTAACGGGAGTTTGCTACAGTCAGACATTTTAATGCAAACTTCTTTTGCTGGTCGGTGAACCAGTTGGTTGCCGAAGGAAGCTTTTGATGCATAAAAATCTTAAGTGTTTTTGGTAACTAACGATAATCAACAAAATTATGATCCACTTTCAAATGAACTTCAAGGCGCAAAACAGTGCCCCAGAAACCTCATTATGCCTTTGAAGGTGCCTGAACAGGGAAGGGCGCCGTTCAGCTGGAGTTTGCTACTCTTAAAGGGTCCCGAATACGATTAGAATTTTTAACTGTTTTTTGTACGGTAAGCGAACATGCTATTGTAAGTGAACAAAACGGGTACTCATGCCGTAGGCGCCCCCAAACAGGAATGCGTTATGATCAGATTTTTTTAAGCGTCATGAGTACAATGAGAATTTTCAAGGGTCGTTTGCACGATAGGAAAACAGGCTGTTTTAGGCGTCTAACTAGTTAAGAGGGCGCCGCAGGCGCCACCAAACGGGAGTTTGCTACAGTCAGACACAACTTTTTTGCTGGTCGGTGAACCAGTTGGTCAGCTTGAGATACATAAAACTCTTAAGTGTTTTTGTTAAATAACGATAATTAACAAAATTATGATCCACTTTCAAATGAACTTTAAGTCGCAAAACAGCGCCCCCAGAAACTTCAATATGCCGCCCTGTTTTTTAAAACATTGCGGGGGGGGAGACTCCCCCCCTCAAGCTACGCCCCTGCTAGAAAGTTGGATTCCACATAACCTGACAGCTAATCAACGGGATGACCAAATCACCACCTATGTTTCCTTGCTTTCCCAGTAGAAAAATGACCCATTCTTGAAACAAATTGTGACTGGAGACGAGAAGTGGGTTATGTACTGCAACATAAAGCGTTGTAGGTTGTAGGACTGTGTGTCGCCCTTCTGATCCGCCTGCATCGACTTCAAAAGCTGAACTTCATCCCAAAAAGGTGTTACTGAGTGTGTGGTGGGACGTGCAGGGAATAATTCACTGGGAGGTCCTGCCATTCAACCAAACCATCAATGCTACCTTCTACTGTCTACAGTTAGACAGGCTGCATTCAAATTTGGTAGCAAAGCAGCCTCATCCATCTTCAAAGTGTTATCCTTCATCACAATAATGCCATGCCACATGCTGCTGTCATCACTCGCCAAAAGTTACTGGACTTTACCACCATGGGATTCATCTCCCCCCAGAAAAATGGCAAGAGGTCATAGATAGCAATGGGGATTTTGCACAATAAGAGGTACTGTTCATTTTGTGTTTATTTGCTCTTTTTTATGGGTAATAAAAATGGGTAGAACTTTTGCACTCACCCAATATATCAAACTGCTCCTGTTTATTGCTCTTTTCTAAGTGCTTATAAAGAACTTCCTTTTCATTAGTTAATTGTAGTAGAATTAGAAATAATTGGCTTGTGGAAGTAACTTTTTATGACTGGTAAGTAAAAATAATTCATACTTCTAACTATTACACTGGGCACTGAGGTGATTCGAATCAAGTCAACAAAATTTGCTCAAAAGTTGCCATATTTTAATAGTAGTGCCACACAGGGGTTCAGATTATGCCCGAACGAAGTTCAAAGAGAAATTTCGATTGACAGGGGAAATTTTATTTTCTTAGGAGAAAATAAAAATGTAAGTCTAAAATAACAATTAGTTCCTTTGCAATGCTTGTACTTGTAATGTAAACTAACAGCTGCATCTTTATGTTACAGTGTAATACTTATTCATTTAAACACTTATTACATAGAACAAATGGCTTTGAATAACAATAAGATAAAAAACTTTTTATAAACCATGGTTTTAAATTTTCTGTTGAATCATTGGTGTAGAACTACATTAGCAGTTTATCAATGCGTATAAAATTATTAAAGTGATAATGACGTCAAATTTTGTGAGATGCCTAATTTAACTTTTTACAATTTTTTAACATTCACATTTAATTAAATTTTAAATGTATTTATTTTTATGTTGAAAGAAAATAAACTCGTACAATTTTTTTTGGCAACAATTAAATTATAGCTAATATTTTAATGGCTATTTTTATAGCTATTAGGAGGATATTTTCATATTTTAATTAATTAAAAGTAAACGAATCAAAAATTTGAAAATTGGGCTTTGAAGTATTGCGATGTCACCAGGTTCTGAGCTATTCTGAAAGTTTCAAATGTCTAGCTAGTCGGGCAGTTACTTAAAAATCGATTGCAAGATTTGTACTGAACAAATGAAATAAACAAACAAGAATCGAAGTTAATAAAAACATGGTAAAAAAATAGACTTGTGTTGTTGAGGGAAATTTAGATTGTGTTTTGGGGAATTTTTCAAGGTCTAAACATTTTCTGCACCCTTCGTGTCCTTAATGATGATATCACTCATAGATGTGGAAAGTGAGAATTCATGATTGTTTTCTATAGAAAAAGAGCTGTGGTGGGGGCCCAATCAAATGTTAGGAATCTGGTAAGCAGATTTTTTCTAGTGGCAAATTAAAGTTTAGGCAATAGAAAAATTTACCAAAGACTTAAAGATATGTGTTTATTAATTCATAATATTTATTTTCCTTCCAGATCCCATATGCAGCTAACAAACACAATGACAATGCTAAGTTAATTTCTTTTATTCTGATACAGGATTTGCAGCCGATTGCATAATAGGCTATATATATAAATGCTTTTAAGACTTTCTTTGTGAATTTGCAACATGGCGACAAGCGCAGCAGATTTTTAAACCTTTCAGATTAACTTAGTAGTTTAAAATAAAGATGGGCTTAGAATAAAAAATGAAATATTGTCTCTACATTATTGTTAATTATATTGCTTATTTCAGGGGTTACTATTACTTACTGCAATAGTGAATATGCTGTTTTGAGATGGCCTGAATATGATTTGACTGTTTTGAAAAAATGTCTGCATGTGTATCATAAATTTTGTGGACAGTGTACTGCACAAACCAATGAATGAAATTTAACCAAACTTGGCATTTAGTTGGACCCTGATTTAAACTGGTGCTAATTGCATTTTGAGATCAATCGCCCAACAGATGGCACTGTGATCCCATTTTCTTTTTCTAAATTTTTAACATGGCAGTATAGGACAAATTTTCATATAAATGTACATAATGAGAGTTATTTTTAACATATGATTGTAAAGTTAGCATGAATTACTGATAATAGAAGTAGTAAACTAGGAAAAAAAATTGTGTGCATGTAGAAGCATTTCTCCCCTTCCATCTGAGGGTGTCTAAATTTTCAATGTCATTATCTTTTGAAAAAGCTTGTCAATACATTTAAAATGAATGGTTGAACTACAGATATGTGATAATAATAAAAAAAAAAAAGTTGATTTTTTTAAAATTTTTAACGAAAAAAAAAAAAAAAATTCATTTCTTTTGATGTTGGAACAAAATTCCAAGGTTGGGTTTCTTCTGGAAGAAACCAGTTTCTTCCAGGACAGTGGAAGAAACTGGAAAAGACCGGAAGAAACCAACCAGAAGACAAAACAGATGTTCAAAATTAAAATTTATGAACTATATAAACTCAAAGCATAAATATAATGTCAAATCTAAACTATAATCCAATTAATATTAAAAATATTTTTAGAAAAATAAGTTATTTATGAACAAACACTAAATATAATACAGGTGACGTGACAGGTTTTTCCTTTTTAATGCTAATATTTTTAAAAGTTTTTGCATAGATACTGTTCTCATATTATTATACATTCAAACAGTACAAGTGATAATAATTATGGAATTTTCAGCCATAATATTTGCATTTTTTTTTTCTTTTAAGGATACAATTTTTTGTATAAACTCAAAGCTGGTACCCAATGAACTGTATCAATAAGTAAGATACCTACTTTTAAACTTTCTTATAAGTTATCTAGGATTTAAAAAAAAAAATCCATAGTTTGTATTTATTTTAAGTTGAAAAATAAAGTGCAATATTGAATTACTAAAAAACTTTTCATTTGTTTTATGGTCAAATCCCTCTAACTCTCAAAAGTTTTGTCCACAGGTTGTGCGGATTATAGGAATTTGCAGATTAGAGATCATTGCCTTTGTTTACTGTTTTCTTTTGCAGATACAAAGTCAGTTATTATTAATTCATAAATAGACATCAAAATGGAAAGACGTTTTCTAATAAATTTTAGAATAAAATATTTCTTCAATATTATTAAAACTAATCTATCTCATTCATATATGATGATAAATAATTCAAGCATATTCAAATAATAGGCATCTGTATAATGTAAACAAATATATTTAAAAAATACAAAACAAAATACTTTTGAAAGTTCAGAAATAATATTCATCACTGATTAATTTTGTTAAACATTGATATAATAGTGGTTTGTTTTAAGTGCTAGTCTGTATGAATTGCAGGATAATAAATACAAGAATGTTACTCCCCCCCCCCACCCCCACACAAGCACACACTCTCTTCTCCAATTGTGTTTCAAAGCAAGGATTAAGCTAAAAATTTCATTTTAAAAAAAGTAAAAATGTGAATTTTTTTTAAATATGAGATGTAAATTTCTAATACATTAAAAAAATCAATTATTGATTAGAAGGATTTGCAGATTATAAATCTGTGGATTTGAGGGAGTTGACTGTACTGTATATGACTATAAAGAAAATAAAGTTTTTGATGACATTTTGTAATATAGTATTGAATACTGGTTCTTTTAATTAACTGGATGTTTGTTAAAAGCTGTTTTATCAGAAAATATAAGAAAGTGATCCAAACTATTATTTATTACCAGTTAAAGAAATAAAATTGTCTAAATTATAAAACTTTACACTGTTTAAATGGAAATAGATTTTTTTACTGGATTTTGAGTATTTTAGAATGTAATCATCACCAGATACCGAAGATCACTTCGGTAAAAATCTCATAGTTATTAATTAAATATGTTATTAAATTTTTATAGGTATAATTAAAGTTACTTAAAGTTGTATATAAGATAAATGCATCCATTGTATCTTAAAAATCTGCAATTTATAGGATAAATTTTTAAGAGAAACAGTTTCTTCCACTTGGAAGAAACCTATTTCTTCCGGCCGGTTTTTTCCATGGTGTTTTCCGTCTTGGAAGAAACTTGCCAACCCTGCAAAATTCACTTTTTTTTTTTTTAAGCATTTAGTATCCTTGAACTTGCTTATTAATCCAATTACCACAAATCAACATATCATACAAAAAATTAGAAATATTTAAAAATTTTTTAATCAAAGATAGTGCTTTACTTCGAATGGAAAGTATAAATAGAAATTTTAATTAATTCTATCAAAGTAGGGGTTGATCCAGATAAAAATTGAGTGACTTGCTCCTTCACAAAATTCTAATCAATAAAAAGGACCTTATTACAAAATTTCATTTCATAAAAATGATTTTTCTATAATTTTTTTTTCTGTCTTTCCAATACTATTTCTATTTCATATGATAGCTTACACTTGGATTAATGAAACACCATTAACTTAATATTAAACATGAGATACAGGAATGAGATTAGCAAAAATACAAAAAAGCTGAAACTGTACGCAAAGGCAAGACACTGAAATGAAATACAGTAAAGCACCGTTTATACCAGGCCTGTCCAACCCAAAACACTTGGTGGGCCGCATTGGAAATCTATCTTATTCGTTCGGTCTGCACCGTATGTACAGTCATACCCCCCCCCCCTCCTTTTCTGAAAAATTTTGCCATAAATTCGCTGATAATTTAAGGTGAAATTATTCGGGGAAGAAAATTATTATTATTATTATTATTTTATGACTGTACATATGCATATGTGTATATATGTTTGTGAGTATATAATTCATGTATGTATATACTTTTTTCGGGGAAGGGTAGGGTGAAAATTCGGAGCAGAATACATTAATTTAAATTATTTCCATTCATAAATTAACAATAGTATCATGAAAAATTTATAACTGTATAGTAAAACTATAACAAAAAGCATGAATAATGGATCTAATAATATTTCATTACAATATAACAGTTCTTTAGCTATCATAATCGTTGAAAGGTATTTTCACTTCGAAAAGTCAGTCCGTATTTATTAACTTTTGATCCGTTAACCTTTAAATATTGGTAGTCTCCTCACGGGCCGCGGGTTGGCCACCCCTGGTTTATACGACTTTCAAGGGACTGACGTAAAAAAAAGTATAATTGAAAAAAAAAAAAAAAAAAAAAAACATTATTTAGTATAAATTTAATGGCACTGAAGAAAATTTATGTTAAAATACCAATTAATAAAGTTTTTAAAGATAATAACTAGTATATTACTTTATAATAGAATTGACTTTTGAAAATAATAATTACATTAAAAAAACATTCATTATAAAAATAGTGAAAAATCACACCAATAATGCATGACTTGAGAATTAGCTATATATCTCAAGCATTGTATTACATACCTTGAATACTATATGAACACATCTTGAGTATTAATTAAATATATTGTGCATCATTGTAACATGTATTATACTGTCGATGTCGATACCAGTAGTTATTTAATTACATTAAAAATTCCTTTATACTTTTCACACTGTATATCATTATCACTTAAAATAGCATCAAACAATTTGTTTTCAATTAGTTCAACGATTGTGAATAATTTCAAAGTCATGATATCTGTATCACAGTTCAGATACTTATCAAAATTGATATTTTGAACGGAAAAGTGACCGGTCGAGAAATTTTGCGAATTTTAGAATAGTGGAAAAGACATATATATATTGAGGGCGTATAAACGAAGGATTTTTACATTTAAATGAATAGGAATGAATCGGGACTTTACTGAAAAGGCGTATAAACGAGATATGTATAAAGATAAACGGTGCTTTATTGTACTAGAATTTTGCTGACAAAATCTGTTTTATTAGAGTAATAAGCATTTACTTTAATCTTCAATGTCTTATATAATATATATATATATACTTTTTTTTCACAAAAATAGGCTTTAAAAATTATTTTTTGATGAACCCCTGCAAAGCATCAAAGAAAGCTACAGTACGATATCTAACAGCTTTTACATAAACCTACAACTTATACACTACAACTACACTCACTGATGATACTGAAAATAAGTATTAAACCTTGAATGATTTAGGAATAAACAGTAAAAACTATTTGACAACTTTTAAAAGCCCTTGTTGATGGAAGGGTTTCTATCACACAATCACAATATATACAGTTAGTTTGTTGGGAAGAAAATGTACAATGTCACTGAGCATCAGATATTCTGCTGTGTATTTTTTTTTTCTATATCATCAAATGATCAAATATATGCACACATTGTAAGTGTGCTTTGTGAGAAGGGAAATATCTTAGATTACATGTATTTACTGACTAAAAGTTGGAGCATTAATCATTCTATATATACTTGGGAAAAGTCTCTTGAAAGCAAAGATCTAACTTGGCAATTAAAACTGCCTTATATCAAATCTTTCAAAATTTTTAGTTTAAAATTCAACAAGTATATATAAATTAATTTTTCAGCAGTATTTTTTTTTTTTTTTTTTTTGTAAAAGTATGGGCTGTCTTCTGAATTTATGTACAACTTATTTGTAAACCCTAAATAATCAGCACAATATTCATTAGATAACAGCAAGATATATGAATAATTGGTGAGGGTTATGATTTATAAGACACATGCATGTTTTTGATTATAAAGATACATGAAAATATGCTATAAATTTTGCTTTTGTTGTTGCATTGTTATCAGGGGTCGATCCAGGCAAAAATTGGGACCCTTTTGCTACCCCTTCACAAAATTCAGATTTATAAAAACTGTCCTTTCACAAAATTTTGTTTTATAAAAATAATATTTTTGTAAAATTTTTCTATGTTTACAGTATTATTCTTAATGAGTGTCTGTACTCGTTTAATAAAATGCTATTAACTTGGTATTAAACATTAGACAGAGTAACTGCTACAATGAAAGGTTTCTAGCAACAATTCTTTTTTTCACAAAAATAAATAAAAAATTCACAAAAATAGGCCCCAAAAATTAAAACCTGGATCAACCCCTGGTTATAATAAAATAGAAAATATTACAATCAATTTTTGTTGAGAAACTTATAAACTTAATTGGAAAATAAATGATATCTTTTTTTTTTTTTAATTATTTTATTTTTATATTGATTATAAATTTAGATATATACAGGGTTGGGTTTCTTCCGGAAGAAACCAGTTTCTTCCAGGACAGTGGAAGAAACTGGAAAAAACCGGAAGAAACTGGAAGAAATGGAAGAAACCGGAAGAAATGGAAGAAACCAACCAGAAGACAAAACAGATGTTCAAAATCAAAATTTATGAATTATATAAACTCAAAGCACAGATATAATGTCAAATCTAAACTATAATCCAATTTATATTAAAAATATTTTAAGAAAAATATATGTTATTTGATAACAAACACTAAATATATACAGGTGATGGGTTTTTACTTTTCAATGCTAATATTTTTAGAACTTTTGCATAGATACTACCTTATTATTATACGTTCAAACAGTACAAGTGATAATAATTACGGAATTTTTAGCCATAATATTTGAACTTTTTTTTTTTTTTTAAGGATACAATTTTTTGTATAAACTCGAAGCTGGTACCCTGTGAACTGTATCAATAAGTAAAGATACCTACTTTTAAACTCTCCTGCAAGTTCTCTAGGATAAAAAAAAAAAAAAAAAAAAAATCCATAGTTTGTATTTATCTATTTTAAGTTGAAAAATAAAGTGCAGTATTGAACTACTAAAAAACTTTTCATTCGTTTTATAGTCAACTCCCTCTAACTCTCAAAAGTTTTGTCCAGAGGATGTGCAGATTATAGGAATTTGCAAATTATGGATCATTGCCTTTGTTTACAGTTTTCTTTTGCAGATACAAAGTCAGTTATTATTAATTCATAAATAGACATCAAAACGGAAAGACAATTTCTAATAAATTTTAGACTAAAATATTGCTTCAATATTAATAAAACTAATCTATCACATTCATATATGATGTTAAATAATTTAAGAATATTCAAATAATAGGTACTATAAAATGTAAACAAACATTTAAAAAATACGAAACAAAATATTTTTGAAAGTCTGGAAATAATATTCATCACTAATTAATTTTGTTAAACATTGATCTAATAGTGGTTTGTTTTAAGCACTAGTCCGTATGAACTGCAGAATAATAAATACAAGAATGTTATTTCCCCCCCCCCCCTCTCCCCAATTGTGTTTCAAAGCAAGGATTAAGCTAAAGATTTAATTTAAAAAAAAGTAAAAATGTAAGAAATGTGAATTTTTTTTAAATATGAGATGTAAATTTCATTTACCATAAAAAAAAAAAAAAAAAAAAAAATCAATTACGAATTAGGAGGATTTGCAGATTATAAATCTGCGGATTAGAAAAAGTTGACTGTACGGTATATGACTACTATAAGGAAAATAAAGTTTTTGATGACATTTTGTAATACAGTAATTATTGCAAACTGGTTCTTTTAATTAACTGGATGTTTGTTAAGAGCTGTTTCATCAGAAAGTATAAGCAAGTGATCCAAACTATTATTTATTACCTGTTAAAGAAATAAAATTGTCTAAATTATAAAACTTTACACTGTTTAAATTGAAATTGATTTTTTTACTGGATTTTGAGTATTTTGGAACATGATCATCAGATACCAAAGCTCATTTTGGTAAAAATCTCATAATTATTAATTAAATATATAATTAAATTTGTATAGGTATAATTAAAGTTACTTAAAGTTGTTTATAAAATAAATGCATCCATTGTATCTTACAAATCTGCAATTTATAGGATAAATTTTTAAGAAAAACAGTTTCTTCCATTTCTTCCACTTGGAAGAAACCTATTTCTTCCGGCCGGTTTTTTCCGCCTTGGAAGAAACTTGCCAACCCTGGATATATACAAAATAGAGCCTTCTACTTATATAAATATATTTTATAAGCAAGTAGAAGTAGGTCCTCAAATTTATACATATTTCATTTGAAACTCCCAAATATATCAAGACAAAGTACATTAAAATAATGTTCAATGTTCATCACAGCAAGCCGGCAGTGTTTATAGCTTTAACATAAAGATTTGTGTGTCTTTGATACGAGAAATATGCTACAGAGTTTATGCTGAATATTATAATACGTTTTCTTACGAGAAAATTTTACAAAATATGTTATTCCTTTTTATTGGAAAACACTATGCATTTAAAAAGTACTTTGTGCATGTTTTTTTTTTTTTTTTTTAATCTTGCAAAATAAATGAATAATAATAATAAAAAAAGCCTAACTTTATTATTTTAATAAAACGGTTTCGAAGTTTTTAAAAATACATTAAAGATTATTTATATTAAATAATAATAACACTGTAGAGATCTGCAATTTCTGAATTGCTCTCTATTATTTCAACAAATAATTAAAATTACACATATTTTTTTCAATTAATTCAATGGCCAAAATATTTATAACATCGAGATATTAAACAAATAAAAGCTGGTTACTTAAATACCCACTTTCCCATATGCAATGAATAAAAACTTTGTAAAAACGACCACCATAAAATACAACATTTACTTTTGCAAAGTTTTTAATCATGTTTATTAACACCAGTACTTCTGTGCATTTTTCTGCCTCTTAACAAATTGGATCATCTGGTTTATATACAAAAAATACTGTTTAACTGAAACAAAATAAATCCTACCTGTATAAAGGTTCTTTTTCAGGTCCATTATACACATTAAAAGTGAATCCGGCCGAATTATCCCTTGTAGCAACACCACTGAATCCAACTTTACACTCTGTCTGCCAAGTTACATCGCCCAAATCACTGCCTACAAATTCGTTGTTATTACTTTGAGAATTTTCTGTTCCATGCATTGGGCTGAATGTGGTCGGATTAGTTCGAAACTCACCTTCCCAGTTTTTTTCGTAAGTGGACATTGTTGTAAATATCAAATTAATAATATCACATAAGTTCGAGGAATAACATATTTATTAAATCCAATCGTATAAGAAATTCAACAATTGATAAATGTAGTGTAAATCTGTCTCTTGCATAGGAGAGATAAATCACACAATATGATAAAATGTGCAAATTTGGAGGAAAAAATTAAAACAAAATCACAGTTGTTTTATGTCTTTCGAAAAAAATCCTTGATGCATAGTTGATTAAAACACACGTTCATGAAATTTCAAGATTAAAAATGGAACAATCCATCGCACTTAAAACGTGCAATATACAAATATCAAAATATACTATGAAAAATTTCATTGCATGACTGCGATCCAATGTTCAACAAATATCAATAGTTTTTCACGCACAGCTGAAGTGATTATGCATAGTTAAATTACATACTAGTGAAAAAATGCACTTTAACAAATACTACGAAAATATGGTATCGCCCAACGTATTGCAAAAGCACGCCACAACATCCTACCTCCCCTCAGAGGAATAGGCAAAGTCTGATATGCGCCGCGGAGCCGCCATGTGCGGCCGCCGACGCTTATGTGTACACAAAAATGGCAGCAGAGTAGCTATCGAGATCACCGGCTACTTCGAAGGGTTACCACATGCAAAATATGTGTCGCCAAGCGTAGCGTATGATTGGCGAAAGGTTTTTGAAGCTCTGAAGGCAAGGTATTTATAGAAAAATAGGTGCGAATGATTAGAAGCTGATTCGCTTAGGAAGTTTTAAGTTTTCCGCAGTTGAAATATACAATACAAATATATAAATGCTGCATGTCATTGTAGTTGAATGAAAGTTTTATAAGGTGTAGATGCATCGATGTAATCACAAACACACAATAAATTTTTCACGCGTTTAAAAACTTAATAGTCTGTTGTAATATTATGTTATTGTAATCTAATTGTATATTTCAAATAATTAACTACTAAATACAGAATCAGGTGATACAAAACTATTTAATAAAAGAATATTTTATTACCTATTTAATAAAATATATGATATTTCATTAAATATACCTAAAATTTGATTTACTTCAAATTTTATCTTTATTTAAAAAAAATTAAAGAATTAATTTTACAAATGAGATATATTTGATATATATATGTAAACTATATTTTTTGTATATTTGTTTAAATTCAACAACATTAAATTAAAACGTTGTTTAAGTCTTCTAAATATGATTTCAATATCCAGAATATTTTTATAAAACCACGCAAACACATATGAAATTTATTTCATTTTTGTCAGAAAAATCTCAAATAAATAAAAGAAGAAAAAGAAACTCACATACTATTTTTGCCTAAATAAAATACAGTAAAACCTCTCAAGTTGGACACCCCTCTAAGTTGGACACTTTTTCTCGGAACGGAATGTATCCATAGGATTAACATTACGTCCAGCCTCTATAAGTTGGACACCCCTTTAACTTTTCATATGTGAAATGGCTGTAATGAAAATGAATGTTAGCTTAATTTGTGTGTAGATCAGCAGACAGGTGGTGCTACTTTTACTCACGTTCTCCGATTTTCCATATGACTATCTCAGCTTCTATTGAATAAATTTGCACCAAAATGCATATGCGAAATCTTTATTGTGAGAAGATATATTGATTAAATTTTCGTGCACGTTAACTGGTAGGTGGTGCATAAAAAAATTATAGAAGAAAGTATTATAATGGCCACAACAAAACGGTTTAAATTTTAAATTGTTAAATTAATAATTTTTTGCATATAAGTCATGAATACTTAATTGTATTATATTTAGATGTGATTAAAAGTTAAAAGGCATGCATAGATACAGTTTAATTAAATCGAATGAAGTAAGTACCCCTATAAGTTGGAGGCCCACCAGCGGCCGAGCGGTTCTGCGCTCAAAGCTGGTAGATGGGAGGTGCAGGATTCGATCCCAGGTCGCGCTCATCGACCTAGTCGTTCGGAGTTTTCCGTGGTTTCCTCCGAATCTTGCGTAAATACGGGCTAGGACCCCTTAGAAAGACCCCCACGGAGGGCATTCCCCCCTAGGCCTAGGACACATCAGGAGTCAATCGGCCTTAAATCCTACAACCAACCAACCCCTATAAGTTGGACACTTTTTCTTGGAACCATATGCGTCCAACTTAGAGAGGTTTTACTGTAACAATATTTACTTTAAATATTCATTTTCCCAAAAATATTACTTATTTTATTTATTTTTAAATTGCAAGTTACTTATGCAAAATTCAAGGCTATATACAGCAAATAGTAATGAAATTTTCCTGTCTGAAAGAAAACTTGACTCTGGTCTTAATAATATTTTTGATTGGTATAATAAAATAATGAAATATTATCAAATTAATAAATTATCAAGCTAATACGACAGTAAACTAGTTGGCATAGGTGGACTCTGCTCAGTTCCCCATCATATTTATGATCTCATAAATTTCTAGTGCGAGACATACTATAATCATGTTAAAAGAAATGAATTTGACCAAAGCTTGATACAGTGACAGAATCAAATCCCCGCATAATAGGCTATCCACCGTTCACTTCGATATATTTATCTTATTCTAATCTATTAATTTATTTTATCAGGGTCAATTCCGTTGTTTAGTTTTCATGCTACTATTTCCAATGCAATAATCCTCAAAATTCATATTTATATGAAAAATTTACAATTTCGCTATGTTGGTAAAATCGTAAATTACGAATAACTTACGAAATTTTCCTATTAGAATATTTGTATTCAATCATGTTCAAACAAATATCATAAATGTAATTTTGAAGTTGTCTAATGTATTTATGATCCTCAAAATGGAAGTTTATGCTCAATTTTGCCTTATTCTGCCATTTTAAGTAAATCGTAAATTCCAAATAACTTACGAATTTTTTAAATTGGAAAAATCATAGTCATTAATATTCATGACAGTGTTCTAAATAATATTTCAAAAGTAGTCTGACATCTTTACGATGAAAATATCTCTCAAAATTGACGTTTATGTGAAATTTTGCCCTATACTGCCGTTAAGAAATTCGTAAATTTCCAATAACTTACGAAATTTTTATATTGGAAAATTCATAATCATTAATATTCATGCCAGTGTCCTAAATAATATTTCAAAAGTAGTCTGACATCTTTACGATGAAAATATCGCTCAAAATTGACGTTTATGTGAAATTTCACGTATACTGCCATGTTAAGAAATTCGTAAATTTCCAATAACTTGCGAAATTTTCAAAGTAGCATATTTATAGTTACTGATGTTCACTCCGGCATCAAAACTGATATTTTAAAACCGGTCTGACATTTTTACAGTAAAATTTTTCATTTAAGGCACGTTTTAGTGAATTTTTGTCCTATTCTCCCATGTTAAGAAAATCGTAAATTTCTAATAACTTACGAAGTTTTTTAATTCGAATGTTGCAAATGAATAGGGTTCTTGCCAGTGTCGAAAGTAATATTTTAAAACTGATTTGACCTCTCTGCGACAATTTGTTCTTGAGATATCGTGTACACAGACTAACAAACTAACGGACTAACACACTAACAGACACCCTACAGACAGACACCATACAAATTTTGTCATTTTCGGATTCCTCACACCTGAAAACGTGTAGAAAATTAAAAAAATCGAAGTCGAAAATTTTCACGATTACCTAAGTTCCCCATACCTATAGTATGATGGGGAACTAAAAACACCAAGAAACTTGTGTTAAATTATGAAGGATAAATAAATTTGTAAACAATTGAAAATTTCAGAAAAAGTATGACTATGAGTGCTACTTTTAGCGACATTCGTGATTTTTTTTTGGAGGATATATTTAAAATAAATAAAATTAAATTGTTAAAAAAAATGCTACTTTTAGCGACATTCGTGAACTTTTTTGGCGTATATATTTAAAGAAAAAAAAAAAAAAAAACACTAAAAAAAGAATATTTTAAACAGTAAAAAAATAAAATAAAAATGTCAAATTTGCAAATAATATGACAAAATAAATTCCAGTCAATATTTTTTATTATTAATAGTAATAATAAAATTTTGTTCTAAATAACAATTAATTTTGAATGACAGTTTTTTTTTTTTTTTTTTACTTGCAGCATGTTGCGCGACTTTTTGCTTTTAAGCCAGACAAAAAAATCCAAAACTATTTTTTTATTCATATTTAAATTAATTCTATGTGGCTACAAAATGAATATTCCTTTGGTTAGGTTTATCAAAGATTGTGTTAGATAACGTAAATTTTCATTCATGTGATACAATTACTCCTTATAATCTAATATGTTATCTTTTGATTTAAATGTACAAAAAGGGTTATTATTAAAAAAAAAAAAAAAAAAAAAAAAAAAATCTTCAGCTTAAAATATGAAAAAAATTCCTTTCACAAGTTTTCACTCAATTTTACTTTTAAAATATATTTAACTGGATGCCAAAGGGGAAAGAAAATGAAAACTGTTTTAATTTGGTCTATTTTGTCTAAAAAATAGTGACTATGTTCGAAAAAAAAAAGGGGGGGGGGGGAATTATTAATATATATATTTATTTATAATTATTATTATAGATTGGTTACTTTTATAGTATAAAATTTTATATCTTTCGCTATTTAATTGTAATTGTACTTATTGAGGATCAATCCAAACGTTTATTTTCTCATTTATATCACTATGTTAACTGCATTCAAAAACTTATAATCTTATTGTCTCTTACACTAATATTATATCTTGTTCAACACATTTTTCCCCTCTTCACATTTTAAACGTCTTTTAAAGTCATGGTTAAAATCTTTGAGTTGTTGGGCAATAATAATGATTTTAAATGACCTCATATACCATTGTCTTAGAAACTTTTTTTTTTTTTTTTTTTTTTTTTTTAAATTCCTGCTGCTATAGTTGCCCTTGACAAAGATAAAACTTTTTTTTTTTTTTTGGAGAGGGGGCGGGGGGGAGGATTGCAAAAATATTTTTCTACCTATATGAAAATTTTCAATATCTCTTGCTTTGCATAAACCTTTCCATCAGAATATAATTATTTATGGTT
Source organism: Salticus scenicus (assembly GCA_963930645.1). Taxonomy (NCBI): domain Eukaryota; kingdom Metazoa; phylum Arthropoda; class Arachnida; order Araneae; family Salticidae; genus Salticus; species Salticus scenicus. The sequence continues at coordinate 266,531,688 of OZ005655.1, read as the reverse complement.
TAAACCAGGTCTTCGTTCCTGGTATTTGATAACTGTAATGATGAATTAATATATACAGTCGAACCTCGTTAACGTGAATCTCAAGGGAGTGGGGGATAAAAAAAAATTGTTCATGTTATCAGTAGTTCATGCTATCAGTAACTAATCTTCATATAACTAAACTAATCTTCATTTTGATGGGGACTGTGGAAACAGTTCATGTTGAAAGTAATTCACGTTAACAGAGTTCACGTTAACGAGATTCGACTGTGTATATATATATATATATATATATATATGCGTGTGTGTATATATCAGGAGTCGATCCAGATTTTATTTTTGGGTCTTATTTTTGTGAAAAACAAAAATTTATGAATTTTATTTTTGTATATATATATTAATGTAAATAGATGTCATCATTTTCTGAGGACAGTCAGAAATTTAATGAAGTTTTTCTAAGTTTTAAAAAATCATGACAAGGAATTTATTTATCATAATTATTAAGTCTTGGTTCTTATTTACTAAGAATCGAAAAATACAACCATAATTTAATAATGGAATTGATATTTGATGCTGTTATATTATAAAGGTACTCTAATCAGGTAACCTTATTATATATATATATATATATATATATATATATATATATATAAGAAAATAATGCTTCAATGAACTAAGTACAGGTATTCATTGGAAATAAGATTGAAAACATTAAATTTTATAAAAATATCATTTTTATAAAACAAAATCTTGTAAAAAGGCTGTTTTTATGAATTTCAGTATTGTGTGGAGGGCAATTTTATGGATTGGAATTTTTTGAAGGGCAACAGAAGGGCCCCACATGTTACTTAAATCGACTCATGTATATATATATATTTAGGGGCGAGGCGTGATTCAGAAAACTCTTGGAAGCGCTAAAGAGATATGCTTCTAAGAGCAGAAAGAGAATCAATTCAGTTTTTCGTCGAAGCGAGGTTGGATCTGCTAGACAAGAAACCGAAAATACTATTTAATGTTTTCCATTTAAAATAATGAAATTATTGTTTCAAATTTCGAATAGGGAAGCGCTGATTCCATCGCTTCCATGGACGCTTCGCCACTGTATATATATATGTATATGATTACATTCATTTTATGTCTCCCAATTTCGGCTTTTTCAATCTAGTCATTAAATTTGTCTTTTTTTTTTTTTTTTTCTTTTTTAATCATTTTACATTTGTCCATATTTTGGTAATTTTCTATAATAATTCATATACATACACATACAATATTTTATCGTTACAATGATCAAACACCGGGAAGGACGACGAGAATAAATGAACAAAGAACTACATATGGAAATACAAGGCAAAATATATTTAAAAAGTTACAAAATTATATATACTACATATCGTAACAAAGTAGTAGAACGTGAAAACAGACAATGAAATGCCACCGAAATCTACAAAAAACAAAATTAACTAATAAATAAATAAATTAAAAATAACCAGTAACAACTTTAAAAAAGATATAAAAGATTAACCAGTAATAGTTTAAATAAAGATATGGAGAAAAAAAAACAAAAAAAAAACACCATTCTACTCACTAAAAAACCTCCACAAAAAAGTCATATATGAAAAATTAAAATGTATCCATCCATGACAGGGATGAGATTAGGAAAAATACAAAAAAGCTGAAACTGTACGCAAAGGCAAGAAATACTAGAATTTTGATGAAAAATTCTATAATATTAGAGTAATAAATATTTATTTTAATCTTAAATGTATGAAAAAAAGAACAAATGCACATCAGAAACATAAAAAGAAAAAAAAAAAAAGCTGATTTTTTTTTTCTTTTTTTAAAGCTGCAAAGCTAAATGTACAGTCGTCAGCAAAAGTATCCGGCACTACCGAAAATTCCTGTATAAAAAAAATTGTACTTTTAAAATATTAAAGAACACGCTTTTATTGAAATGTGAACTGAAAAGCACAAAATATCTGTCTTTATAGAATTAAAATGCAGGGTAAGAAAAAATCGTGTGAGTGAAACACCATAATATTTACATCTTTAATAAAAAAAATTAATTGAAATTGTTGGCAAACAACGTTATACAAATACGGCCAAATCCTGTGCCACATACGATAGAGTTTTACATATATAGATTTTTTACTTTCTTCTATATTCAATAGAAGAAAGTATTGGATTCGTAAAAATTTTCGACCTCGGGCTTTTGATGGATTTACACGTTTTGAGAGCTGTAGAATACGATTTGACCATTTTTAGAAAATGTCTGTCTGTCTGTCTGTGCGTGTGTGTGTGTGTGTGTGTGTGTGTGAGACAAAATTTTGTGGCAACTGTATCTCAGGAACTACTGCACAGAATTTCATACAAATTAGTATGTAGTTGCACCTTGACATTAATTAGTGTCTATCAACTTTTGGTAAAAATCGTCTTACAGGTTGCGTTGCCATCCCGCTTTTTCTAAATTTTTAACATGGTGATATAGGACAAAATTTTGTATAAATATGCATAAAGAGAATTATTTTTTAGTAATCATTATGAAATTTACAAGAATTATTTATAATATAGTCAACTGGGAAATTTTTTTTGCATGAGTAGGAGCCTCGTCAACCCCCTGGGGGGAAGTCCCCCCTCGAGGGGAGTACATTTTCAAGATGGATATCTTTCGAAAGGTCTCGTCAATACCTTTAAAACGAATGGTTGAACTATAAATTTGTGATAATTTAAAACAAAGTTATCGATTTTTTTTTTTTACTTTTTACGAAAAAAAAACAAGATTTTTTTTTTTTTTACGAAATTTAACCAAACTTGATATTTAGTTGGCCCCTGACATAAGCCGGTGCTGATTAGATTTGGGGATCAATCTCACAACAGGAGGCGCTGTGATCGTATTTTTTCTAAATTTTTAACATAGTAGTATAGGACAAAATTTCGTATAAATGTGCATAATGAGAGTTATTCTTAACCTGTGATTGTAAAATTAATATGAATTATTGCTAATAGTAGTAGTTAATTAGGAAAAAAAATGTGCATGTGGGGGTATCGCTTCCCCCCGGGGTGGGGTAAAATTTCAAGATGGGTATCTTTCGAAAGGTCTTCACAACCTTTAAAACAAATGGCTGAACTATAAATATGTGATAATTTAAAACAAAGTTATCGATTTTTTTTACTTTTAACGAAAAAAAAAAAACTTTTTTTTTTTTTTTTTAATATTGTTACTGAGTGAATATGTATAGGAAAATATAGAAGAAAGTCTTGTGGTGGCCACAACATACTAGTTTTTTTTTTTGCCCCTAGAACCTGCCCCTGATGGGATAAGAGCCTGGAAACACTTGCATGTAGTATATTGTCACCGACTATGAAGTCGTGTGCAAAAATTCAGGTCAATCACAAAAATAATTTTGTGATTGATGTCAACGATGTGAATTTTATCCATCATATTTTATGCATATTTCTTCTATATCAACATGTAAACCGAAAAATGCGTATATTTATTTTTAAATATACAGAATTTTTCATTATTATTATTACAGTAAAGCACCATTTGTACGTCCTTCAAGGGACTGACGTAAAAGGACGTGTAAACGAAAAGACGTTTAATCGAAATTTTAATAACACTTTGATTACTATAAATTTAATGACATTTAAGTAAAATTTATTTGAAAATACTAATTAATAAAGTTTCTTAAATTAGTAATTGTATATTATACTTTTTTAAGACAATAATTAATTAAAAAAAAAAAGTCTAGAAATTATGTAAGATTAACTGAATAACATAATGAAGGAATGAGAAATAAATAATTTAGAATTAAACAAAAGCCATTTTTAAAAAATCTCCCTTGACTCGAACATTAGACCTTTAGGCTCGTAGCCCGGAGCTTTACCTCGCAGCCACAGCGTTCACGTAGGGAAAGTCTTTTTTTTTTTTTACAATATAGATTTTTGTTTGCTCCCAGAGCAGTTATAAACATACATGCATACATACAGGTTAAACTAATAAAAGCGTGTTAAAAAAAAGTACACGTAATACAGTTTTGTTAAATAAATCCTTGTCGAATCCTGTTCTTAAACAGACTAAGAACATGATTCGACAAGGATTTGTTTAACAAAACAGTATTAAGTGTACTTTTTTTTATATAGGAATTATTGGCTAGTGCTCGGATACTTTTGCTGACGACTGTACAAAAAAGCTGAAATCAGCTGAAAAGCTGAAAATTTTCATCATTGCCACCAATAACGGGCTTAAAGAAGAAAGTTCTGATTAAGAAACAGAGAGTGAAATTGCATAGAAAAATCAAGAGTGTCTACCCAGATTATACTAAAGCAAAATGGAACAATAAAAACCTATTGAAGATTTGAACACTGGAAAAACGCTCAAACTGAAGAAATTAGTCTTCAGGGTCACACTATTGCAACGGATTATACACACTGTCTTTCCATAAATGACCGGACACTTTTGATTTCAGACGTTTTTTGAAATATCTCAAAAAAATATTTGACAAATCATCTTGAAACTTCAGGAGTGAGAAGAACATGCTATACCTCATATATTTCAGTGAAAGTTTTGCCCCGAAAGTGAAAGGGGGAACAGTAAAAAATTAAAGAAAAATGAAAGTGTTTGGCATCACCCTGTAAAAAGTAATGCTTTAAAAATGCGATCTGGCTGTAGCATGTGATTATATTTCTTATTATTTGTACAGATTTTTAGGTCTCTATCGCATGAAATCAGGGAGATATAAAGGTTTCTTTAAAAAATTACATAGAATGCAAATAATGCTTTTTTTTTTTTTTTCTCATTCCAATTTCCAATATTTATTTCGATTTTTCTTTAATTATTCTTTGATTTGATATGGGTAGTCTCAGCTTGTGATCCGAGGAATTGTTTTGATACTGAAGTTGAGTCATCTTTAAATTTCATAAAAACATTTTTGCACTGATTATATTAATGTATTTCTATATTTATTTCATTTCTAAGGTAATGCTGCATATAGCGCTTTATTTGGAAATGAAGCTTTTTATTAATATTTTATTATTTTTATTTCATTATGTGTTTGCACAATTTTTGCTATTACTTAAGCAGTTTATTAATTTTCACAATTTTATTAAAATACATCATTTAATAGCTGCAGTTGCGCATTTTATGTTGTATTACTACTATTATTACTACTATTATTATTATTTATAATATTATTTCAATTCTTATATCAATTCTTACATCAATTCTTGTTCAGTGTATTACAATTCTCATTCAGTGTTTTACAATTTAATGATCATTTTGAACTACTTTCATCAATCATTTTGCAAGCTTCTTTACTGTTAATATTGTGTGTTTTACTACAATATTATTTGTTAGTCATCCTTTTTTTTTTTTTTTTTTTTTTTGGGAGGGGTCTATTTTAAATAACTTATTATTGTATATATTGTTGTATATATCATTGATGAATTTTCATCATGGCTATGACTACTTTTTGTACATATTAATACATTTTTCATACTTTTCTACTAAAGGTTGTTTATGTATTTATACAATTTTGTGCTCCATTTATTTTAATCCAGAATTTCAAAAGCATTATTTTGCTCAAAAAATATTTATTTTACTCAAGATTCTCTAAAGTTTTAGTTTTTGTATAGGAAAACATAGGAAAACCAGTAATAGTTTAAATAAAGATATGGAGAAAAAAAAAAAAAAAAAAAAAAAAAACACCATTCTACTCACTAAAAAACCTCCACAAAAAAGTCATATATGAAAAATTAAAATAATGGTATCCATCCATGACAGGGATGAGATTAGGAAAAATACAAAAAAGCTGAAACTGTACGCAAAGGCAAGAAATACTAGAATTTTGATGAAAAATTCTATAATATTAGAGTAATAAATATTTATTTTAATCTTAAATGTATGAAAAAAAGAACAAATGCACATCAGAAACATAAAAAGAAAAAAAAAAAAAGCTGAATTTTTTTTTCTTTTTTTAAAGCTGCAAAGCTAAATGTACAGTCGTCAGCAAAAGTATCCGGCACTACCGAAAATTCCTGTATAAAAAAAATTGTACTTTTAAAATATTAAAGAACACGCTTTTATTGAAATGTGAACTGAAAAGCACAAAATATCTGTCTTTATAGAATTAAAATGCAGGGTAAGAAAAAATCGTGTGAGTGAAACACCATAATATTTACATCTTTAATAAAAAAAATTAATTGAAATTGTTGGCAAACAACGTTATACAAATACGGCCAAATCCTGTGCCACATACGATAGAGTTTTACATATATAGATTTTTTACTTTCTTCTATATTCAATAGAAGAAAGTATTGGATTCGTAAAAATTTTCGACCTCGGGCTTTTGATGGATTTACACGTTTTGAGAGCTGTAGAATACGATTTGACCATTTTTAGAAAATGTCTGTCTGTCTGTCTGTGCGTGTGTGTGTGTGTGTGTGTGTGTGTGTGTGTGTGTGTGTGTGTGAGACAAAATTTTGTGGCAACTGTATCTCAGGAACTACTGCACAGAATTTCATACAAATTAGTATGTAGTTGCACCTTGACATTAATTAGTGTCTATCAACTTTTGGTAAAAATCGTCTTACAGGTTGCGTTGCCATCCCGCTTTTTCTAAATTTTTAACATGGTGATATAGGACAAAATTTTGTATAAATATGCATAAAGAGAATTATTTTTTAGTAATCATTATGAAATTTACAAGAATTATTTATAATATAGTCAACTGGGAAATTTTTTTTGCATGAGTAGGAGCCTCGTCAACCCCCTGGGGGGAAGTCCCCCCTCGAGGGGAGTACATTTTCAAGATGGATATCTTTCGAAAGGTCTCGTCAATACCTTTAAAACGAATGGTTGAACTATAAATTTGTGATAATTTAAAACAAAGTTATCGATTTTTTTTTTTTACTTTTTACGAAAAAAAAACAAGATTTTTTTTTTTTTTACGAAATTTAACCAAACTTGATATTTAGTTGGCCCCTGACATAAGCCGGTGCTGATTAGATTTGGGGATCAATCTCACAACAGGAGGCGCTGTGATCGTATTTTTTCTAAATTTTTAACATAGTAGTATAGGACAAAATTTCGTATAAATGTGCATAATGAGAGTTATTCTTAACCTGTGATTGTAAAATTAATATGAATTATTGCTAATAGTAGTAGTTAATTAGGAAAAAAAATGTGCATGTGGGGGTATCGCTTCCCCCCGGGGTGGGGTAAAATTTCAAGATGGGTATCTTTCGAAAGGTCTTCACAACCTTTAAAACAAATGGCTGAACTATAAATATGTGATAATTTAAAACAAAGTTATCGATTTTTTTTACTTTTAACGAAAAAAAAAAAACTTTTTTTTTTTTTTTTTAATATTGTTACTGAGTGAATATGTATAGGAAAATATAGAAGAAAGTCTTGTGGTGGCCACAACATACTAGTTTTTTTTTTTGCCCCTAGAACCTGCCCCTGATGGGATAAGAGCCTGGAAACACTTGCATGTAGTATATTGTCACCGACTATGAAGTCGTGTGCAAAAATTCAGGTCAATCACAAAAATAATTTTGTGATTGATGTCAACGATGTGAATTTTATCCATCATATTTTATGCATATTTCTTCTATATCAACATGTAAACCGAAAAATGCGTATATTTATTTTTAAATATACAGAATTTTTCATTATTATTATTACAGTAAAGCACCATTTGTACGTCCTTCAAGGGACTGACGTAAAAGGACGTGTAAACGAAAAGACGTTTAATCGAAATTTTAATAACACTTTGATTACTATAAATTTAATGACATTTAAGTAAAATTTATTTGAAAATACTAATTAATAAAGTTTCTTAAATTAGTAATTGTATATTATACTTTTTTAAGACAATAATTAATTAAAAAAAAAAAGTCTAGAAATTATGTAAGATTAACTGAATAACATAATGAAGGAATGAGAAATAAATAATTTAGAATTAAACAAAAGCCATTTTTAAAAAATCTCCCTTGACTCGAACATTAGACCTTTAGGCTCGTAGCCCGGAGCTTTACCTCGCAGCCACAGCGTTCACGTAGGGAAAGTCTTTTTTTTTTTTACAATATAGATTTTTGTTTGCTCCCAGAGCAGTTATAAACATACATGCATACATACAGGTTAAACTAATAAAAGCGTGTTAAAAAAAAGTACACGTAATACAGTTTTGTTAAATAAATCCTTGTCGAATCCTGTTCTTAAACAGACTAAGAACATGATTCGACAAGGATTTGTTTAACAAAACAGTATTAAGTGTACTTTTTTTTATATAGGAATTATTGGCTAGTGCTCGGATACTTTTGCTGACGACTGTACAAAAAAGCTGAAATCAGCTGAAAAGCTGAAAATTTTCATCATTGCCACCAATAACGGGCTTAAAGAAGAAAGTTCTGATTAAGAAACAGAGAGTGAAATTGCATAGAAAAATCAAGAGTGTCTACCCAGATTATACTAAAGCAAAATGGAACAATAAAAACCTATTGAAGATTTGAACACTGGAAAAACGCTCAAACTGAAGAAATTAGTCTTCAGGGTCACACTATTGCAACGGATTATACACACTGTCTTTCCATAAATGACCGGACACTTTTGATTTCAGACGTTTTTTGAAATATCTCAAAAAAATATTTGACAAATCATCTTGAAACTTCAGGAGTGAGAAGAACATGCTATACCTCATATATTTCAGTGAAAGTTTTGCCCCGAAAGTGAAAGGGGGAACAGTAAAAAATTAAAGAAAAATGAAAGTGTTTGGCATCACCCTGTAAAAAGTAATGCTTTAAAAATGCGATCTGGCTGTAGCATGTGATTATATTTCTTATTATTTGTACAGATTTTTAGGTCTCTATCGCATGAAATCAGGGAGATATAAAGGTTTCTTTAAAAAATTACATAGAATGCAAATAATGCTTTTTTTTTTTTTTTTTTTTTTTTCTCATTCCAATTTCCAATATTTATTTCGATTTTTCTTTAATTATTCTTTGATTTGATATGGGTAGTCTCAGCTTGTGATCCGAGGAATTGTTTTGATACTGAAGTTGAGTCATCTTTAAATTTCATAAAAACATTTTTGCACTGATTATATTAATGTATTTCTATATTTATTTCATTTCTAAGGTAATGCTGCATATAGCGCTTTATTTGGAAATGAAGCTTTTTATTAATATTTTATTATTTTTATTTCATTATGTGTTTGCACAATTTTTGCTATTACTTAAGCAGTTTATTAATTTTCACAATTTTATTAAAATACATCATTTAATAGCTGCAGTTGCGCATTTTATGTTGTATTACTACTATTATTACTACTATTATTATTATTTATAATATTATTTCAATTCTTATATCAATTCTTACATCAATTCTTGTTCAGTGTATTACAATTCTCATTCAGTGTTTTACAATTTAATGATCATTTTGAACTACTTTCATCAATCATTTTGCAAGCTTCTTTACTGTTAATATTGTGTGTTTTACTACAATATTATTTGTTAGTCATCCTTTTTTTTTTTTTTTTTTTTTTTGGGAGGGGTCTATTTTAAATAACTTATTATTGTATATATTGTTGTATATATCATTGATGAATTTTCATCATGGCTATGACTACTTTTTGTACATATTAATACATTTTTCATACTTTTCTACTAAAGGTTGTTTATGTATTTATACAATTTTGTGCTCCATTTATTTTAATCCAGAATTTCAAAAGCATTATTTTGCTCAAAAAATATTTATTTTACTCAAGATTCTCTAAAGTTTTAGTTTTTGTATAGGAAAACATATTTATCTATTTTTACGAATTTATTAAGCGTCTATTATAATTTTGCAAGCATAGTTAAATTCCAATATTTCTTATAATTATTGTCTCAATTTATTATATATCCAATATTTATCTTCTTTATTCATTAAATGGTTGTTCTAAGTAAATTCCTAGCGCCTGGCAAAAAAGGCAAATCTTATGGTTTGTCTTGTGCTCGGTACAGAGTAATGTATAGGGATTACTCTGGATCGTCATCCTGCTACCTATATCATCCTCCTCTTCGCAATTTATTTTTTAAAAAATGCAATTCTACTAGATGTCTTACATGCCCTCTTGCTGATGCTTCTCATTTTAGAGATAGTTCTTCTCATGTTACATTTTGTAAGGCTTTTAATATTATTTACTCTCTCAAGTGCAATTTATGCAATATGGTATATATTGGACAAACTAGTAATCCTTTACACATGCGGATTAACTTACATCGATCTGATATTAAAAAATCACGTCACTTTACCACCAATTTTGAATATATGCACTTCCATCAACATGACTTTAATAACATTACTGTGAAAATTCTTAATTTTAAGAAGAATTTGAATGAACGACTCTTACTTGAATCACAATATATTAAATCACTGAATACTATCTATCCTTTTGGTTTAAATTCTAATGTTTATAATAAACAACATATTGTTTATTCCAAGGTTTCAAAAATTGAATTTTACAGTAATATTTATAAAACTCTAAATCACTCTTTATATAAAAAGACTACTAGAACTTCTAGGGGTTCTTCTAGGTCGTCTTCCCAACATCTGGACATTTCATATATATCACAAAATCTCAAATCCTTAGAAAGTATTTTTCTTCAGTCTTATAATTGGAAAGTTATACGTAATTTTATTTTTGGAATCAAAAAGAAGTATCTTCTTAAATATTTTAAAGTATTCCATTCTCATTCTTTTGATTCACACTTCAGTGATGTATTCTTTGATATTTTACACTATAGGGCTGAGTGTTTTAATATTAAACTTGATTTAAAGTCTGGTCAAAAAATAAATAACTCTCTCTTGGTGATAAATTTTTCTCATCTGGTTTTTAATAAACTTCATATTCACAATTTGCTTAATGATCCATCCAATCCTTTTCCCATCAAAAACTTCATCATTCAAAAAACTTTTAAATACAATATTACTTTAGGCAGAAAAATATTTAACTACAATAAATTTGCTAAATTTCTTACTTCTAATGATCAGCCTCCATGCTATTGTTCTGATTCCAAATATAAATCTTTTTTCAATACATCTCATGGTCATATTATTACTGGTGATATCAATATTGTGGAAAATCTTACTCTTAGATCTTTGATGAAGTATGGTACTAAATTTCGGATGCCCTCAAAATTCAAATTTATTGATATCATTACTCAATTTAATTTAGACTTGGATCTCTTTATCTACAAAATAGCTATTGATTATAATAAACCAGTGGAATTTTTTAATGAGTGGAAATTTAAGTTATTGGAGAAATTTAAACTTGATTTAGTTTATAATATGCACCATCTTTCTAATATCAAGTACTATGATTTCAAAGAAATTCATTCAGCAATTCTAGACTTACAGTCTAAATTTATTATTACTTATGTTGACAAGGCGGCTAATAACTATGCAATTATTTGCAAAAAGTATTATAAACAACTTCTTTTTGATACTATGGATACTAGTAATATTTTTCTTAAGATTAAAGACAGTATCGAAATTAAAAATAGGCATATATTTAATTATTATAAGTTGTTAAAAACTAAATGTAATAACTACAATTACCCTTATTTAGTAGTAATTCCAAAATTTCATAAAGATCCTATTAAATTTCGTACTGTTACTGTTGCCTGCAATGCCTATACTTCTAATGCTAATATTATGTTATTGAATATCCTTAAAAAATTACATAGTTATATTGTTTCTAACAAGTGTAATTTTTTTCTAAAAAATAGTTTTCAACTCAAAAATAAAATTAAAAATATTACTGATATTACTGGTATAAAAACTTTTGATTTCATTGATCTTATGAAAAAGTAATAAATAACTTTCAGCATATCAATCTTATAAACTTTAATAAATTTTAAATCCAACGTTTCGGCTAAATTCCTTCATTAGCCTTCCTCAGGGAAAAATGATGTTAAAAAACACATAAACATAGAAAATTTAAGTACATGATACCACAATTTATATCTGAATTCATTGATCTTTTTAATAATATTGATATTAAAGATATGTTTGATATTATAAATAAACTTTTTGTAGAAAATTTGCAGTATTTAAATCTAAATGTATGCATAACTCCTTCAGCCTTTAAAACTCTGACTAGGTTTATCCTTTTCCATAATTATATTTTATTCAATAAATATTTATATAAACAACGTTTAGGATTGCCACAAGGTGGAATTGCTTCTAGCATATTAGCTGATCTATACTTATATTATTATGAGCGTGACATTGAGTGTACTAACTTTAAATTACTACGATACATAGATGATATAATTATATTATATTGGGATGAAAATCACACCAAACTAGACTTACCTGTCAAATATCCTGAAAATCTGTCTCTAAGTAGTACTGATTTGGATTCTAGTGTCATTAATTTCTTAGATTTAAAAATTATTCTTAATAGTAATGGCCAATTAGAATTTGACTTATACGATAAAAAGAAAGATTTCCCCTTTAAGGTAAATTTTTTCACTAACTTTAAAACATGCTTACATAAATCTCTATTTGTCAATATTCTTCTTAATTTTACTCTAAGGATCAAATATTTAGTGTCTGATAAACATCAAAAATTACAATTTCGATTCTTTAAAAATTTAGCATTAATTAATGGCTATCCCAAACACTTAATAAAAAAATTCTTTTAATTATTTATTTAATTATTATTATTATTTATTTATTTTTTTATTTATTTTTTTTTTTTTTCTCCTCATACATTTTATTCAAATTTAAATTTACGTTTAGGTATTATTATTTGATTTTAATTTTCCATTATTTTCATCTTATTACTCCAGATGGCAGCACTATTCATGATTCAATATTAGGACTCATCATCTGATTTTTTTTTCAAGGATTTGAATCCTTATCCTACATGAATTCCACTGTGAATCCTAAAAATTACTCTATGGTCAATGCTATTTTGAACTAATTAACTGTGGATCTAACTGCTAACTGATTGTTACATTTTTACATGTGCGAGTGTGCGACGTTCATTGCTTCAATTTCATGTAGAAAGGTTAAAGTAATATTTTTATTCCACACTTTTATGGGATTAATTTTAATCTTATATTTAAATGGTTATGGTTTTTCATTTTTAGGTAAAGGTTTTATTATGATTATCGATTTATTATAGTTTCATTATAATCTTCGTTTTTCTGTATTGACTATGTCTATTTCTTTATTGAGTTGTGTTCATATCAAATATTTTATTCAGTAAGTTGAATTTTTGTATTTTTATTTTAATCTTAATTTTATGGTTTTGGTTTGTCATATTAGGTTATAGTTTTGTTTTTATCTTCTCGTTTAATGGTTTTTCTATGGGTGTTTCGGGCCTGCGAACAAAGAAATTCTTAGCTTATGCTATCTTTGTTACAGAAAAGCATCCATATTTTAGCATATTTGCATTCTACCAGGCCCTTGACAAAGTTAGAATGCAAATAATGCTTTTTTTTTCTTTTTTTTTTTTTTTTTTTTTTTCTCATTCCAATTTCCAATATTTATTTCGATTTTTCTTTAATTATTCTTTGATTTGATATGGGTAGTCTCAGCTTGTGATCCGAGGAATTGTTTTGATACTGAAGTTGAGTCATCTTTAAATTTCATAAAAACATTTTTGCACTGATTATATTAATGTATTTCTATATATATATATATATATATATATACATATTGCTTTTTTAGTTATAACACGCAAGGTATTAAATTAAACCCAGTGCAAAGTCATTTTCATGAAACTTGACATACAAACTTAGAGACACAGTATACTGCAAACAAAATGAAAAATACTAAATATCTAATGAAATATGAACATTTTTACTAAATAATTTTTAACTGCGCATGCGTAACATTCCGCGAAATTTCATTTGCATAATTTGATAGTCAAATGTATTGAACTACTTATATAAAAACTGCAAACATGTATCGCGGAAATTCAAAAAGTTGTACGTGATAGAATGAATTGCTATTCAGGTTTTCTCGGAGGGAAGAAAAAAAAAAAAAGCTAAACTATAAGGGGTTTTACTCACATTTTATTTTGATTCAATGAATGGTAATATAGTTTTCAATGGTTGGAAATAAATATTGAGAAAACCCCTTATCATTTTCTTATTTTTGGGAACAGCTGAAATTCAGTACATTCTATCTTGTACAACTTTTTGAGTTTACACGATACATGTTTGGGGGTTTTATTTAATTAGCTCAATACAATTGGCTATTAAATTACGCAAATGAAATTTCGCTAAATCTCGCGCATGTGCAGTTAAAAATTATTTAGTAAAAACACTCATATTTCACTAGATAATTAACATTTTTTTTTCATTCTGTTTTCAGCATGCTGTGTCTAATATTGCATGTCAAGTTTCCTGCAAATAGCTTTGCACTGGGTTTAATACCTTGCGTGTTATAGCTAAAAAGGTGACTTTTTTTTTTTTTTTTCAATTTTTTAAAGAAACCTTTATATCTTCCTGATAACATGCGTTAAAAGCATGAAAATTTATACAGATAATTAAAAAAAATTTCATCATAACTACAGAAAAAAAAAAAAAAAACATTTTAAGCATTACTTTTTATAGGGTGACCCAAAACATTTTGACTTAATTAATTTTTTACCGACCCCCTTTACCTCTTCAGGACAAAATTTTTGCTGAAATATATGAAATATAACAAGTTTTTCACACTCCTAAAGTTTCAAGATAGTTTGTCTAGTACTTTTTGAGATATTTCTAAAAACGTCTGAAATCGAAAGTGCCCGGTTATTTTTATGGAAAGGTAGTGTATTTTTTCTGCCTCAGTTGGATTGTTGCAGTGAAAGTAGTTTTACAGTCAAATTGAAAATAAATGACATTTCAATTAACTTTCACTAAAGTGGACCTTGGTGACAAACAAACTTATATACATACAGGTATATATATGTATATATATACATATATACATAAGGTTATAAGCGAAAATGCAGCTAGAAACAAAGTGTATAATATAAAAATAGCTATCAGGCCTAATTTTGGCAAATCCAAAATATATGAAATTCATATATTTTGAAATTGTGAAAAAGCAAAATGTACTTAGATGTATTAATTACATTATTTAAATTAGTTATAATTAAACATAATTAGTCAAGATATAATAATAAAATATAAACATATATATAAAATATATGTATGACCGCCTTTTTTTTTTTTTTTTTTTTTCAACTTAACACTTTTTATTGCAATCTGTTTATATTTACATTTAAACAGCAGTATTCGCGCAAATAATTTCAATGTATCTCGTTTAATTATAAATTATTATTTCACTAGCAAACCCGTGCGAAATATTCGCGCTTTATTTCTTTTCTTATTTACCTTTAAAATTTGAAATTCATAAATGTTATACCAATTTCACCACCTAATTAAAATCTTAATTTACCACAAGCCAAATTATTAATAAAATCAAATTAATATTGTACAATAGTGAAACCAAAATCCTTCAAAGAAAGGTTTCCAAATAAAATTCATGGTTCACGACCCAATTTTCATACTTCCACAGGCAGTACAGTTTTAACATAGGACTCCTTTTAAATTTTTGTCGTCATTTTGGCGATGAATTTTTATTAATTTTGATATGATTTTTTTTTTTTTTTTTTTTAAATAAATAAATAAAATAAAATAAACAATTCCTATTTTGATTATATTTTTTATGATTGCGTTTTTTAGTCAATTTATGACACAAAAGTTCATATTCTGTATATATCTTTAAAACATTGCTAGGTTTAAAATGACGCTTGCAAAGATTCGGAAGAAACAAGTGTTAAAAATACATTTTTTCGTAAAATAATCTCATCAGACAAATGTCCTCATTTTTACTTATTAGTCCATTGAGTTAGTCCGCGTGCTTAAATATTGTCCATGTATAAATATTATTTTTTTTATCCTCGCGTATCGTATCGTTTCGACAAAAAATAATTGAAACTGGTCCACGTTAGAGAAATATTTTATAGATTGTGATGTTGGTTATAATTAGTATTTGTAATGTAATTCGTACATTTCTATGCATTCAATTTTAACATTAAAATATTACATGAACAATTATATAGTTTAGTTTTTGCCATTTTAAGATTCCTTTTATATCATACACCTGGATTCCAGCTGCATAATGCGATTCTACAATGCATATTATTTCATTTATCATTCATTTTATTTTATTATTTCAGTATATTAGATCTCTATATCAATCTGTAGTAATGTTTAGTGTTAGAGGATTTTTGCCATCATTTCTACATGCTAATAATTCAAATCTCATAAGTATCTTTAAATGGATAATATTCAAGTGAGTATTGTGGATTTTATATAATATATATATATATATATATATATATATATCTTTAATTAATTATTATTACCGCTTTAATCTATTTTTGGTTCTTGTGGCAAATTCTGGTATATGACCATCTGTTATTTTTTGCATTTTACACTTAATGTTACAATCTAAAATAAAACTATACGCCTATAATTTCACGAAATCCTCAAGATGGAATTTTTAGAAATTCTTACCAGAAAAGGATATATATATATATATATATATATATATATATATATATATATATATATATGTATAATCTCTACAGCAAAATTTACGCAAATGTAAGGTAAATTGACCATTTAGTAGAATTCTTTTTAATACGGTGTTCAGTATAGAATAATAACAGCTTAAAAAATAACAAAATAGTTAATAAAGTAGTAACACTGCTTATGCTGTCGGGAGAAATTTTTTTGACTGTTTTACACAGCCATATCGCTATTTTACACAGTTTTTTTTTTTTTTTTTTTCCCCAGCTGTTTTACTACGTTGAATATAGGCATTGAAACAGATAAGACTTAACCCTTAAATGCCTGATTTTTTTAAAAACCAATAATGTAAGGGGAAAAAAAAATCTGAAAAATTTATCAAAAAAATTAAACTAAAATTTCTATGACAGTTTCAGGAATCTCATCACTAACTTTTAAACACAGTATAAGTGGAAAAATTAAAAGAAATTAAGAAAGAAATCGAAGCATGTTTTTGTTTTATAAGTAATAGATATATATAAAATTTTATAGAAAACAAAATTTAATTTAGTGCGACAGGACTTTTAGTCTATTTTTCCATATAAAGACGTGCGGTAACTGTGTTGCGTCCCTTAGCAACAGTTACTCTATTTCTTTCTTAAAATTTCTGTCACACGATTATTCGCAATTTTATTTGACAGATACAATTTGATGCGAGAGGGGAAGAAAGGAAAAAAGTTTCTTGTAATTAGTGTAAATATACAAAAAGCATAAAATAAAATAAAACAAATTACAATGAGTAATGAAATGATTTGATTTTTTTTTTTTTTTTTTTTAACATTTTTTCCATTTTCTTAAAAAATAAATAAATAAAAATAAATAAAATAAAGAGTACTAGACGAAATGACCCGAGACTTCAGATATGCAAAGAACATTTAAAAACTCACATTTTCCACTATCGATTTAGTTCAGAGTGCAGCTAGGGTAGGCTGACCAGATCAAAGTACCTTTATAATAGAGAAGCATTAAAAATTGCTACAATTATCAAATTATGGATGTATTTTTTCATTCCTAATAAATAAGGACTAAAAATAAAGTGTTATTGATTAATAATTTAGTTTCTACATTTTTTTAAAACTTAATGCCTTAAAAAAAAGGGGGCGTCCCCATTTGTCCCCAGAAAATGGGGACGTTTGGTTAGTATAAACTAGGGGGTCAACCACAAATTGAAGAAGAGCGCTGTATCATAAAAAGCCATAAATAACTTGTAACTTTAACACATTGTTACACATACTATGTATAATGTTTATATGCACTATGTATAATGTTTATATGTTTCGTTGTGGAAATTGCGTAATTATTTTATTTAGGCAAATATAAATTATTTCCAATTTTTTTTTTTTTTTTTTTTTTTTTTTTACTTTTTTACTTAATAACTAAAACGAATTGCCGTAAAACTTTACAAACTTTACATATAAATTGACAAAACACTAGATAAAAATTATCCTGAAATATAAGATTCACACGTATAATATTTGCTGAGATATGATAAATATTTTTTGAGATTGATAAATATTTAGCGCAAAAGTTAGAATTTTTTTATGATGGAAATCAATTCTAGTTATAAGCAAAATACTTTAAAAAAAAAATTAATAATTGAAAAGAAAAAAAAAAAGAAAAAAAAATGTATAAAGCACCTAAAATAACTTATTTCAGCTTATTTATTATACATATAATAAATTATTATGATAAAATAACAATAACTTTATAACCGGCGTCCCCAAACGTGTTGTAATTTTTTTGGGGACGACAGCAGTTTTCGAGGACTGTCCTCGAGATTCGGGGACATGTGGTCAGCCTATTTTAATCATAAAACTTATATGTACAGTCGGTAACAAAAGTGTCCGAACACTAGCGAAAATTCCTATGTAAAAAAAGTACACTTCATACGGTTTTGTTGAATAAATCCTTGTCGAATCCTGTTCTTAGACAGACTAAGAACAGGATTCGACAAGGATTTATTTAACAAAACCGTATGATGTGTACTTTTTTTTACATAGGAATTTCTGCTAGTGTTCGGACACTTTTGTTACTGACTGTATATATAAATGCAGTCGAATCTCGTTAACGTGAAACGTGAATTACTGTAACGTGAACTGTTTCCACAATCCTTGCCAAAAGAAAAATTGGTTTTTGAGTTACTGATAGCATGAACTACGGATAACATAAACAAATTTTTTATTCCCCTTGAGATTCACATTAACGAGGTTCGACTTTATGTATATATATAATCTGAAAATTTATCAGAAATTTAAGAAAGGTGTGAGGAATCTACTAAGGCAGAATATACTCGAAACAGTGCAAACACTTTCTATACTATGATTACAAAATCAATTATTATAAACATATTCAAAAAGAGTATAAGTTAATACGCATCTCCTTAGCCGGAACAGGGAAAAATAGCAGAAAAAAAGCCGGTATTTCCTCCTGAAGTATTCAAGTCAGTTTTGTCTGATTGCTAAAGAGTGAGATGCAACTTATTTCTATAAGCTAAAAGTTATGGCGTCAAACGTAATCAACGATCCAAAAAAGGACGTAACTCAATCAAGGTCATAAATTAGCGAAAATAACAAATGACAAAAAGAAAAAGCAAAAACTGAGCAAAGTAGATGAAAATGGTCCTAAGTAAAGGAAAAAGGTGCCTGGAAAATGCGAAGTGTCGTTGAATGACTTCAATGACAATGATCATGGCAGAAAAAATTTCGTCAAGTTAAGGTCAAAACGAGGAAAAAATAAAAGGAAATTTTTTTTTTTTTTTTAGTTTTTTTTAATTGTTAAATAAATAATGTCGAGAAAAAATTGTAAAAAACTACACGGCCAGAATTTAGCAATGCAAATTATGCTTAATTGCAGCACGAATTGTGAGTACGCAGAGAACGTCGGAAAACTGTATACTACGCATTACTTCGAAATTGAATGCATTTATCTTTTAAAGGACACTAAAAGAATTATCACGCGGATAACTTAAGTTAAATCACAGGTATTAAGAGAAATATTCAAAATAACTTCGTTTAGGTGTTAGCGGAAAAAACAACCACAACTAATCTTCGATACTACCGATAAACAGCAAAACAAAAGACCAGGAAGAAAGTAGCTTAACCAATTATGCCACGTGAAATGAACAAAACAGTATTTAAAATAGATATATGCATATTCGTTATGTAAGAGAAATTTTTAAAGATGTAAGAAATGAAAATTATTCGTTATCATCTTCTTATTAATAAAAGTGTCCAAAATTTCTCGAAACTAACGCCATTGCTACAAAAATGTACTGATAAAATATGCATATATATCTTTAGTTTTGAGAAATTAATAGCATAATGGAAGAAAAGTGATTTAACAGAGAAAAATAAGATGTCATAATTGCAACAATGTATTAAGAAAAAAAGTAAGGCTCCCGCTAAAAATCTGCCAAATTATGGTCAAACATTAAGATAAATTAAAGGAGAAAACAGACCCCCCCCCCCCACAAAAAAAAAAAAAAAAAAAAAAAAAAAATGCTACAATGATTAGAAATGAAAAAAGACTAATGATAACTGAAAATATCGACTGCTGGATACGCGAAGAACGATTTGTCAAAATATATATAATTCGAGCGACGGTAATGAATAACATCAATTTTTAGCTCATTCGAAAAAAGAGTTTAGACGTTATCGTGTTCACTCACACACACACATAACCGTAAATATTGCAAAAATGAAGTTAGGAGACTTCAGAACGTATAGTTACATCAAAATCTCATAGTCGGATTTTTATACATGATCACAGTCGGTAACAAAAGTGTCCGAACACTAGCAAAAATTCCTATATAAAAAAGTACGCTTAATACAGTTTTGTTAAATAAATCCTTGCCGAATCCTGTTCTTAGACTGACTAAGAACAGGATTCGACAAGGATTTATTTGACAAAACAGTATTAAGTGTACTTTTTCTACATAGGAATTTTCGCTAGTGTTCGGACACTTTTGTTACCGACTGTACAACTTTCCATACAGATTATATGTTCGAAGTAAAAATTGCGCTTATTTTTTGTTGTCATTCCCTTATTATAAAGGAAAAATCATTGTAACTAGTAACACTTCTATTAGTCCACATTTATAAAAAAAAAAAAAAAAAAAAAAGCCACCCTTAAATATATATATTCCCCCCCAAGAAACAAGTATAGATTTGTAAAGATTTCCGACTCCCTGTTGTACTTTGGAAAGCATGTTTATTCCCTGAACCCTGTATTCTTTGAGATATTGAGATTCTTACTTTAAGTAAATAATTATGGTGCATGTTGTTATGAAAATAGACAAGCTAATCTCACTTTTTTCCACTCCCTTGAAGTCATTCCCTTTTTTCATGTGAGGCAGAGAATTCTGAATATAAAAAACATTTTTTTGCTGACTATATTTTACCGCTCAGAAAAATCATATAAAATGCAAAATTCACTTTTAAAAGAAAATAAATAAATAGATAAAATGTTCAAATCGTTTATAGGAAAAATGAGTTACACATACTTGCCAACCAATTTTAATAAAAAAAGGGAAAATTTTTGTTGAAAAACAAGAAGATTTCATAAAAAAAGGGAAGATTTTTTTTTTTTTCTCTTTGACGTATTAAACAATACAGTTTTACAATTTTAATATTTAGAAGCAATGTATAAAAACGTTTTACAATAGATTGATTATTCTAAATATATAAAAGTTTTAAAAGAAGTTATTCCTTTTCAACATATAAATATCTACAAAACAGAATCTGTAAGAAATTTATTGAACAATAGACAAAAAAACTTAGTTAAGTTAAAGTATAACTAATTTTTTAAATAAATATAGAATATGATTTTTGTGTATGTACATTAATCATACATATAAGAAATAGTAGCAGTAGCTAATTATAAGTTTCAAACGTGCATAAAACCAACTGAGTATTAATATTCTTAAATTGATTTGGGAAAAATGTTCCTACCTGTAAACATTATTCTTCATTTTTTCCCCATGTTTACACATTTGATATAAATATGACATACAAATATTTAATTTAATTGATGAAAAATAAACAGATTCAATAAATTCAGCAATAAAGTTCTAAAAATAATTACATACGTGAGAAATATTGAGAACTTCCATTGCTCTATTGCTTCTAGAATTGATCACAATCAAGGATGGGGGGGGGGGATACAAAAACAATTACAGAGTAAGAAATCTGTCAACTCTACTTCTAGAATCTAATGTAATAACTTTAAAATTAATATTATTATTTATGTTGCAGATGGATAAAGATTAGGAAAGAAAAGACTTCTGCAGAACATTTGATTGCTGATCACTAATAGTAGATAAATAAAGGGGGGGGGGCAAAAAATAATTACATCAGCAAGAAATATTTAACAATTCTATTTCTTTAAATGTTCTAGAATCTCATAAAGCAAGTTTGAAATGAATATTGACATTTATGTTATGGATGGAAAAAGATTGGGAATCGGGAGTTTTCGTAGAACGTTTGGGTTTCTTTTTAAAACGAACGATATCCGCGATTTTTTTAAAAACGGAAGATTTCATCATCTGTCCGGAAGACCAGAAGATACGTTAAAAAACCGAAAGTCTTCCGGGAAAACCGGAAAAGTTGGCAAGTATGGTTACATATATTAAACATATTAATGCTGAGATTAATGATTTTTTAATACCCCATATTTTCTGATATAATCAACATTACCTTCATAACTAAATGCAGTTTTATTCTGTACAGTACTGAAATTTATCACAAAAGAGGTATTCTTCATGATGGAGCATTAGCTAATTTACCAGTTGATCTCTTCCTTGTATTATTTTGAAAGATGTTATAAAAAGTAGTATGAAATTTATAGATATATAAATGATATATGTATCTTCATTAAAATTTCTGATTCAAGTAACATGTTTCGTATTCAAGAAATCTTGAATTAGTTTAAAATAATTTACGTATAGGGAAAAAAAAAAAAAAAAAAAAAAAAATCAAATGATTTTCCACTCTGAAAAATTTTAGTTGATAAAAACTAATCTCAAATTATTTTTTATTTAATGCTAGTGTATTTATCTATACATGTATACATTTTTGATTAAAAACAAAAATCTTCTAAGTAATCATTTACTTAGAAGTAATATTATTTATTCAGATCATTAGCATACAAATTTTAAACAAAAATTTCGTTTGCGGGGGGAGGGGGGGGGGAGAATTAATAATAATAATTATTTTTTAAATTTTTATATATTTAATCTATATATTATCTTTTCTAAAGCGTTAATTGTACGCGTAACAAAAACTCTAATTACAAAGACTTTTAAAAGGTGGTAAATATTTCTGTACCTCGGAGGTAAAGGACACCATGACCATTTTTTTTTTTTTTTTTTTTTTTTTTTTGGTGAAAAGAGCAACATTACCTTGATGCACATTTTTGGTTTATTATACTGTACATTACGTCATTAATAATGTGTTAAAGTATCACCAAGTGATTACCGCAAGTTGCAAATAAGTGCATTTAAACATGTATTTAACGTTGAAAATAATAATAATAATAATAATAATAAATAAAATATAAGTAAATAAATAAATAATAATAAAATAAAAAAAGTTGCTCTCCTGAAAATTTACATTTTTGTGAGTTGATGTCCTTAACCTCCGGGGTAGATTTATTTCATGTGTTTTAAGTCCAAAAGAAATAAGGAAATCTAAATTTTTATACAATCCCTTATCGATAAATTTATACTTAAAAACAAGTTTCTGGTTCAGTATATATGCAGAGAGAGAGATAAAATAATAATAATAATTCTATTCATGTATTATTAAAAGTGATAGAGTTATAAATTTTCAATGCTACAAATGTTGTCGGAATCTTACAAAAGTATTTAATAAAATAATCAAAGGTTTGTAAACTGAAAACTGTGCGAAACATGGGCAAAATCTGAACAAATAAAAAAGAACTATCAAAAAGACGGAGCAGAGGCCCACTATGGCTTATATATATAATTGTAATATTGTGTGTCAATGTCATTGAACTCTCACTGCTATACATATTCAAGTAATTTTATATTTGCAAGTTTATAATATATGCAAAAACAGCCGATACGTTATTTTCATGTAAAGAAGGAGCTTTTATCTTGCACTTATCGTTCTGCTCATTTAATGTACTTCGAGTAAACATTTAAAAATGGCATGTAGCTAATTTCTAAACCAGTAAGAAATTATTTAAAACGCGATTGTTCGTCAACAATTTTAATTTAACAAATTAAATAGCCCTTTCTTCAAAATATTTTTTCTTTCTTTCTTTTTCACATTAGAAATACTAAATAAATTTTTTATTTTTGTTCCTTAAATAAAATGAATGAATGATTTATTCGATTGAGCTTAAAATTTACACGCATGTTATAGGTTACCATCGCATGAATTTACAGATTTTAGTCAATCCCTTATTGATTTTTACAGGGACACAACGAAAACTTCTTTATCATTATGATCTATGGGCTCAAATTATTTGAAGTGCAATAGTGTAAAATTAAACAGTGGGAGAAAATACTCAACCCCCTATTATAATTTTCACTTCTGTTTATTTAACGACTTCTCTTTTATTTATTCATAAAACCGTTAATTGCTTAATGTTCGGAAAGTCGAGCGGAGTCACTCCACATTTTTCTAATAGAAAATATATATTTACTATTGACATTTTAGAAATTATTTACTGTTAAAAGGAAAATGATTGTCCTACATGTACTTTTTATACGTTTCGTTTGGAAAACAGAGTTTTAAGATGTGTTCTAATTTATATTCTAGATTTTTCTGTTTTGAAATGTTAAAAAAATAATTTAATAATAATAATAATAAGTTGTGTAATTCTACTTAAAAAAAAAAAAAAAAAAAAAAAAAACAGCTTGCAACTTTTTCCCCCCATATTAACAGTTTGACTTAAATGAGCTATTTTTAATAATAATTTCTGTTAAAAAAAAAAAAAAAACACTTAAAATATCTCTAAAAAAGTTAATATTTTGAAGACAACTCAAGAACTTTTTTTTTCAAAACAAATTTAAAGTGAATTCTCTAGTGGTAATTAGTTTGTTTACATTTCTTTAATTACTTTTCTTTTTCAGTCTGTGACATTTCTTTATATTTAAAAAGATGCGTGTGATATTTAAAAATATGCGTGCAAAGAAACTGCTTATAAAACACTTAAAATATATATATATATATATTTATTAAGTCTTTTAAAACAGCAAAAAAAATATTAACTTGATAGTATGACTCTGAATTTTTATTTCAATATGATGACTAATCATAAAGATTGCCCTTAACTTGACTAACATGAAAGACTTAAAAAAAAAAAAAAAAAAGACGTGACAACATATAAAACACTAAACTACCAGCTTTAAAATAATAATAATAATAAACTTTTACAGAGTTTGTAACAGTTTTTAGAGTTCACAGCGTCCTTCACGGTTTGATTTTTATCCGACATTCATTTTAGACTAAACCCGAACCGAAACCAACCAAACTGACCCGACTTCGCATAAAACATTTTCGACCACTGGAATATGACCCGAAAAGTGAAGAAAAAATAATAATTCATCTAAAAGCTATGAAAATAATTTTTTTAATTTTTTAATTAAGTAAGTTTGCAAAGTTATAGAATTAAAACAGTTTTTTCTTACATAAATGACATTTCTGCACTCTATTTCTATGCAAGAATTTTTTTTAAAAGTGAAACTTTTCGAGGGGATGTGTTTGTTTATCATTAAGATGTGTCCGCTCTCCGGAAGAGCTGAAGAATGTATAAGTTATATTCACACTGGTAATTGAAAAAGCGTCCACTGAGAAGGTATCCAAAGGTCCACTGGAGGTATTTTATATAAAAGTGCTACAATAGATACTCATATATTTAGCCATGGATACATTTAGTATTATGCATATATCGAGTATATCGTGAATTGTTAGTATTATCATGTATTGTTATATCAAACAAATTTCTAATTCTTCTTCTTTTGTTTCCTTTTATTTTTCATTTTTAACAAACATGCTTTAAACCTGACCGAAACGTGAACTGCGGGTCAGATAAAAAATCGGGCTTTCAATTAGATGCCTGGAAAAAACCGCAAAAATTTAAATACTAAAATCTAATTTATTAGTTTTTTTCTCGATTTGAACATCTGTAAAAAAAAAAAAAAAAAAAAAAAAAAAAAACTTTTAATTAGTAAAACTTAATGATAAATCATGTAAATACGGGCTGGACCCTTTAAAAAGAACCCCCTCCTCACGGAGGGCATCCCACCATAGACCCAGGTCCCTAGTGGAGGCAACTAGTCTCAACATCAACATCCCTAATAATAATAATAAAAACCCAGTGGGTAACAACAACTCACTAAAATTTTGAGAATCTCTATTCGTTAGTTATCCAAAAATTTTATTTTTTATTTTTAATATTTCATTTTGCAGCTATAAAGTGCGTTTAATTTATGTGCATTTAGTTTAGCAATTTTTGCATTTCTTTAGCTCCAAAATAAATTATTCAAATTAAAAAAATAAATTTTTGAAGTAAATAAATAAATAAACAGTTAAAAATTTTCTGAATGTGAAAACGAAATAAATAAATAAAATAAATGAATAATACTTTAGATAATGAGTTATTTTTATAAACAAATATCCCTGTAGAAAAACGTGGGATTTGGTAATGATAGGTAGAGGCAATTCCTTCAGGCAATGATAGGTAGAGAGTCCTCTTAAAAATAATTTTAACAGAAAAAAGCCGCGAGCATTTCATGGTGGAAGGAGATACAAGCACAAACCCCCTAAATTTGCTGCCTCCGCCTCTTCGTTTGAGCGTTTTTCGAAAACTCAATCGGAAGTCAAACCCACCTATCTTTTGAGAAGCTCTATTACAGACGCATCCATCAACTCCTCAACCCCTTTAACCACCTTAAAAACACCTTTCAACCTCTCCGTCACGCGAGCTCCTAATCCCGCATTATGAAGAAACATGTTTGTGTGTGTATATTGCGCCACTTTCCCTTTCAACGGCAGCTGCCGGAGTTAAAATTGATTAATGGCCGCGATGATGTATCAGATAACTGTTACACTCATTGGGGCATGTGATTGGATTTAATTGTTATGTTGGGAGTGATTTAAAAGTAGTTACAATTTCTTTTCTCTTCTTTTTTCAAAGGCGCTTGACAGATGTATTTATCTGCCAGGATTGTGGAGGGTAAATATGTCAAATGAGATGGATAAATTAATAGAGAAGAATATTGAAATGTATTTTACAAACGAATCTAAAATCTG
Source organism: Salticus scenicus (assembly GCA_963930645.1). Lineage (NCBI taxonomy): Eukaryota > Metazoa > Arthropoda > Arachnida > Araneae > Salticidae > Salticus > Salticus scenicus. The sequence goes on along the minus strand of OZ005655.1, from coordinate 266,504,806 downwards.
AATTAAAAAAAAAAAAAAAAACGCTATTCATGTACTATTACTATTACTACTACTAATAATAGCGATTTTAAAAGGTTAATATTTTAATATTTACAATTTCAAAAACGATTTAACTCAGTTTTTTTTTTTTTTTTTTTTTACATAATTCCCGATTTTCACGTTTTGTGGCAACCAAAAAATTTTAATCGAAATTTTTTATATATTTCTGCATAGATACCAACTTGTACGCATTTTTTTAACACCAATATTTTTTTGCAAAAAAAGAAAAGGAAAGGAAAAATTATTATATTTAATTGCAGAAAATTGCTGAAAGACTTATTAAAAGTTTCTATTAAAATTTTAGGTAGGGAAACAAAAAAAAAAAAGTACTAGTAGGCAGGTATGTGTTTCTGTGATAGTTTTCAATGATTAAATAAAATAAAAAAATTTTGTTTAAATTTTCCTGCATTCAAAAAGCGTAAAAGTTGGCAAATATGTATTTGAAAGCTGGAATGAAGCCAATAAAAGCTGATACTTTTTTCAGTTGATTTAGGAAAGAAGAAGACAAAGAAACGGTCACGTGCTACCAAACAATATGTTTTTGCGTGTATTATTTTTCACAGCTTTATTTATAGTAGTTTGACATACTCATTATTAAATGGCAAAAATTTATCTATTTATTTTAAACAAAAGGGATGGATAAATTTATGCAGACAGTAAAGCACTGTTTAATAATGATATAACTACCAAAGAAAATTCTCCAGCTCGTAATATTTACACACATATATATACATATGTATGCAAGCAAAGAAAAAATAACAATGACAGCTTCAAAGTTGTTAATTTTTTCTCTATTTTGAGAAAGTCTAGTCTGCGAAACAAATTTCTGCCAGACAGTGGAGGGGATGCAAAGAAGTTTAGTAGCTTTTCACAACAGTTGTGTTTGAATGTTGAAATTGCTTGCAAAATTTAACATTGAACCATAAAAATGTCTTAATTTATTTATGAAATGAATCTATAAAGTAATATCTTAATGATTTTCGAATATTATTGTTAACAAATAATAATGTAAAATCGAGGGGGGGGGGATTTGAGTTAGCAGGGAGCATTTTTAAATTAAAATTAAAAGTATCATTTTTTTTTTCTTAAATTTAAATATTTTTCTAAAAAAATTAATACTGATACATTTTAAAGAATAAGAATGCGAAATTTCAAAACTTCAAGACAGTAGTTTATATATTACATAAATTAACATATTTAAAGGAGTAAAATCCGCTGTAAAATGCACGTTAAAAATATTTAAAAGAATTTTAAAATTCTTTTAAATATTTTTAACGTGCATTTTACAGCGGATTTTACTCTTTTAAATAGTTATTTCGCACGTGGTTTTTAATTATTTAGTGAAATTAACATATTTTGAAAACAGGGTTTTATTTCAAAATGTATTAAAAAACTCCAATTGACCACATGTGGATAATATTGTTACAACGGATTAAGTCTTTTCCCTGCCTAATTGTTCTGTTGCAATGAAAGTAGTTTTACAGGCAAAATGAAAATAAAGAGAGCTCATTCACTTTCAGTGAGGTTAGCCTTGGCGACGAATTTGGCGACTTAGGGACCAAATTTGGCGAAAAATGTTAGTTTAAGGTTCCCGAAGTTTCGAAGCACTCCGACACATACAAGCTAAGATCCAGAACTTTCCATAGGTTTCTCGAAAGAAACTTCGCTAAGCTCCATCGCCAAAGGGTATAAATAGGAGCGAGGTGAATTTTGAGAATCAGTGTTTAGTTACTGCGATTCAGAGTTATTGCACCTTGGCGATTGTGCGCCAAGCGACTGAACTTTGTTCGTGAGTTAGCGAAAATTTCTAGTTATTTGTTTTTCTCCTGTGAAACAATTCCAGAACTTTCATCGAATAGTCAAAGCGACTTTTGCGGTACGATTGACAGCTTCATTGGACTGCCACTGGAATATTTGGAAAATTAACAGTACTATTGGATTGTTTTCCAGAATATTCGTAGCAATAACAGGTTTGTTGTACTTTACGAACAACTTTCTCACACGAGAAAATCGACGAGATTTTTGCAGCATTTGGCGCTCAACGTGGGGCCCGAACCCACGACCCCGAGATTAAGAGTCTCATGCTCTACTCCTTGAGTTAGCAGGGCTTTCATCTCATGTACCTGTGCAATCATCTGGTAAAATCGTGGAGTTAGAATTTCGAGAATTTTCTCTATTGCGTCAGATATATATTTAGTTACTGGCATTCACTTGAACTGTCACGTGTCGGGCATTAAATGTTATGAAATACTAATAACTTACCAACAGCTTTAAAAATAGCCATTAAAATATTAGCTATAATTTAATTGTTGCCAAAAAAATTACGAGTTCATCTTCTTTCGACATAAAAATTCAATTATTCTCTTAATACATTAAATTAAACGTGAACGTTAAAAAATTGTAAAAAGTTAAATTATGCATCTCAAAAAAATTGACGTTACTATGACTTTAAAAATTTTATACACATTGGTAAAGTGCTAATGTAGTTCTATAGCTGTAATTCAACAGAAAATTTAAAAACGTGGTATATAAGAAGTTTTTTTTTTTATCTTATAATTATTTTGCTATTCGATTACCTTTTTAAAATTGATTTTCATTGTCCACATAAAGTGTTCATTCACTAAGTTTTTCAATTGACTATTATTAATTTTGGTAATAAATAAATACGCCTTTGAGTCCTTTTCTTTTAAATATGAACTTTTGGGGGATTCGTAATGTATATTATATCCCAATTATCCAAAAATTGAATGTCCCATGTGATAAATGGGACAAAGTGAAGAAAATAGTACATTATGTAATGCTTTCTTAATATTTCGGTTTCTATATACTGTTATGAAAAACATGCCGATTTCCTTGTGGGAGAAAGTAGATCGTTAAGAAACAGGCAGATTCTAGTCGATGAATGCCCTTTATTCTTCGTAACTTCTCGAATCTGTACAACAAAACTGTTATTACAGCGAATGTTGTCGAAAACAGTCCAATAAGACTGTTAATTCTTCGAATATCCCATTAGTAGTCCAATGAAGCTGTCATTCGCACCTCAAAAGTTCGCTTTGACTATAGGAGGAAAGTTTTGGAACAGTCCAATAAAACAATCACTTGTCCCACAGGAGTAAAGCAAATAACATCAAGTACTACAGAGCAGAAACCTTCGCTAGCTCACGAACAAAGCTCTTTCTCTTTTAGCATAATCTCTAAAGTGCAATCGCTCAGAATAGATCTCTGAACAACGAATTGCTGTGACTAAACACTCACTCTCAGAAGTCAACTTACTTCTATTTATACCCTTTGGCGATTGGGCTTGGTGAAGTTTCTACTGAGAAACCCTTGGAAAGTTTTATATCTCAGCTAGTATGTGTCGGAGAGCTTCGAAACTTCGGGAACCCTGAAATACTATTTTTTGCCAAATTTAGTTGCCGAGTCGCTTAATTCGTCGCCAAGTCTGACCTCACTGGAAGTGAATAAACTCCTTCTTTTTACTTTGCCTGTAAAACTACTTTCACTGCAACAGAACAAGTGAGGAAGGGAAAAGACTTAATCCATTGCAACGATATACTTATACATGTATGGAAAACTTCAGCTCAATCAGACGATAGGAAGTGGGTTGAAATTCGAAATTTTTTTTTTTTTTTTTTTTTTTGAACTGGAGTTAAGGGCCCACCCTTCACCCCACCCCTCTTCAACCTCCCGCGATCTAATTTCGTCACTGCTTCAGCATGTATTGTTGTCAGAATTATACATGTATGCAAAATTTCAGTTCAGTCGCTGGTTCAAATTCCAAAAAAATGGTTCAAATTCCAAAATAAATTATGAACTGGAATTGGGTACCCAGGGACCTCAGACCGAATTTGAGAATGTATTATCGGAGTTATACATATAGTACATGCAAAATTACAGTTATATCGGGTAATAAAAAGTGTGTGAAAATTCAGTTTTTACATCTGAGCCAAACACCTAAATAAATAATATTCCAATGTAAGTAAAACTGAGTAAAACCACGATTTATAAAGTTCACTTTCCCCTTAAAATCGTCTAACCTCGTCATTATAATGTACTTGCATTGTTATCGTGAAAGGTGAAAGCAAAACGTACGATTAATCGATGATTTTCCAGTAGAAATTTTTTAAGTTGTCAATTTCTTAGGTGCATTTCGTGAATTTTCCGAAAGAGTGAATCATCTAATCCTTTGCTAAAATATTGCATTTAGCAAGACGTTTATTTATATCTACTGTACTACAACAATGTGTTTGAGATTCTTAAAAAGACATTAACAATTTTTTAATCCAACCTATTTAACTTGAAGTATTATTATTAGATTTATTGAAATTTTATTTTTCCAACTGAATGAAAATAATGCCTGGACCGGGAGTCGAACCCCGGATCACTGACTTACAAGGTCAAGGCTCGACCAATTGAGCTATCCAGGCCGACAACCGGTCGGCATTACTCACTCAGACAACCTTTAGGCAGAAACATCTGGTCTATCATGTAGATAGCTCGACAGAAATAAGCCGCAGGTAATGGAAAGCACCATTAAACAATTGTTTAATGGTTATCTGAGTGAGTAATGCCGACCGGTTGTCGGCCAGGATAGCTCAATTGGTCGAGCCTTGACCTTGTAAGTCAATGATCCGAGGTTCGATTGTTTAATGGTGCTTTCCATTACCTGCGGCTTATTTCTGTCGAGCTATCTACATGATAGACCAGATGTTTCTGCCTAAAGGTTGTCTGAGTGAGTAATGCCGACCGGTTGTTGCCTGGATAGCTCAATTGGTCGAGCCTTGACCTTGTAAGTCAATGATCCGGGGTTCGACTCCCGGTCCAAGCATTATTTTCACTCAGTTGGAAAAATAAAATTTCAATAAATATGATTTTCTTCCCAATCAGTTGATTGTGTGATTTTAATAAAAATTATTATTAGAATTCACAAATTTTTGAAGAGATGGTCATGCATAAACAAGAAGTATTTCTTTCTTTCTCTCTCTCTCTCTCTCTCTCTCTTTTTTTTTTTTTTTTTTTTTTTTTTTTTTAACTGCAATAAATACAATTTTTTATTCAAAAGTTTGACCATATAAAAGTCGTAACATTTAAACAGTATTTTATAAAATCTGCATTAAAAATTTTGGAAAATTCAGTCTGTAGAGGTCTTGGTTTCTGGAGAGCCATCCGAAAAGCGGTGGACACGATTTCTCAAAATCTAAGGCACCGACCTTATTGAAAATTTTCACATTTCTTCGAAATAAAAAATTGATTAATGCTTAGCATTGTATTATTTTTACTTTCTTCTATATTTAATAGAAGAAAGTATTGAATTTTTTAGTATCGATTTTTTTTTCACTAAAAAAAAAAAAAAAAAAAAAAAAAAAGTAAAATCGAAAATAAAATGAATTTTTTTTTTTAATATTTAGTGTTATACTACTTCTCTATTATGGAAATAGTACTGCATTATCATGGAAGATAATTTTATTAAATAATGATTTTAATAAATTATTTTTACTGAGTGAATTTGCATACGAAAACATAGAAGAAAGTCATGTGGTGGCCACAACATTCTAGTTTGTTTCACGTCTTAAAAATGTAAATGAAATTAAAATAACACTAAAATATTGATTTAACTTTTCTATTTTTAAACGGAAATAATTTTAAGTTAGATTCAGTGGTATTTCATTACAAAATGTTTACCTTTCAAACATTTTGTACAAATTTTTCTAATTTTTTTTTTTTTTTTCACGTGAAAAGATTCCAATGAAACATTTTGGTATTCATACCAACAACGGTGTTAAAGAATGTGGGATTTTTTTTTTTTTTTTTTTTTTTTTTTCTCTCTAACATAACATGAGTATTTCTAGAAATTTATTACTGATAAAGGTGATTTTTCCCTCACAATATAATAGTTACCACAATAAATTCTAGTTCGAAACAGCAAAATAAATGTATTTTGTATTAACGTAGATACGTATTCCTTTCGATTTTATGCAAACTCTGGTAAAAAAGGTAATTTATTAATGACAGCATTTTGATTAATTTAATCTAAATTAACAAACAGTATACTGATTAGTTTAGTCAGAAAGGTACTGAAAGCGAAATTATTTTTCTATTTAATATAGTTGATTTTTCGTCAGTATTTATCAGTTCATTAAAGCCGCGAAGAAAATAAATAACTATTTTTCACATCATTAAAAGCTAAAATTGTCATTACAGAAATTTGTGGTTATACAAATAGAAAACTACGCTATCAACAATTAACCGGCTTAATTTTTCAATTTATATATCATACTCTGTGTAACGCCGACATACTAATACTAAGAGGCAGAAAATGATCCTTTTTAACTGTTTTAATAAATTTAAAATACTGGAAAAAGAAAGTCATAATTGCATTTACATAATATCACGCTTTTTTAAAGTCGGAAATTTAATTTAAAACGTCATAATTAGCTAATTAGCTTTCAAAATATTTTCTACACACTACTGCACTTAGAAAAAAAAAAAAAAAAAAAAGACACCTATTCGACAGCCCAAAAGTATTCAGATGAAAAATTAATTTTTAAACTCAAGTGCATGATTAAAAATTTATGGAATGGCAACAAAATAAAAACAGACGATCACGACACGCATTAACCCTGAAGAGTTGGTAGTGGATGATTAATGGAAAATCTGATAGATTAAGTCATATAATTCATCCTAGGAGGAGTGGAGGGGGGAGGGGTGCAGTGCGATTTGGTTTTATTAAATCGTTAAGGGGGTTGGGGGAGACAAGCAGCAAATAAGCAAATGTAGAAAATTTCCAAAGATTATTTATCGTTAGTGTAATGAAACAAAATATACACGGAAAGCGTTCACAAAAAGCGTTTAGCTTAAAAAGAAAATTTTTATCATACAGATTAATTATTAAATGTAAGATGCTTATATTGAAATTTCGTCTATAAATTGTATTTTTCAGTAAAGCGGGTCCAAAAATAGTAAAAATTTGTCCATTAAGTGATGCTTTGAATCGAAAGACGCAAAATATAACAAAAGGGAGTAAGTTTAGTAGAATGTATATAAACAATTTGAAAAATTAGCTGTTAAAAAATGCACTGCGGAGGACGGGTTTTGAAAATAAGTAGACAAATAAATAAATATAAAAACCAACACAAATTTGGAATAAAAAAAAAAAAAAAAAAAAAAAAACCGTAAAAATTGTTTTTGTTTGAAATAATAACACGAGATCAGGCAAATAAATCAGGTAAAAGGATCACATTATTATTTCGACTTCGACTAGAAACAATTGTTGCGCAATTTATAGTGATTACATTCAAAAATTTTTGTGCGCTACTTTATTTACTACTTTGTTCAGAAACATTATTATCATTATTAATAATGTTTCTAAACAAATTATTATTTTGACCAGGAAAAACTGTTGCAAGTTTTTTTTTTTTTTTTTTTTTTTTACGATTTACGGAGGTTACGTACAAAATTTTTGTGCGTTACTTTAGTTTCTACTTTGTCCAAAAAACTTTAATATTATTGTTTAACAATTAATATTGTCCACCTGGTGGTCATGTTTTGAAACTTTTATTTATTTTCCAAATACATCTCATGAGTCCTTCACATATTATATTTGGTGGTAATCTGCTCGCCCCATTCAGATCTAAAATGCTATTTAAAATAATATCGAAAGTTTAATCATAATTACTCTGTATAAAAGTGAAAACTATGTATTATAACATATATCTATTTTCTTACACGTCTCTTCAACAGAGTTTTAAATGCTGACACATTTTACAAAATGTTGATAAAATGGTTAATTCGAAAACCATTATGTATTGAATAATCTAGTGTGTCACTCACACTACTTTCTCTTACCCTGAAATTTAATACTATAAATACAGGTTGGAGATTAAGAGGTAAGATAACGAGTACTGTTATGTAAACCTATGTTAAAAAATTCAAATTCGGCTTCGGAAGAGTTTTATATGATAATTAGTTCTGTGTGAGGGAGGCTAACATCCCCCCACAACCCCCCGTTTCATTAATGTACAAAAAACAAGCGATGAATATTTAGCTTAAAACATACATTATTTACTATATCTCTATGAGGGATTTATTTCAATTCCCGAACAGCTTTCCTGGAAATGGTAAAATATTATTAGTAAAGCACATCCACTAACAACAAATAACTAGTGTGTTCTGTACACCACACGACTTTCTTCTATATTTTCCTATACAAATTCACTCAGTAAAAATAATTTATTAAAATTATTATTTAAAAAAATTATCTTCCATGATAATGCACACGGTTTCCATATTAAAGAAGTAGTATAACACTAAATATAAAAAAAAATAATAATAATAAAAAAAAATATATATATACATATATATATATATATATATATATATATATATATATATTTTTTTTTTTTTGTTGTTAAAAATGACTAAAAAACGATAACTTTATTTTAATTTATCGCAGATCGATGGTTCAATCATTCGTTTTAAAGGTATTGGCGAGCTCTTTTGAAAGATACCCATCATGGAAATTTACTCCCCTCGAAGGGGGACTTCCTCCACCCCCCCAGGAGGGAGGCAAGGCTCCTACATACACAAAAAAATTTTCCCAGTTGACTATCTCTATTACGCAAAATATATATTCGTTTCATTTGGTTTAGTGCAGTCTGTAGATGTTAAACTCTACTTACCTGCAATTTCCCCCACAGACGTAATGTATTTGAATACTTTTGAGTGTCCCTGTACACGAACCATTCGCTTCATCTCAACGAAAAGCTTACTGTAGCATCCCTAGAGGATACACATTTAGAATAAGGAGTTTGGAATTTCTGCTACTATTTGTTCTAAAGATATGCTGATAACAGACACACAGACCATTCGCTAAAAACAAGATTTTCGTATTCAGGGGATCTCAGAACATGTAACTATAACAAAAACTCACGCTCGAAAATTTGACCCTAAAACAATACTTTCTCGACCCTATGGGTAAGAGAAAGTAAAGAGTAACACTAAATTTCCTCAATTATAATTTAAAAGAAAAAAAAAAAAAAAAAATGCAATTTGGAAAGTTCTTCAAGCAGATAAAACAGAGTTTACGTAAATGAAGTAAACAAGCCTTTAAAAAAGAAGGAAAAGCAGAAATCGGTCATTTTTAATTTCCTTATGCTATTTTTTTTTTTTTTTCGCGTAGTTAAAAAAAAAAAAAAAAAAAGTAACTTTCTTAAAGTTTATTCTTTTACAAAAATTAATTTTCAGAAGAACATTCAGGTTAATTAATAATAATAATAATAATAAAATTTCTGTTAAAAATTTTCCGTTGAAGGCGGATCCAACATATGAATAACGAAAAGTTCAATGATGGGAGAGGTGGAGGGGGTCTTATCTCACGAAAGAGAAGTAATAACAATAAACCAGAACGAAAAATTATGCAGTTTGCATAGAATACAAAACACTTTCCAACTTCATTTATGCGTTAAATAGAACCTTTAATGCGAATGCTTAGTAAGCTCATTGTATAGCACAAAATATAACAACAAACTAAAACCGCATTTAAGTAATTTCTACTCATATCCAATAATGTATATGGATATTTTGGTGTGTCCCTGTAAACCTTAATTATTTTCGGACGAAGTGCGTAATACACCCACCACGCCATCGCGGCGCTCGTCCTGAAAGGATTAATACTGATGATACCATGCTCTATAAAAATATCTTTTTGTAAATATGAATAATATATGTTAATTTCGTAACGTTTTGTGGAGTATAAAGATATTAAAATATGATTTTAATGAAATACCTTTCACAATAGACCGTAATGTATCCGAATTGTTTTCTGAGTCCTCGTAGACAAACCAGTAGTGCTATTTATATTATTTTTATAGGAAACATGCTATAGTGAATTTGAATAACAAATATCAATTTTAAAGGCATTCTAATAACATGGACAGAAATGAGAACTCAGACAGACAGACGATGCGATTTCCTAGACAGTTACCAAATTTTTGGAAAATATAGAGAGTGTTAAAAAAAAAAGAGAGAGAGAGAGAGAGAGAGAGAGAGAAAGAGAGAGAGAGAGAAAGAGAGAGAAGGAAAGAAATGGAAGCATGCGATGTTTAATAGATAGAGTGACGGCTAAAATGTAAAGTTTAACATTAGATAACCCCCCCCCTCCTCCAACATAAATAAAAATTTTACGAAAATATTTAATTTGGGGGGGGGGGGGGGGGGGGCTAAAAAAATAAAACTTTGAACAGCCCTTTAATATTTCCTTATACTCTCTTTCGTTATTTTGATTAAAAATAAATAATTAAATTGTAAATAATTGAAACAAATTTACTCAAAAAAAAAAAAAAATAATAATAAATAAATAAAAATAAATAAATAAAAAATTAAAAAAAAAAACAATCTTATAATAATAATAATTAATCACCATCGTGATAAAATTAATAACAATAACAGAATGATTATAAATTTACAACATTCATTATTCATGTAACTTCCCCAATATACGAGCATAATTATTTTATAAGCATCACGATTTATTACATGTTGATGGGAAAATTTTAGGAATACTCTGAAAAATTTAATCATTTCACAAAAAAAAAAAAAAAATAATAATCCTTACATTCGTACAAGTGAAAAATGGTTCTATTTCAATTGAACGCAAGGTTTTAATTTTTAATAAAATGAAATAAAAAATTGTACAATTTTAAAAATTTACTTTAGTCTTTGGAAAATTATAAAATTAGTACCTTTTATTAATTACAATTAAAATGAAGCAAATTATTAATGTAGCAACTTTTTTATTACTTATTTATTTATTTTAAGTTATTTCACTATTTCATAAGATAATATAATTTAGAATTTACATATTAAATGTAACTTCCATTAAAATATTCCCAAAACTGCAATCTATAGAATGAATTAATATCTTTAAAATAATTATTACTTTTAATCATTAATAAATAAAAACATCATATATATATGATAGATAACATAATAAAATTTAATCTTAAAATTTAGCAATTAATAGATCTAAAACAACACCAACACACAAAAATATAGAACTGAATTTAACTAAGAGGAAAGACTGACACAAAATTTTTGCGATTTAGATTAAGAACCAATAAGAGACAATAATAACTTAAAATACTTACGCCGACATGAATGATAATAAAAAGGACCATTAAACTTGATGACAGAGAAAACAAATAATTAACCACAGAAATAATCGGATAAAAATGCTTAAAATTAGAAGTAAGATACTCATCAGGGGGCGAGTACTACACACACACACACACACACACACACACACACACACACACACACATATATATATATATATATTATATATATATATATTTTTTTTTTTTCAAAGTTACGAGATATTTGAAAATTATTTCATTCTATAGAGTAATGCTTTGGGATAATTTCAATGCAAGTTATATGTTAATAGGTAAATTCTAAATTAAGTTATTTTACAGATCCTGAAAGAACACGGAAATTTTTTTATACATTAATTATTTAAGCTTACCTTTTATTTTAATAAATTAAAAACATTAATTTTAGTATTTTTCAAAAGATGAAGCAACAGATAAATTTGTATACTTTATACATTACAAAAAAAAAAAAAAAAAAAAAATTACTGGTACAGCCAAGAGGGGGTGGAGGCACCTTGTAACTAGTTTCGCACTCGATAAGATTAAATTATTTACCTTTTGATCTAAAATACAGGGTGCTTACAATTAAACTTCAACTATGGGCAAAATCCCGTAGCTGAAACGAGCGAGGGAACTGCTGCCAAGTTTGGTAAGTGGACTACTGATTACTCAAGAGATGCGTTCAAGAAATTTCAAAAATTAATTTTTAATTTTAAAATGTCCACTAGTAAGAGGTACTCTGCACGAGTAAACGGAAAATCTAATAAAGAATTCCTATGGAATGTCTAAATAATCTGAACATTTACTGATTAGTTCTTGATTTCTTGTGGGTCATCATTCCCTTTAAAGAGTTGCATAGTGTAGGTTGCATATATGCACATGGCGTGCGCATTTTTTTTTTTTTTTTTTTTTTTTTAATAACAAAGAGTGCCAGAAATAAATACTGGTGAATGTGAATAACGACGCTGCATATATTATATTCATAAGATGTAAAATTGGACAGTATTAAAATCAATAAATAAATTTATAAAATATAACTCAGCCCTTCTTTTTTTTTTTTTTTTATAACAGCGTTTGTTTTATTCTTTATAAACTATCCTTTTTAAACTTCTGCAAATAATAATAATTTTCTGCATATAATAATAATTTTCTTTTTCAATTATATGAAATTACCCAATTCTCTTATAATTTGCATTATATAAAATAACTAAATTTTGTGCATTTAAATAATAATAATAATAATAAAAACTCAAACTAATGAATTCTTATTCGTCTAATTATTATTTTTTATTTAATTTTATTTTTTTAAATCTAGTTTTTTTTTTTTTTTTTTTTAAATAATAAAATAATGTTTTAGAATCATATAAAGCTACATAATTCTATTATATTTCCACTCTATTTAATAATAATAATAATAATAATAGTACAACAATTAGAAGTTTGTGTAAAATATTATCTTAAAAATTCTGTATTTTATATTATTTTTAGTAAAAGTACATTGAAAGAATGATTCCTTTGGTCGAAAAAATTGCTAGATCAAATTTATTTTGTTTACTTACTTATTTTTAAGTATTTAATTTGTTTTACTAACAAAATAATTCATCCGATTTATATAAGGCTGTTCATTCTTTTCTTATTTTGCATTTTATTTACTATTTTTATATTATTATAAGAATTTTTTGCAAATTATTTTCTTAAAACTTCTACAATTAAATTAATTTTAGTAATAGTACAATTATAAACCAAGATTATAGTTCCAGAAACCCGCCTCTTGTAGTCTCATTTATTTGCAGAGATTTTTAAATAACTTTGCCCTCGAGAATATAGGCAAACGCTCTAGAATTCTAATAGGGGCTTCTAGAACTCGCTTTCCAAGGGGACTAGAATTTATAAGGATGACATGGAACTATTTTTTTCTAGAGCCACAACTTAGATTCTAGATGTCTGTTACAGAATTTTTTCTCAGTGTAGTAGATGTAAAATTCCTTACAAAACAGAATTTAATTTAATACGACAGGACTTTCTTTCATGTAAAGGCATTATTATATTAAAACTATTCGAATTCTTTGCAAGCTATTTTTTAATAACTTCTACAATATATATCAGTACATAGGAGATTAGAAAAATTATTCTTAAGGTTGAAAAATTGTTAAAAAAAAAAAATAAGTTGTTAAAATGTGGAAAATATATATAGTATATGCATTTTTGCGCTTGCGTCACTTGAGACTCTGCCGAGTCTCTTGATATTCCTATTTTGATTATATATTTTATGTTTTTTAGCCAATTTATGATAATAATTCATATTCTGTATATATCTTTAAAGTATTGCTGGATTTAAAATGACGCTTGCAAAGATTCTGAAGAAGCAACTTAAAAAAAAAATATATTTTTTTCCGTAAAATAATGTCATGAAACAAATGCCGTCATTTTTTATTATTAGTACATTGAGCTGAGTTAGCGCGCTTAAATATCGTTCATATTTAAATATTATTTTTTATCCTCGCGTATTTTATAAATTACACCACTATCGTATCGTAATCCACATTAGAGAAATATTATATATATACGGCTATTTCGCCTTATCTTTATTAATATTAGTATATTAAAATTTTTAGAATTCTTTGCAAGCAATTTGCTTTTGACAAAATAGTTAAAAGCAAATTTAAATTGTTAAATTGTATTAAAAAAAAAAAAATTGCTTTACTAGTAAAAGAATTTTTCCGATTTATTTAAGGCTACTTAATTTTCTTTTACTTTGCATATTTATTATTATTTTATTAAAACTATTAGAATTTTTTGCAAGCTATTTTCTTAAAATTGAAACAATTTATATTAATTTCAGTAACAGGACATTAGAAAAATTATTCATTCGGTTGACAATATTGTTAAAAGCAAATTTAAATTGTTAAATTGTGGGGGGGAATGTTTAATTTGATTTACTAACAAAATAATCTTTCCGATTTATATAAGGCAACTTAATTCTCGTATATTTTGCATTATATGTATATCCACTTGTAGGCTTTACCCGCTTCGCTGGTTACTATACTCGTATTTAAATGATTTCTTTTTAATTAAATAATTGAAACGTTTAAATAAATATATTTCGATTGACGGATATTTTCGTCACTGCTTTAGAATGGGACCTCCTTGGCGATATCAAATATTTTTTGAACTTCTCGAATCTGTAAAACAAAACTATTATTTAAAAAAATATTCTCGACAACAGTCCAACAGTAGTGTTAATTCTTCGAATATTCTGGAAGCAGTTGAAGCTGTTACTCGTACAGCAAAATTCACTATTCGGTGAATATTCTGGAACAGTCCAAAAACCAGTCACTTGTTCCACAGAAGTAAAGCAAATAACGTCAAATACTCCAGAGCAGAAATCTTCGCTAGCTCACGTAAAAATATTCAGTTGCTTAGAGCTCAATCCCTAAAGTGCAATCACTCAGAATAGGTCTCTGAATAACTCTGAATCGCAGTGACTACATACTCTCTTGCAGGAATCAACTTAGTCCTTTTTATAACTTTTCGAGAATCTCATGGAAAGCTCCAGATCTATACTCCCGTGTGTCGGAGAGCTTCGAAACTAAGGGAACTCTAAACTAGCATTTTTCACCAAATTTGGTGGTCCACTCGCCAAGTTTGTCGCCAAGACTGACCCCCCCCCCACTGAAAGCGAATGAACTGCCCTTTTATTTTCCCTTTGCCTGTAAAACTACTTTCATTGCAACAGTACAACTGACGCAGGGAAAAGACTTAATCTCTTATAGCAATATGCTATGAGCACTATTTTTGCCGTATTTTGGACAACTAATGGTTTCATGGTTATACATATTTTCCATTAAACATATTTTTATTTATTTATTTGAATATTAATTTAAATTAATCAAATATTTCAGCCCGACAGCGTGCAAGTGCTGTCACACGCAACAGTTCATTTATTTGTATGATAAATTAGCTTAGTGATTGGCATATAAAAAAAGATTAATAAATAAGTAAACATTATCGTGCTACATAACTTTATTAACTCTCTCCCTTAGGGGCTTTTGAATTTTTGTCGTCGTACTAGCGATTTTCTTTCTTTCAAGGGGGAACTCTATTTTGGTAATACTTTTTTCGTACACTTTTTCGTTAATTTGTCAGAATTCTTCATATTCTCTTTATATTTTTAATGGTTTTTAGGTTTAAAATAGTGCTTGCTGAAATAAATTTTCTGTTTTTAAAAATGCATTTTTTTCTATAAAATTATCTACTCAGATAAAAATAGATCATTTATGTGACTACTATCGGTTTAATTTATTTTCTTTTTGTAATATTTTATAATTTATTTATATTTTTGATGCGCTACTTAGATTAAAATGGCTGGTGCTAAATTAACTTGGGGAAAAACGTGCGGTGTATTTCAACGCCAAAATTTAAAAAATCTCCCAGGAGGATCTATAAATAATACTGATAAAATAAATTTACATTTCATAGAGTTTAGAGTAGTAAAGAAACGATACGCAGTCGAATGTGACGTAATGGACCTTTTTTTTTTTTTTTTTTTTTTTTTAAATAACAACATAACAACTTAACAGTTAGAAAAAAAATAGCAGTTAAAAAAGAAAAAAAAAAAAAAAAAAAAATTAGAACAGCATATATTAGCATCATAAACTATATTATCTTTTTATCAAGGTGTATAAAGTTTTCAAAGTGATAATGACGTCAATTTTTGTGAGATGCGTAATTTAATTTTTTATATATTGTTCCTGTTAATAAATGTATTTATTTTCCTGTTGAAAAAAAAAAATAATAATAACTTTTAAATTGTTTTGGCAACAATTAAATTATGGATAAAATTTAAATGGCTAATTTTAAAGCTATTATGAGGTTATAATCTTCACAGTTTAATTAATTAAAAGAAAACTAATTCAAAATTAGAAAATCGGACTTCGAGGTGCACTAGGACCTCTCAGGGAGCACCTTCGTGTTGAATTACGTGACTGTCCGAGCTACTACCTTTGTGCTACGCTATCTGCAGACACACACACACAGAGACATTGCCTTATATATATATATATATATATAAAGATTAGAATTCTTTGCAATATATTTTGTGAAAAGTTCAACAACTTATATTAATTTTAGTAACAGTAAATTGTAAAAATTATTCTTCTAGTCGACAAAATTGTTAAAAGCAAATTTAAAATGTTATATTGTGAAAAAGAAAAAAAAAAAGTTTTATTAACAAAACGTTCTCTACAAGGCTACTTTATTCTTTTATATTTTTATTTTTATTAATTGTTATTATTATAAAAACTATTAGAAATATTTAAAAACTATATATATATATATATAAACACTAAAGAATTGGTTTCTTTGAATAAACATCATAAAATGCAAGAACTCGCAATAATTGTTTCGGGTCGAAAAAAAAAAAATAAAACACGACGGGACACATGCGTAAGGGGGGATATCTTTTTTAATTATTAACAAAACAATTTTTTCGATTTATATAAAGCTACGTATTCTTTTTTTTTTTAATTGAAACTTTTTTTAAAATTAAAACTTCTTTTTTAAAAAACCTAATCTGTTTCATTGACAAAGCAATCTTTCCCATTCATAAAAAGCTACTCAATTCTCTTATACATTGTATTTATTTCAGGGTTGACTAGATTTTGCCCGACCCGAAAAAACCTGAGTGCGTTTTTTCAATATCCTTGTTTAAGATTGTACTTTTATCTAACTTACCAATAGACATATAAATATAAAACAAAAATTATATACATTATTAGAACATGAACAAAGAATTTTCAGAAATATTGGAGATGCTCAAACTACTGTATAGAAAAAAATCCTGAAAAATTCCCCACGACACACACACACAAAAAAAGTATAGTTATCTTATTAAAACACAATTAAAAATTGAATTAAAAAAAATAAAAGCAAGAAAAAATAGAGTTGTTTTTCAATATAAAGAAAACTGTGGGACTCGAGGAATGTAAAATATAAATAAATAAAAATAAAATTTTAAAAAATTTCTGAAAACTTTAAGAGTGCAACTCTGTTATGCAAAGTAGAGGGACAATAATTAAAAATGTTTTATTTAAAATCTATCGACTACGAAAAGTTCAATAAAGCAACATGAAATAATTATTAAAATCCAATTTTTTGTTATAAAGGGCAGATAAAAAGAATTTTAGAATATTTAAAGTACAATTTTTTAATATTTAAAAATTCTTTATAACTTAATCACAAAAAGACTTCAGAAGTTTTAAAATTAAAATTTTAATGAATAATAACAACTTTATTTTTTTAATTATCTTATTATGAATGATATATTTATTGTTAAAAAAAGAAGAAAACTGAAAATATTCCTGAAAACTCTGATAAAAAACAAAAATACACTGGAAAAACCCTGATAACCCTCCCCCCCCCCCAAAAAAAAAAAAGTCATTAAACCCGAAAAAACCCACTGTGCTGAGGTTTTTCCAACCCTGATTATTTATTTATTTTTCTGTTTTGTTAACAGAAGTAAATTAAAATCTAAACACTTTATAATAGTTTTAACAATATATATATATATATATATATATATACATACATACATATATTATTATCATCATCAAATGAATTATTATTATTACCCTCATCATCAAATGAATTAAATTTTAGATATTAGTTTCAATTAACAAAAAATAAATAAATAAAAAATCATCAGTGTGAGTATGTTTTATTCGTACAAACTATTCTCCTAAAACGCCTTCAAATTATATTAGAAAATAGTAGCAGGGCGTTAAAAGAATCGATTTTTTTGGCTGATTCCAATTCTGAGCACCTTAGTTCTTAAAATAGACAACAACAATAAAAGATTGTTATAAAACTAAAGCAATATTTGTGAAAAATTACAAACTTTTTAAAATTTATGCAGCCTTTCACGGGAAAAAATAAACAAATAAAAGCTCCATTCATCAAAAGGAAAACATTTGTAACGATTTTAAAGAAAAAATACCTGCTACGTGCTCTAATTTATTTAGCTAAGCATTCCTTCAAAATCTCGCCAAACGGAACAGAGAGAGCAATTGCCAAATGTGGACGTTACACATTCCCGAATTCCCAAGAAATCCCGCGACCCGATCAATGGCCTACCCACCTTCCTCTGTTCTATCGCTTTTATCGCGTGGGCGTGGGTAGGGAGACAAAAAAAAAGATTAAAAAATAAAAAATAAAAATAAAAATAAAATTGGCGTATCTCCACACGTCACCAAATCAACCCGTGACGTCAGAAAAGGTGGACCTCTCAGCTCCGGTAAAAATGTGCAAGAGACGTCTGATTGTAACCAGACGAAAATATTGCATCAAAGTTTCCAGACGGGATAAATACTATTTACTTAGTATCAGAATTTTCACACTAGAAAGTTAGCATTTTGCAAACATGTGTGGTAAAAGCGATCGTTGAGGAGAGAATAATGGAATTAAAGTATTTTGCAAAGACCTTAGCGTTCATGATTGTTTAACAAAATCGTTTTCTTATGTCTTATTTGCAATTGAAATATTGCTCCATCAAATACACTTATGACGATTTTATAATGCAATGAAATAAGAATACAAGGCATATGTATTATTTAGTACAAAAATATTACAAAAAGGAAAAAATTGCTTAAAAATATGGGAGTGGAGGTCCCGATTAACATTTCTACTGAGGGAAAGCAAAGCACAAAGCCATTTAAGGGCCCCTGCTTACAGCCTGGTCTAAAGACACATACAAACACATAGAGAATGTTACAAATTTGACATTAAAATCATAATTAGCTAGAATTGGGGAAAATGTACACAAGCAATTTTGCTTGTTAATATAGCATTAAAATGCAAACTGCTAAAAAGCCTGTATTTTCAATGATACATGGAATTATCCAATTATAAAAAGGCACATGTACACGCTTCCTTATGTCCTATAATCCAGAAATGATAATTGTATAATCGGATCTTTTGTGACTTTTTATAATTAGAATAATTCCAGCTTTTTCAATGCTGAATGCTGTCAGAAAACAGCCTCTACAATTTGGGTATTGGTGGTGTTTGGGAATAAGGCCGGTTGACTGCTCTAGGGTCCTCGGCCTGAGGGAGTGCCTTCAGTGGAGGTCTTTCTAAGAGGTCCTAGTCGTATTTACGCATGTTTCGAAAAAAAACACGGAAAACTCCGAACGGCTAGGCCGACGAGCGCGACCTGGCATCGAACCCGGTACGTCACGTCTACCAGCTTTGAGCGCAGAACCACTCGGCCACTGGTGGGCCTCTACAATTCGGGGCCCTTTCAAATATTTTGAAAAGAAGCACGTGCTTTTTTATACCTATTAGGTGATATATAAGTGCCTGTAGTAATGAGTTTTACTTTGTTATGTGTGAAAAAATGTAAAGCATTTTTTAATTAAATTTTAAGAGTCGTTTAATTATATTTCTGTTAGAAGATTTAGAAACTACTATAATAAAGGGAAGGGCAGTGAAGGACAAAGAAGATCTTGCATTTTTATAAGGGAAAAAAAAAATCACTTTTAACTTAAGAAAAATTTACAGTTTTTAAAAATTACCCACAAAAGTCACCTTTATCGATTTTTTTTTTTTTTTTTTTTTAAGAGATATAGAGAAAGAGAGAAATTAGAATATTGCGGTCGTCACAAAGCTTTCTTCTACATTTTCCTATACAAATTTACTTTGTCAAATTATTTTTTGAGTTAATATAAAAATAATAATAAAATAAAATAATATAAAATAAAAATAGATTTGTTTCAAAGTATCACAGATATATCATACATGGATCAACCACTCGTTTTACAGGCAAAGATGAGTTTTTTGAAAGATACTCATATTGCAAATTTACATTTCCGATGAGATAATTTATTCCGGGCAGGAAATGGGGGTACTCTTTAAAACATTTTATTCTTGTTTACTATTACTATTACATATAATACAGGTCTGTACTGAAATTTTTTTTCTTAATGGTGATGCGATAATCTGGTGTATTTCTGGATGCTGATTACGGAAAAAATATTTAAAAATTTCTGTCCCGTACAGTTTTGATAAAAAATGAGATTTTTTGAGCTTAAAGCTTCCCTTTTTTTGAACTACAATGTTATCTAACTTATTTCCCGTAAAATGTAAGTGATGGGAGGGAAGAACCAGGAGAGTTATTTCATCAAGCCATCAAAGAAATGTAGACGAAGTATCAGGAACGATGGAGCGTTAGCATGTTAGCAGATTATTGTTGGATGCTTTTTAGAGACCTCCCCCCTCCCCCTCCCTCAAGCTTCCCAAGCGGTGCCCAAGAAAAAAACTCTCAACGGAGCTTCGATGTGAAGAAACTCATTTTAATAAACATAATATGTAAATAATAGACTATTTTAATGTGTTTTATACATAAAGAGTTTCGATTTTGTTATAAGGCTTTGTGCGAATTCCAAACGTGATTGGAAGAAAAGACATGCATTTCTGAATTCAGTGCATCAAAACACATTAGAGACACCTAAAGCTGTGCGAAAAAAAAAAAAAAAATGAAAAGTCCGATTTTGCAGACTAGTGTAATTTTATTTTTAGTTTAAAATAAGTGGTTAAAAATAATCCTTTTGATCATTGTAAAATTTGTACAGAGTCTTGCCAAATACTTATTTATTAAAAATTATAAAAAAAAAAAAAAACAAAAAAAAAACGGCATCACCCACTGAGCGTTATGCATTAAAAACTGATAGACTCCAATTTATGTCAGTGTAACTATATATAAAATCTCAACTATTGTGCGCATTACTTCCTGAACTAGAGCTGGTACAATTTTTTTTTGCTCCACGTAAAACAGGCAGACAGACATCATACCAAAAATAGATAAAACGCATTCAGAAGCCCTTAAAACCTACATAACAGGCAAAACCCTAAAATAGGCAATTTTTGAAATCCAACAGTTTCTTTTTATGATTAGAAGAAAATAACAGATTTGATGATATAAACAATTTTATCCAGGATTATTGAAATGGAAAAATAAATTCCAACAATCTTTTCAGTTGAAACATCCATAAAAACTTATATATATATATTTAATTACAAATAGTTATATTTTTCTTAATTAATTAATATGTAAATACATTAATTTCTGCAATATTTTAACATATAGGGAAGAAAAAAAGCTTGAATCTAGCTAAAAAACTAAAAAATTTCGTCTCTGTATATAAAAATAAAAAGACTACGAAAGACTATGAAAGTAAAATAATAATAATATTATTAATTAATTAATTAATTAATTAATTAATTAATCTAGAGTCAATCCACTCGACTGTCCAAACATTTAGTTGTTACCAGACGTTTAAACAAATTTGAATCAGCTAAAAATTCAATAACTAAACAATTTTTAAAAGTATAGAAGAGTGTTTGAATATCTCACCCTAAGCCCGTACGTTTGTATTGCAATGGACCATAATATAACCGAATCCTTTTATGCATTCCTTTTAAGGAATTATAAATGATGAGTATGCACTTTAATAATGACCATGTTGTACCAGAAATCAGTTTCTTTCTTTTTCTTACACACACATACACACACACACACATATATAATATAATACACTCTATACAATTAACTCCCATAAAATGTGTAAATTATTTAATGTTTTCTGTAAAAACCTCTATTTCTTATAATAACCAACTATACCTTACCAAAACAAAATCACGTATATCAGTTTTGTTCCGCTTTCAATAATTTAACATTACTAAAACATACTTCAAATAATTTGACGTCCATAGGTCGTAATGCTCATGAATTATTTTTTGTATCCCTGTAAAATAAGGCCAACGTTCATCGACACCTACACAAGTCAAGCGACAGTGATCTATAATATCTGCCTAACAAATTTGAGTTAATCGAATGAGTTCAGACGTTATCAGGTTCACCCACACTCATTCTTAAATGTATTAACCTTAAAACTTTCACAGGTGAACTCAGAATATCTCCAACATATAATATACGTATTACCAAAATCTCACAGCAGGAATTTTTCATGATTACAATACTTTCTTTACATGGTATATATTCGCAAAATAAAACTACCATCACTTTTTTTTTTTTTTTTTTTTTTTTTTTTTTTTAAATCTTCTCAGAGGAATTAAAAAGTTTGTGAAGGGGGTGGCCTTTTGCAGTATTTCCATCAAATGAAATTAGCCGAAATTCGTAACATCGTAGGCGTTAAGTTCAAGGGTCACGATAAAGACGGGTGCGTAGGATTGTAGTTCGGGGGTGGGAACAGATCGACATTCTACTATTTATTAATCGCGTAGTTGGAAAATAATTTGTCAAGAGTAAAATTATCAAGCAGTTTAACAAGTTAATTAACAAGTACAGTAAATAAAGTTTTCTAAACCATAGACATAGGGTGAGTGCACCAGTGATTGGCACTTTTAGAGCAATCTCTGATGTTTTTAATGTTCTAGTCATTAGAAAATATTTTTAGAAATCTTGAGTTAGTACATATGGTATGAAAGACATCCAGAACCCCACATATGTTAAAATATATACATTTTACAACAATTATTATTATTATTATTTATTATTTTTTTTTTTTATGAATTTTTATTTGACACCTACTCAATGTTTCCGTAATTGACACTGCCAGTTTTTTATTTTATCAGTAATTGGCCCCCTATGTTCCAGTGTTTGACACTGCTAGTGATTCATTTTACCAGTTATTAGCACCCTATGCTCCAGTGTTTCACAAAAAATGTTAAAATTCTTATATGTAAAATAAATAATTTTATGATTTTTCTTAATTATTAATTATTTCGAGATAGATGTCAATTACTGGAGCATGCCAATCACTGGAGCACCTACCCTAATTTAATTAAAAAAAAAAAAAAAAAAAAAACTATATATACTTAAGAATTTGTGCAGAAAAAAATATCCACAATTGAGAAAACTAATATGTTGAAGCTACCACAAAACTTCCAATATCAGTATATATAACAGCGTTACCTACGATTAACATAAACATATATTTAATAAACATATGCCTCCTACAATAAAGATATTACATATACAGTCGGGTGCGATTTCAAATCATCGAATCTGATATAGAACCTTTCCGTAAATGGCGGAAATGTCAATAAAGCAACGCCTCCTGTTGGGTAATTTGAAACCAAAAGTTGATAGACACCCCAATTATGACAAAGGTGCGAAGTAAATACTTTTTTTTTTTTTTTTTTTTTTAAATGAAATTATGTCCATTAATTCTTCATCTAGAGCTGCCATAAATTTTCGTCACACACAGAGACGGGCACTTTCTGAAAAGGTCACAAATCGTGTTCAGAGCACCTCAAAATATAGAAATCCATTGAAAAATGAAAGTCAAGAATTTTTAAGAATTCAATATATATAACACCCACTATCTCCTTATTTATTTTTTTTTTCTGAAGTGCCAGACAAACATTTTTATTTGAAATTAAAAATTAAATGAGAAAATATCAAGCCCACTGCAATAGTAAATGGGGAGGGTATTAAAAAAAAAAAAAAAACAGTGTTACGAAAGACGAAATTATTGCTATTTTTAAATCAATATTAAAATAAATAAATAAACAAAAATGCTCTAAAAATAATCTGATGTGGTTTGGCAGTCACGCTACTTTCTATTACACGCGGCATTTTGGTGGCGTTAAAAAGCTTTATGAGTGAGCGTGAAGGTCACTTTTAAAAATTAGTATATTGTGACCAAAAAAAAAAAAAAAAAAAATCCTAAACAAATTCACGCAGTATATATTATTTATTAAAATTATCTTCCATGATGAATTCAGACCTTTTTTTTTTTAACTTATAGAAATACAATACTTAAAAAAAAAAAAAAAAAAAAATCTATTTTATTTTCAACAACGATGTCTGAAAAAAAAAAAAAAAAAAAAAAAAGTGTTGGGGGAAAAAAAAAAAAAAAAAAAAAAAAAAAAAAAATCGGTAACGTTGTTTTAAACTATCACAGTTTAATGGTTCAACCATTCGTTTTAAAGATATTGACGAGTTCTTTTGAAAAATGCCCATACTGAAAATTTGCCCTCCCCCCTCTTTCCCAAGGGAAGAAAGTTACACTTACGTGTCCAAAATTTTTTCCCTCGTTAAATATTTCTATAATAAATAAAACTGTTTAATCTCATAATAATTCGTTAAAAATAATTCTCATTTTTCAAATTTATGGGAAATTTTATCCTATACAATCATGTTAAAAGTTTAAGAAAAGCGGGATAGCAACGTCCCCCCTTGGACGATTTTCACCAAAAGTTGAAGGGCACTAATTTAAGTCAAGTGCAACTATTATCAATTTGCATGAAATTCTGTGCTGTAGTTCCTTAGATACAGTTACCACAAATTTTTTGTCACACACACACAAAGACGGAGAGATACACATAAAAAATGGTCAAATCGTGTTTTCGGTTTCTCAAAACATGTAAATTTATCGAAAACCTAAAGTCGAAAATATTTCCGAAAACAATACTGTTTTCTGTTAAATATAGAAGGAAGTAGAAATTGATTTTTTTTTTTTTTTTTTTTTTTTCCAATCAAAATAATAAAAGTTTTAAAAATCAATTTTTGAAAACGAGACAGCCGAGATTTAACAGCCAGGAATTTTCTAAATGTGTAAATGAAATTAAAAAATATGCATTACTTACAATAATAATGGAGGCCAACCTTTCCCGTGCAGAACATTTGCGTGATTCATAGTACCTACATATTTAATGATTTTCAGAAAAAAATCTTATTCAAAAAAGTAAAAAAAAAAAAAAAAAAGGAAAATTCTATTTTCTTCCACCTTTTTTTTTTTTTTTTTTTTTTTTTTTTGATGAAAGCGATTTAAATCTTTGGTATAATTTCAATTTTAGAAAATATTTTTTTCCGCTGCTAAGTTAAAAATTCTTAGAATTAAATTATTATTATATTAAAAATCAATTACTTCCTAACGTTTGACAGAATTAAATTACCATATCACCATGATTTTAAAATTGTACCTTGATGTGATGATTTCGAATTAGATCAATAGATGGCGCTACCACAGACCTGCCGAATAGCCAACCATGAAATACGAGACTTAACTGGCTTTAAATTCTTCTAAATATGAGATTTTGAACAGATGCTTCAGCAGAAAATTATAATTTTTTTTTTTTTTTTTTTTTTTCAATTTCTTTCAGAAAATGTGCATTTCAAGTGTATCAAATTAAATTTTTGTAGCCTAAATCTCTAACAGCTGAATTCATACTTTAATATTAATACAATCTGGGTTGACCAATCAGATAACATCTTACCTATCGTATAGTTTCGACAAAATTATATCATAACTGGTCCACGTTTGAAAAATATTATATAGATTTTAATTTACAAAAGCTCTTCCGTCAATTACATTCAATAGAAAAGAATCAATTTGACTCATTTTGGGTAGTCCTGCTCCTGTATATCTCTTTATAAAAATGGCTACGAGATCTCCTTGGACTCTGTTTTGCCTGTGTGCGGACGGACCGAGGAGAAATGTAACGAAAGTCGTTTCACCTGTGAACGCCGTGGCAGTGAGGCAAAACGCAGGGCTAAGAATTCAAAGTCCGTGAATTCGAGGGCAAGAGTTTAAAAAAAGGGTTTTATTTAATTCTAAATTGTTTATTTTAGATTTTAATTTCGTCGGTTTTTTAAAGTTAAAACGCAAACAAAATCATACCGAGTTTTGTACATTTAGAGTTTGATTTTGAAAATTTCCCGGATTCGGAATTCGGTTCGTTAACGAACCGGGGCTTTTCTAGTTGTCTATAAATTGTATAGGCAATACAAAGTTTATTTTAAATTTAGCGCAAAAATCTATACTAAAAGAAGAAAGTGTTTGTCAGTTTGGGACATACGTAGAAAAAAACACGCTTAGTTCTTTTTCCTCTCCTCCCTAGAAAAAGGAAAGGAATGCGTGTAGTTTTGCAATACCTTTAGATTTTTGATATTTCTAATATATATTTAATATATATATATATATATATATATATGTGTGTGTGTGTGTGTGTTTTATGCGAATTTTTATGTTTTTCTCTGAAATTTCCTTTAAGTAGTAATTTGAAGCTGGTGCCAATAAAAATTAAAATGCTTACAATTTTTTAATAATAATAATTAATAATAAAAATTTAAACCTGTATAAAAAAAAAAAAAAAAAAAAATCTGATAAAACTGACGTCATAATAGCTTTAAAATTACTAAATATACTTGCGGGTGGTAATTAAAATATGAAAAATATACATTTCCTATTTTAAATATTTTATTTATTTATTTAAATATTAACTTCAATTTATCAAATAGTGTAATATGTTTTTCTCTTGATTTTATTGTCTACAATCTAATGTGAATGCAAATTTAGTTTATTTTTAATTAATCGTGTTTCTAATCAACACAATGAAACTCAATTATTAAATGTCATTTACATTTCATAAACGGCTGCATATTAAGGTATTCGGCCATGGTTTTGATTTGCTGAAAATTGTCACACACACAAAAAAAAAAAAAATACTTATTTAAAATTTCTTATTCGTTTGGAAAGGTCTTGTTCAAATTTTATAAGCTCTTTCTTGTTATATTTCTGTGGTTTGTATTATCACTGGAACTATTATTATTTTAAGTAGGTATTATTATTCGTATTTTTCAATTAAATAATAATAAAAAAAATTACTGGTCAAATTATTTATTTTTGTTATCGTTATTTAGCACCCTAATTAGGTTCTTGTAGAATACTGTGGCAATTTAATTGTTCTTATATATAATATAAATATATAGAATGTTTTCATTTAAATATGAATAGTGACCAGCGAAACGGGCAAAGTCTGCAAGTAAATAAATAAAATAAAATAGCATAGCATAAATTAAAATGCACTTCCAACACTTTTCAGCCACATTTCTTTTCTTTTTTCTTTCTTTCTTTCTTTTTTTTTTATTTATCGTGCGGCTCTGTAAATGCTTCTCAAGCCACATTCTACTGCTTACATACTTTAGTGCATACAAAAAATATATGTTAATTTAATTATGTTTAGTGCAGTCTAAAAATGCCAAAATATACCAACGAGAAATTCCGTCCATAGACCTTTATGTATTTTATTCCTTTTGTATGTCTCTGAAAAAGACCATTTGTATGGATGATCATGGACGATCACTGTACAAAGTTTTAAGTAATATCACCTGTAACACATATTTAAAATAACTGAATCTGAACTGCCTACTTATATGCGTTTTTAAGTATTGCTCATAACAGAAACACAGACCAATTGCTAAAAATTCGAATTTTATATACAGGGGAGCTGAAAGATAATTATAGCAAAAAACTCATTTTCAAAAATTCACCTCCAAAACAATACTTTCTCTACCATACACGGGTGGCAGAAAGAAAGAAAGAAAAAAAAAAGCTTTCTCCTATTCTCGAGGTCTTATGCGAGTTTCCACAGCAGAAATCTAACTGGAACACAAATACATCCGAGTTGAGTGGCTGTATTGATTTTTAGATGGACACACGCAAGTTTTCGTACACCCGTTGCGCTTGCTCTCTTTACTAACAAAATCAAGAAGCTCTCTGTACCGTAAAATGGTTCTTGGTTAGAGAAGGGGGGGGGGGGGATTGAAATCAAGGTTATAAATAGGATTTCCCGTAAATCATCTGGCGACTAATGGGAAATGGATACAAGGATAACAAGAATTATTTGTTCGGTAATATTTTTAAAGGCGGAAGATTAGAGAAGATTTTATTTTAATATGTTATGAACATTTCTTTTTTTCTTCGTCTTATTATTATTATTTGTTAGGAATCTATAGCTATACACACAAATAAACGTTTTAAAAGAAACTTTTAATATAGCAACATAAAGAGGACAAAATTTCCTATAAATGAAAATTATTTTTTAAGAATCATTGTGAATTGGGGGGGGGATATATATATATATATATATATATATATATATATATATATATATATATATATATTGTACATGTATGTACATTCCCCACACACCCCTCCTGGGGGGGGGGGATGGGGCGATTAATTTTCAACATGAGCACTTTTCAAAACAACCGGTCAATACCTTTAAAAAGTAAAACTGAACTGTAGACTGTGATAATTTAAAACAAAGTTATCAGCCCCCCCCCCGCTTTTAATCCCCCACCCTAAAACCTTCAAAAAATAAATAAATAAATAAAGGAGGGGGAGCTAAAGATGTTGCCAGGATAGGGCACAAAACTGATCATTTTTCAACATTTAGTATTATATTTCTCTGATATGAAAATCGTCTGCATTCATTATGAAAAATAAATTTAATAAATAGTTTGTAATGTGTGACTTTGTACATGGAAATATAAAAGAAAGATATAGAACTTTTTTTTTTTTCTCCCAACGAAGATTTATAAAAAATGGAAATTGTCTATGTATAAAAATCTTAACATAAATCCTATAATAATTTGTTTAATACCACTTTTTAAAATTTATTTAATTTTTGAAAGTAAACAACAAAAGCCGTAATATTTACCACGTTGCAATTGACTAGCTTTTGTACAATCTGCAAATCTGAATTAATTTCCTTTTTTTCCCTTTAAAACTTGAATATTTTAGAGTTTATAGTGAAGAAAACTTGTAAGGAACAAGGAGGAAAGAAAAAAAAAGAAAGAAAGAAAATAAATAAATATCATGCAGATTGCATAGATTAAAAAAAAACTCCAATGCACTTATACTTACTTTATTAACTTTCAGCTCTAAAACTTTTCTGGGAAGTGTTAAAAACACAAAACGCAACTGAAAATGCATTTCAAGTAATTTTCCCCTTATGGTATCTGGGTCATTTTGAGTAGTTCTGTACATAAACCATTAATCCTAATCCTACCACATTATACAAAAAAAAAAAAAAAAAAAAAAAAACAAAAAAAAAAAAAAAGAACTGTTGTGCAACTGAATAACAATGTGTTAATTTCCTTATATTGTTTGCAATTTAAAAATATGACATGCTTTGAAGAAATACCTGTTGTCATAAGCCGTAATGTAATCCAATTCTTTTGTATGTCTCTATACACAAATCAGCACAACTATTTATTCCATTTTCAATAGAAATGATGTTATAGTAAACCTGTATAACACAGACTGGTTTGAAGGTATTCCTAAAATATTTATCGAAATGAAAGATCGTACACTCACAGTCTTAAGGGATTTTTTTTTTTCTTTTTGAAAAATAAATCGTCTGAGTTTTATGAAAAATCTATTTTTAATAGACCCATTTTGTGAAGAGTCCGTTTTAAGTCAGTCGATTTTTATGAAGGATCTATTTTATGTCTGCCAACTGTCGTGAAGGGTTTGCCGAATTTTTGAACTTATCTGTGAAGGATTTATCTCTGCAGATTTATGTATAGGGTTTTATTTATGTTTGCTGATTTTTTGTGAAAAGTACATTTCAGTATCGTCAATTTACTGAAAGATCCGTTTTTGGATTCAATTTTCCCCTAAAGACTCCTAAAAATATCATTTTTCCATAGTTTTTTTTTTAAACAGATTACAGAAATACGTAATTATGTTCAAACACAGGTGAAATAAATGGTTTATTTATTTGAAACCAAAGACAAAAACAGACAATTATTTCACCGCTAATCGACAAAAATCAACGTTTTTACAAAGGTGATTTTTGAAATGCGTGACTGTTTCTCTGAAAATAAAAAAAATTCCCATTAAATTATCGCAGCTAAAATGCGTAATTTGTTCATCTAATATTTATTTTTCACTTTTATTACTAGTCGACCTTCGCCCGCCTAGCAGTCGATATTTCCAAATGAACCTATTTTACTGTTGCCATTGAACATGAAATTAACATGTAGAAATTTTCAAAGGGGGAAAAAAAAATGGATTTTTTTTTTTTTTTTAATAAATTATTGAAAATTGTATAAACATTCTTTTATTTACTTATTAATTCCCATTTTAAACATCGCTTATTTGAAAGAAAAGACCAATCACAAATTTGGTTGAATAAAAACATTGTAGGTAAATACTGTAAATTGCAAAAACACACAGCGATTGTTTTAGATCGAAATAATTCAACATGAGTGCAGATGAAAATGGCAAACAGTTATTGCGCCTTTTTAAAATTTATGACGCTTGCTCAGAAAAATTTTATTCATCTCTCTTAATAAACCTTAATTCGTTTTATAAATCTGATGAAGAATTGTATCGTATTATTTCGACCGCAAACAATAAGATACGTGGTTTTACAATTTATGGTGTTTGTCTAAAATGCTTTCATTAATCAATATTCAATTCCATTACATTGATATATATTATTGCATTACTAAATTAATTTTAGTAATTTCGAATTTCAGTTACGATGAACATTTTTGTTTTTCTATCCCTTTCTATTTATCTTTCTAAAAACCAAAACATTATTTCTTTTTCTCCCCTCCTTTTTCAGAATCATTTTATCAACATCCCATAGATTGGCAAATCTTAAAGGTAATGAAAACAAACTTTACGAAATGGTTATGCTCTTAATTTACGCTTAAGGTTATTCCACAACTTTAGCTTCAGTCAAGGATCACAAATCAAGACATCAGTGTGATTCCAAGGTTGCGCTCAGAAATCTCTCCGGTTGCGACCGCGCGTCGATTTCTTTCTCCCGAACTTCCTTGAAAATCCGCAGAAAATGAGTTCTTGGTCGGTCGCACGTACGAATCCAGCGACACAATCGTGTGTCTCGTGGTGGAACGGTTGCGGCTCTACATCCCGATCACAGACAGACAAAACTGCGAATACGAAAAAGAGAGAGAGAGAGGAGAAACAAAGCAAAAATTATTTTCTTGAGCACACATGCAGAATCCCTCGACGGTGTTATTGACACGAGTTTCTCACTTCCTGTGCAGCCAGTGAAGTGTGTGGCCCATCGAGCAAGGTATCCTTATGAACTTGTAGAACACGATCGGGTTCGTAAGCAGCAGAAAATAGCTCGTTTGTTTTAAATAAAAACGAACACGAGGTTCGATGAATGGTCAAACGTTGAATGTCCCAAACAGTGTAGATACTTCACTCGTAGAGATTAAATTCAATTTTGGAAAATTGCATTTTATGAGATTTTTCTCTCTCAAAGAAAAAAAAAAAAGTATTTCATCATTTAAAAAAATTTTATGTCAATTAATTCTTTTTTTTTTCTTTTGACCAAATGTACACGCTTAATATATGCCACACATCTGAAATATACTTACAACTTGTATTATTTATTCGAAATGTTTCTAAACTAATACAATAGGCATTAAAGGAAGTTAAAATACATTGTAAGAATATTAAAACTTGGCGTGACACCACTATACTTATTGAACAATTAGTAATTAAAGGTTATTTAAATAAATTTAAATCGGAGAATTCAGCAAATAAGCAAAAGAAAAAATAATAGTAGGATGTACTATTTCTCCCCAAGTTGCATGTCGTACAGCGACTGTAATGTATCCGAATTCATTTGTGCACTTCTCTAAAAGAACTATAAATGATAAGCACGCAAAAAACAAACAGGGACACAAAGTCTTTTTCATTACGGCCTACGGACTCAAATTATTCGAAGTACTCTAGCGTCTAAACTTTACATTCGGTTACGAACAAATTGGGTACGCACAATAGTCACAAGAAAGACATGACTTTGCATAAATTTAGGAATTATTGTTATTATTATTATTATTATCACCATTTTTAAGGAATGCAATGTATAATTCATACACATTAAAGTCAATAGCCTCAAATTATTTGAAGTTTGCTTTATTAATGTTAATTAAACAACCCCCCCCCCCTCAAAAAAAAAAAAAAAAAAAAAAAAAAAACAGAGAAAACTGATGTATTTTACATGGCTTTGCATGTATGATGATTATGAGAAATATTGAAATAATGATAAATACTAACTATATCTTCGATAGATCGGCTATATATGTATAAAACCCAAATGAAAAATATCGTTTTCTTTTGTCTAAATAAATAATAATAAAAATAATCTCGTGTGTCACTCACACGACTTTCTCTTTCATTGAAATTTAATACATACACAGGTTGGAGATTAAGAGGTAAGACAACCAGTGATAACGAGTACTGTTATGTAAACCTGTGTTAAACAATTCAAATTAGGCTTCGGAAGAGTTTTATATGATAATTAGTTCAGTGTGAGGGGGGGGGGGGGCTACCGCTCCCCTCACACCCTCTCCCCGTTTCATTAATGCACCTACATTTATATAGTATTTAATTCTGTTATTAAAATTAAAAGTTTACTTAAAATTATACAGACAATTTTCACACGCAACATTCATTGAAACTTATCAATCTTGATCAAACTTTTCCAGCAACAAACTTATATTAACTTCAAAATATAACATTTGGATATCCTAAAATTATTCGTTTTTAAGTTACTCTAAGAGACAAAGATCGAACGTTAAAAAATTTGACTACGGTAATCAGGAAGCTTCAAAACGTGTAAATATACAAGAAACAAACAATGAATATTTAGCTTAAAACATACATTATTTACCATATCTCTATGAGGATTTTATTTAAATTTCCGAACAGCTTTCCTGGAAATGGTAAAATATTATTAGTAAAGCACATCCACTAACAACAAATAACTAGTGTGTTTTGGCCACCACACGACTTTCTTCTATATTTTCCTATACAAATTCACTCAGTAAAAATAATTTATTAAAATTATTATTTAAAAAAATTATCTTCCATAATAATGCAGGCGATTTCCATATTAGAGAAGTAGTATAACACTAAATATCTAAAAAAGTTGAATTTATTCTCAATATTACATTAAATTTTTTTTTTTTTTGCCAAAAAAAAAAAAAAAAAAAAATCGATAACTTTATTTTAAATTATCGCAGATCGATGGTTAAACCCTTCGTTTTAAAGCTATTGGCGAGCTCTTTTAAAATATACCCATCATGAAAATTTACTCCCCTCGAGGGGGGGACTTTCCCCCCAGGGGGGAGGCGAGGCTCATACATACACAAAATTTTTTTCCCAGTTGACTATCTCTATTACAAAAAATATATATTAGTTTCATTTTGTTTAGTGCAGTCTATAGATGTTAAACTCTACTTACCTACAATTTCCCCCACAGACGTAATGTATTTGAATACTTTTGAATGTCCCTGTACACGAACCATTTGCTTCATCTCAACGAAAAGCTTAGTGTAGCATCCCTATATGATACACATTTAGAATACTGAGTTTGGAACTTCTGTTACTATTTGTTCTTGAGATATGCTGATAACACACACACAGACTGACAGACACACAGACCATTCGCTAAAAACATGATTTTCGTATTCAGGGGATCTTAGAACACGTAAATATAACAAAAACTCACGTTCGAAAATTTGACCCTAAAACAATACTTTCTCAACCCTATGGGTAAGTAAAAAGTCATTTAAGATTGTTTTTTCTTCAGTTTTGCACATGAAACTTTCATTCCTGATAGGCCCCCCGTTTGTTACGACAATTCAAATTTAACGAGCAAATTATGCCTTCCTCATTATAAATATGTTCCAACATTATAACAAGATGTTACATCGCGCTTAAAAAAGAAAAAAAGACAAAAAGAAAGAAAAGGGACCCCCCCCCCCCCCCAAAAAAAAAAAAAAAAAAAAAAAAAAAAAAAAAGCAATGACAATATTTGAGTTATTTCCAACTCGATCAGTCACCAGATTATTAAGCTGTTTACCCTACTATTTTTTGCCATGACTCCAAACTATTATCGTCGTGTTGACAGCAAAATATGAGAAAAACCACTTTTTTAAGGTTTTTTCTTGCATTCTCTGTGTTTTATCATGAGGTAGGTGTGTGAGTCACATGCTCGTCGTGTGCCTCCAGGTGAAAAGGGCCCTCGCTCGACAACAGCTGAAAACGTATGCTTACATCCGTTGACAATAAATGGAGATAAAAAAATTAGAGTGATAACACAATATTTTTGAACACATCTTTTTTCCTTGATAAAAAAAAGAGAAAACAACCGAACAAGAAATCAATCTTTGACAGATTGTAATTTCGTATCTAAAAAAAAAAAGGCATATTAGTCACAAAAGTTCTTCAAATATTTTTTCAAAAACCTAAAAAACTCCTGTCGGCGAATATCCAGATTTATTCCCTATATTGTCTACAAAATAAATTTAAAGTGTTTTACTGCAGGTTAAACAAATCAGAGTGTCCAGGGAAAACATTCTAAAATTCCTAAATTATCAAATATTGAGCAAGAAATACAAAATTCGCTGAGAATTTCTAATAAGAAATGGAAGAATTTTCACTTTACTTTTACACACAATGGAACCTCCTTAAAAATTCATCTCTATTCAATGGCCACTTACTTTTAGGGCACGTTTTTTATAGCCCCAAATTTTCCCAAAGGATTTACTTCTAATTAGCCTCCATTTAAGGTGACAGCGAATTCATGAAAGACTATCTGAAATTTTATAGAAATTTCATATGGGGAAAGAACATATAATTTAATGCAAGGGGGGGGGGGGCAATTCTCTTGCTGTGAAAAGGATTGATTTCGATAGGATTTAGCAGTCATATTTTATAAATTTAATTATTAGAAAAAATGGAATTCCAGTATTAAAAATGAAATAAGTACCTGAAATAAAGTAAATTACCAGAACGCAATCACCCCTATACCTATATCTATCTATCTATACATATAATAAAATAAGATGTTTGTGTGTGTGTGTGTCATTGTGTATGTATTTCCAGAGCTTTTTAAGAAAACGGCTGATGGCTGAGCTACAAAAATTTGCATGGCGGTTCGTAATGACCTCTCCTGATGCACCTCGAAGCCCGATTTTCGAATTTTGTTTTAGTTTTCTTTTAATTAATTAAAATGCTAAAACAAAAACCTTCTAATTACTGATAAATTGGCCATTTAATTTTAATCCTTAATTTAATTGTTGCCAAAAAAAATTATCATTATCTTTTCGACAGAAAAAAAAAAAAAAAAAAACGTGAACAATAAAAATTACATTTATTTAAAATATTTAATTTTAATCCTTAATTTAATTGTTGCTAAAAAAATTATCATTATTTTTTCGACAGAAAAAAAAAAAAAAAAAAAACGTGAACAATAAAAATTACATTTATTTAAAATGAGGAAAGTAAATTAAAAAAATTAGAAATATCAGTCGTATCGTTACAAATAAGATACCAAATGAAAGATGCAATTTTTGTGAATCCAACGGATTTGTCGATCGGACAATTAGATTTTTTAAAATTAACTAATGTATGTATTTTAGGTGGCAACAGCAGGAGATTGTATGGAAACCGTTTGGAAATTTTTTTTAAATGTGCTACTAATTAAGTCACATGTTTTTGTTTAAGTGGGATTAAAAATTGCAGTTTTGAATTTTTTTTTAATTTTCTTTCACAAACACAAACATATAGTATACAGCCTGTACAACACTAGACTAAATTGAAGTTCAAATTTCATCAATATTTAAATAAATATATGAAAATAAAAATATGTTTAATGGGAAATATATATAACCATTAAAAGTTTAGTTATCTAAAATATGGCAGAAATAGCGCGCGGATGACCAAATCGCTACCGAAGGCAGCAGGGATCCGAAGCGAGCTTTTGAGCAATTGTAGTACTTTATTTTATTTTTATAAAGCTATATAGAAAAGAGTTTCCTTTAAATTTAGTGACCAGCGAAGCGGGCAAAGCCTGCTAGTATAATATATAATTGCGTGTTTCTCAGCTTGACTCACACTTGGGGTGTCATGAAGCGTCAACATCGGTTCCATTGAAATTTCCTTTGATTTTTAGCTGCCGCGCCCAGACTACTTTATCCTCACATGTGGATTAGCATGAAAAACTTGGATTTATTTTGTAAAATTCTTCAAGAAAAGGAATAAGGTGAGACAAGACTTCATATTTTTAAACTTGCACACTGAGAGCTGAAACTCAAGCTTGGAGATGGAAAATTTAATTGCAATGTTTCTCAATGAGTAACGACATTAAATCGAAAAAAAAAAGGTATCAAATCTAGCTAAAATTAAAAAGAGCTGAAAATAGTGTTTACAGACAAAAAAATTATCGAAAAATGATAGCGTAATAGTTTTTTCTGTCGAAAATGATACTAAGCGGAACAATGTGTCCCCATTTATAAAATTCTTGCTAAAAAGTTTTTAAAATTCAAAGAAAATAACATTCATGATTTTTAGAATGTTATAGATACAAATTACGACAATTTAAGTATTTAAATTATGGAATTCGTTGCCTGGATTTAGATTTTCTAAACAACTTCTGTTGAAAGGCCATCCCTATAAAGGATAAGTTTTTTATGGCACGTCGGATGGCCCTTTGAGAGAGGTTTCACTGCCTATATAGATATTTTCTATTGCGTGCTGTTACATATTTTATGAATAATTTTACATGCTTTAAGTAATATTTATTTATAATAACGATCCCAAAACTATTCAATAATAATAATAATAATAATAAATTCGTGGCACATATTTCGATATTGGAACATCGCAAAATTTTTATTATTATAAAGTTATTATTTTTTATATGTGTATATATAATTGTAACAGACCATAGTTTAATGTACAAATTTTAAAATTAATTGTTTAGTTCATATTTAAAATGTTTCGGTAAACTGCTTTCGAGGAAAGAAATTTCTACTCAAATTTCCTTCAGTCTGGATTTAGAAAAAAAAAAAAAAAAAAAAAAAAAAAAAAACTTTTTAACCATGTGAAAACGCAAATTTTGCTTTTGCAGTCATTTCCTCAATTTCTTTACACTTTTCCTTTAAATCTTTCTATAAATAATAGCATTAATCTTCTTTGAAAAGTTCATTTAAAACTACACCTGAAATAAGAAAAATGTTGTTTATGAAAATAAATAAATAAAAATAAAAAGTTTGAAATTTTATTATTATTATTATTATTATTTTCAAAATCAAATATAAAATGTACGATTTTTACTTTTTTCTATATTCAATAGAAGAAAGTATTGGAT
This sequence comes from Salticus scenicus, assembly GCA_963930645.1. NCBI lineage: Eukaryota > Metazoa > Arthropoda > Arachnida > Araneae > Salticidae > Salticus > Salticus scenicus. Next base: position 266,467,604 of record OZ005655.1, on the reverse strand, counting down.
TCGTAAAAATTTTCGACTTTCGGGTTTCCACGGATTTAAACGTTTTGAGAGGTGTAAAACACTATTTGATCATTTTCAGAAAATGTCTGTCTCTGTGTGTGAGAGAGAAAATTTTGTGGCGACTATATCTCAGGAATTACTGCACAGAACTGTATATAAATTTATATGCAGATGCACCTTGGCATAAATTAGTGTCTACCTACTTTTGGTGCCAACCGTTCAACAGGTGGCGCTGCTATACACCGATTTCCACAATTTCAAGGAAAGTTATATCTCAGGAACTACTGCACAGAATTGCATATAAATTTATATGTAGATGCGCTTCGACATAAATTAATTTATTTCATCTTTTGGTGCCAATCGCTCAAAAGGTAGCGCTGCTGTACAGCGATTTCCGCAATTTAAGGGAAGGTTATAACCTCAGGTTTTATTGCGTATAATCGAACAAAGCTTGATATATGAATAGGACATTATGCTGATTAAATTGGGTGCATATCCACCGACAAGTGGTGCTGCTATACTGCAATTTCCCCCGAGAATAGGTAGGATGTCATCTGCACGGTAAAAATTCAATTTTGTTGGACATTTAGTGTTACCTCTCTGACATGAAAAACGTCTGCATTCATCATGGATTAAAATAATAATAATAACAAATAACTTGTACTGCATGAATTTGTATAGAAAAATAGAAAGGAGAAAGTTTTGTGATGGCCACAACATACTAGTTTTAATTAGATAATCAAAGGTGTAGAAATTTTATCTACCAAGGGTTTGGGGAATGAGCCACTTGGTTTGAGACTTTAACGTCACAGCTACAAAAATGTATTGAGATAAAGAAATTAAGTCGCATCTGTGGTTTGGAACAACAAATAAAGTAATTAAAAAAAAAAAAAAAAAAAAAAAAAAAAACTAGTTGGCATAGGTGGACTCCGCGCAGTTCCCCATCACGTATTTGTTTCCACACATTTTAATTATTGTTAAAAACTATCAAAGTAAAATTGACATATTGCATCTCGGCAAGTAAAAGGACACAACTTAAAAATTCAATATTTGAGAAGAATCAACTTATAGGGTATAAAGAAAAAACTTGGCTATTATAAAACTAACATGAATGCCTCTCAGGTGGATGAATTGAGAGTTATAGATGCGACATTTTCTGCGCTCATTGGGGGTATTTTATATGCATTTTTCAAAACATAAACCCAAATTTGCCATTTTAGGTTGATTTCTTTGGAAATCGAAATATTCCAATCGCTTCATTTATCTCTCTCTCTCTCTCTCTATATATATATATATATATATATATATAATAGAAATCTTATCGTCATGGTAACTCCAGAAATAATACTCCAAATCGATTGAAATTTGCACAGCGAATTTATCTTATAAATATCTTGGATAAGTTCGTTAACCAAGTTGCTCCCCAATTTTGTTTTCAAATGGAGATGTATGCATAGACCATATAAGGGTCTCAACCAAGTTTATAAATGAATTTTATCTGACATGATATTTCCAATCGCTTTTTCTCACCAAAAAATCCCTAACTCCAAACTTTCATAAAAATCGCTATGTCCAATTTGGTGTAAACCATGTTTCTCCCATACGTTGCAATTGGCCTTTAAAGGTTTAACAGCGAACGCGAAAGTTTCTGAAGATGAAAATATTTCCAATCATTTATGTACCCCTAAACTTTCATCCAAAACCTCTATATCGATAAACCCAATTTCGGCCAAATGTTGCAATTGGCCGATAAAGGGTTAATTGAGAACGCAAATTTTTCTGAAGATGAAGGTAAATCCAATCGTTTTAGCACCTCCCCGAAAACACTTAATCCTGAACTTTCAACAAAATCGCTATATCCATTTCCGAGTAAACCCGATTTCTGCTGTGTTTTGCAATTCACCGATAAAGGGTTAACTGTGAACGCGAATTTATCTGAAGATGAGATTCAATCGTTTTTTCTGATAAAAAATCCCTAACTCCAAACTTTCATCAAAATAGCCTTCTCCATTTCCATGTAAACTCAATTTCTGCCATACGTTGCAATTGGCCTTTAAAGGTTTAACTGTGAACACGAATTTTTCTGACGATAATGATAATTCCATTCGTTTAAGCTCCCCCAAAAGCACTTATTTCCAAACTTTCATCAAAATCCCTATAACCATTTCCGAGTAAACCCAATTTCTGCCATTGGCCAATAAAGGGTTAACAGCGAACGCAATTTTTTCTGAAGATGAGGGTTAATCCAAGCACCCCGAAAAACACTTAACTACAAACTTTTTTGAAAATAGCTATATCCATTTCCGAGTAAACCCAATTTCTGCTATATGATACAATTGGCCGATAAAGGGTTAACAGCGAACACGAATTTTTCTGCCTTGCGAAATTTTCAAAGTCGCATGTTTATAGTTAATGATGTTCGTCCCGGCATCAAAACTGATATTTAAGAGCTGTTCTTATATCTTTACGATAAAAATATTTCTTTTCATGTATGTTTAAGTGAAATTTCCCCCTATTCTCCCATGTTAAGAAAATCGTAAATTTCGAATAACTTCTGAAGTTTTTTAATTAGAATATTGCAAATAAATAGGGTTCTTGCCAGTGTCATAAATAATATTTTAAAACTGGTCTGACCTCCCTACGATCATTTGTTCGTGAGATATCTTGTAAACAGACTAACAAACTAACGTATTAACACACTAACAAACTAACAGACACCCTACAGACAGACACCATACAAATTTTGTCATTTTCGGATTCCTCACACCTAAATACGTATAAAAAAGTCAAAAAACAGAGGTCGAAAATATTCACGATTACCTAAGTTCCCCATACCTGTAGTATGATGGAGAACTAAAACTAGTGGGGATAGGTGGACTCTGCTCAGTTCCCCATCATATTTATGTTCTCATAAATTTCTAGTGCGAGACATATTATAATCATGTTAAAAGAAATTAATTTGACCAAAGCTTGATACAGTGACAGAATGAAATCCCCGCCTAATAGGCTATCCACCGTTCACTTCGATATATTTATCTCATTCTAATTTATTAATTTATTTTATCACGGTCGATTCCGTTGTTTAGTTTTCATGCTACTGTTTCCAATGCAATAATCCTCAAAATTCATATTTATATGAAAAATTTACAATTTCGATATGCTGATAAAATCGTAACTTACGAATAATTTACGAAATTTTCCTATTAGAATACATGTATTCAATCATGTTCAAACAAATATCATAAATGTAATTTTGAAGTTGTCTAATGTATTTATAATCCTCAAAATGGAAGTTTATTTTGCCATATTCTGACATGTTAAGTAAAGCGTAAATCCCAAATAACTTACGAATTTTTTAAATTGAAAAAATCATAGTCTATGATATTCATGCCAGTATCCTAAATAATATTTCGAAAGTGGTTTGACATCTTTACGATGAAAATATCCCTTAAGATTGACGTTTATGTGAAATTTTGCTCTATTCTGCCATGTTAAGAAATTCGTAAATTTCCAATAACTTACGAAATTTTTATATTCGAAAATTCATAGTCATTAATATTCATGCCAGTGTCCTAAATAATATTTCAAAAGTAGTCTGACATCTTTACGATGAAAAGATCTCTAAAAATTGACGTTTATGTGAAATTTTGCCCTATACTGCCATGTTAAGAAATTCGGAAATTTCCAATAACTTGCGAAATTTTCAAAGTAGCATATTTATAGTTACTGATGTTCATTCCGGCATCAAAACCGATATTTTAAAACTGGTCTGACATTTGTACAATAAAAAGTTTCCATTTAATGCACATTTAAGTGAATTTTTGTCCTATTTTCCCATGTTAAGAACATCGTAAATTTCTCATAACTTACGAAGTTTTTTAATTCGAATTTTGCAAATAAATAGAGGGTTCTTGCCAGTATCGAGAGTAATATTTTAAAACTGATCTGACCTCTCTGCGATCATTTGTTCGTGAGATATCGTGTTAACAGACTAACAAACTAATGGACTAACACACTAACGGACTAACACACTAACAGACAGACACCATACAAATTTTGTCATTTTCGGATTCCTCACACCTGAAAACGTGTAAAAAATTCAAAAAATCGAGGTCGAAATTTTTCACGATTACCCAAGTTTCCCATACCTACAGTATGATGGAGAACTAAACTAGTTGGCATAGGTGGACTCTGCTCAGTTCCCCATCATATATATGTTCTCTTAAATTTCTAGTGCGAGACATATTATAATCATGTTAAAAGAAATTAATTTGACCAAAGCTTGATACAGTGACATAATGAAATCCCCGCCTAATAGGCTATCCACCGTTCACTTCGATATATTTATCTCATTCTAATTTATTAATTTATTTTATCAGGGTCGATTCCGTTGTTTAGTTTTCATGCTACTGTTTCCAATGCAATAATCCTCAAAATTCATATTTATATGAAAAATTTACAATTTCGATAGGCTGATAAAATCGTAAATTACGAATAATTTACGAAATTTTCCTATTAGAATACATGTATTCAATCATGTTCAAACAAATATCATAAATGTAATTTTGAAGTTGTCTAATGTATTTATAATCCTCAAAATGGAAGTTTATTTTGCCATATTCTGACATGTTAAGTAAAGCGTAAATCCCAAATAACTTACGAATTTTTTAAATTGAAAAAATCATAGTCTATGTTATTCATGCCAGTATCCTAAATAATATTTCGAAAGTGGTTTGACATCTTTACGATGAAAATATCCCTCAAGATTGACGTTTATGTGAAATTTTGCTCTATTCTGCCATGTTAAGAAATTCGTAAATTTCCAGTAACTTACGAAATTTTTATATTGGAAAATTCATAGTCGTTAATATTCATGCCAGTGTCCTAAATAATATTTCAAAAGTAGTCTGACATCTTTACGATGAAAATATCGCTCAAAATTGACGTTTATGTGAAATTTTGCCCTAAACTGCCATGTTAAGAAATTCGTAAATTTCCAATAACTTGCGAAATTTTCAAAGTAGCGTATTTATAGTTACTGATGTTCATTTCGGCATCAAAACTGATATTTTAAAACTGGTCTGACATTTTTACAGTAAAAAGTTTCCATTTAATGCACGTTTAAGTGAATTTTTGTCCTATTCTCCCACGTTAAGAAAATCGTAAATTTCTAATAACTTACGAAGTTTTTTAATTCGAATGTTGCAAATGAATAGGGTTCTTGCCAGTGTCGAAAGTAATATTTTAAAACTGATCTGACCTCTCTGCAACAATTTGTTCTTGAGATATCGTGTATACAGACTAACAAACTAACGGACTAACACACTAACGGACTAACACACTAACAGACAGACACCATACAAATTTTGTTATTTTCGGATTCCTCACACCTGAAAACGTGTAAAAAAGTCAAGAAACTGAGGTCGAAAATTTTCACGATTACCTAAGTTCCCCATACCTATAGTATGATGGGGAACTAAAAAGTCATAGCTACAGCAATGTATTAAGATCTTTTATTTATTTATATTTTGAAAAAATAAAATTTGAGGTGTTGCTTATGGGAAATTTCGAAAGATTGGTAAACTGTGATTGCATACATGTATCATCTTTTGCTTCTGACTTTTGAGATTCTGTAATATCAATCTTGTGTCGAATATCCCTGTGAGACCAGTTCGCATATTTGGGTATGCAGGTCAGTTGGCTGGCATGGAATATCTTGGCTTTTCTTAATGATAGTTTAAAGACTATAAAACGCTTCCATGGTGAAGTGCTTTCAACCTCAGCCTCCTGCCAAGACAATGGTGAGGATTTCCATTCGACAGTTCTCACGAACCTCGAAGAACCTTAAAAAGATTCTAATAGGTCACATCGAACAAAACCAAGAATAAATTCCCCATAATATCATCATCAAGGTTCTCCTGAACTGACTTGATCCTGCAGAATACAAAATAAATGACTTTGTTTTAGCAGAATACCAAGTCTGCCAGTACCTTAGGAAAATTGACGAACCGGTACCAGCAATGAGATTCGCGTGTCAACAACGATCAAGAAGGAGAAAAAAAAAATGCAGATAGCCATAAGAGGGTGATGCAATTTTATAAGACCAAAGTAAAAATTGAATACACCTGTTCAAATAATCGAGCGCGAAACTGTTACATTCATGGTTGATTTCAAGGACTGAGCTAATTCTATTTCAATAATAATAGGTAATAAATTGATTTTATTATATATATATATATATTTAAGAATTCCTTATTTGTTCATATTTTTAAAGATAAATTTCTGGTAGAGTATTATTAAAATGAAATGTTTTTCCTCGAAAACTAATGTGTTCGGTCTAAGAATTCCTGTAAATATTTCATTATGCTAACTGCCAACTCGTCCCTATGATATGCCAACTTTTAGGAAAAGTGTTTTTGTGGTTATCTAATGTCTTTCGTGACTTTGTAGTCAAAACGTTAAGTTCTCCGATGCATTCTTCAGAATTTCTCTAAGTAAGTATTGCACAAATATTTGGAAAAATCAAACGCCAAAATCTATTCCAAGAAGCCCCAGTCTCCATTATGTTCATTTCAAACTATCGATGCTAAGCGGGCGAAGCCCAGTTAGTAAAAATAATAATAATAAAAAAAAATACGAATTGATCGGAGCCATTATTACTATTTAACTTCATTTTAAATGCCTTAATTATACAGCTTCATGGAACTCAAATTGAGTTATAGAATAAATTTGGAGAGTTTGGGACCAATTCGAAGAATTTTACGCCGCAAGAAAAATACTTTTATGAAAGGAAAGAAAATTCTCGAATTCTGTGTTTCCGGCAATGTGGATGTTGACTACCGCCTTCCAAAAAGCAGTGATCTGTAGGAAAAAGATTACTCAGTTTGTTCTTTTTCAAGAAAAAACAGCGTGTTTTTGCAGTGAACCGTGGTCACCTCGATCACAAGAAAGTTTAGTTGCATTTTGTTGGTTTTCATGTATTACATGAAATGTAAATGTATCTCAGTGATGTACGTGAAAGATTATTATGAATAAATTTTAGGGAGGCAAATTAAGGGATTTATGTTTTTTTTTTTTTTTTTTTTTTGTAAAGTACGTGAAAATAATGCCCGAATTAATTTTGAAAAATATTACTAGTTGATTATTTCACTTCTAAATTAATATAGACAACTGACAGTAAAATATATTAACTTAAACAATTCTTCTGATAGTTTTATATTTAAAGCCTATCCTCATTTATTGACGTTCAGTGTTCTAGCGAGAAAACTTCGAGATAACAGATTAATTTCCTATTATATGTTGACAAAGATCTAGAAAGTAAAGTATTATAATATAAATTAAAAAAAAAAAATTCTCTGTAAAACACGTATAAAATGATACATTTAATTAAAATTATTAGAAATACATCGTGCCAAGGCCTTTCGCCCTGAACATCAGGGCATCATCAGGAAGAGCCATTTCTGTCCTGATGATGCCCTGATGTTCAGGGCGAAAGGCCATGACACGATGTATTTTTAATGATTTTAATTAAATGTATCATTATACGTGTTTTACAATGAATCTTTTTATAAAAATTGTGGTTTTCTACAAATACGCGTGTGGTTATGATGTCTCTATATGAGATGTAATTTTATATATAATATGTATTATTATTCAACTTGATGTAAATTAGTATACCTGCGCAAAAAGCAAACATATGTGTGACGAATGAAAAATAAAATGGCTATCCAAATTATGAAAAACTAATTAATAGTAGGCACATAAAACTTTCAGGGATCATTTAGAGTGACGCTATAAACTGTCAGCAAAAAGCAAAAATCATTCCAAGAAACTACAAAAAATATATGTGCCATTTTATTAGCTGTCCTCAAATAAGGACACTAGGCGCTAACGGGTTAAAATTTAGTTATTGAAAAATTAATGAGAGTGCTTAAAAAAGACTTGTTTTAAGCATATTTATATATATATTTTTTGTAAACGTAGCTTTTGTTTCTGATTCTCTCATATCTGGGTATCCATGAAGTCAGAACTGAAAAATCTGAATTATATGAAATACACCGAAGGTTAATTAATAATAATAATAATAATAATAAGTGTTGCTAACACAAACATTTTTTCCCCACTAAAAGTACACATGAAAATCCGCTAAAATTACAATTGCCCATGGTGTAGCACCAATGCAATGTAAAATCCAATCCGCTAAACCTTTATATTTTCCAAATGATCGTGTCAAAAATCCACTAAATTTAGCAGAAATTCCGCTAAATTGGCAACACTAATAATAATAATGAAACGAAATATATATATATAACCTTGTTAACTAGATAAAAGAAAATTCGTCGAGGAAAGGGATAAAAAAAAAAAAAAAGAAAAGAAACAGGAGAAAAAATTGCAACTAGATTATTGTTATTTTCGCTACGTCGTTTGACGCATTGTCACTAAAGTAAATATGTGTTCAGCTGCTAGCAAATGAGGCCTTTTTAACAAAACGCCTCGAACATCCCGATATCACGCAAAAAGACTACAAGCGTCACGTATACATCTACATAAGCGATAACAGATAATTCTGATAAAGTAGAAAAAGGGCATGATTTAATTTAATATCTGAAAGAATATCAGGTACGTTTTGTATGTAAGTAAATTAGTGGAAAAAAAAAAAAAAAAAGAATGAGTAACAATAGTTTTCAGCAAAGTTTCCATACGCATACGAGGAGCTCCTCCTCTGTTGCCTGCAATGAAATTTATGAAATTTACAATTTGACATTTTTAGTTAATGGCCCTCTTCACTTACAGTTCCCGGAAGCCCGAGCCAATATTATTCTATGGAGAAATTTTCTTTACAAATAACTTATTAATTATTACATATTTTTTAATTCTGTTTTCACATTCAGAAAATTCCTAACTGTTGTTAAATTGACGAACCTTTTTTAAAAATGTATTTTTTTTTAATTTCTAATATTTTATTTTGAAATTGCAAAATGAAAAAAATTCCATATTGAAAATTCGTATTTTGCAGCTTCAAAATAAAATTAAAAAAAAAAAAAAAATCCGTCAATTTAACAGCTGGAAATTTTCAGAATGTGAAAACAGAATTTAAAAATATGTATTAGTTAATAAGTTATTTGTAAAGAAAATTTTCCCATAGAATAAGATGGCTACATCCCATATAGCACAGTTTGAAAGTTGTGACAGCTGACCAGGTGCAAAAAAATATCATTAAGGACTTCCTTTTCGTAAACAGCTTTACCCAATAAAAGCCGAAAAATAATTTGCTATACGTCCCCCGAAACGTTTGCTTCTTACCCCGCATTCTTTAAAGAGGATCGTTTCCTGTATTGGTAAATGTTAGTCGATGCATTTAAGAAATATTATGTTTACTAATATATATCTTTCATTTGCTGAGTGTTACAAAGGAATTAAATTATTCAATATACAATATATATATGTATAAGTATTTTACCGTATGTTATTTATTTCAATATGATGTATTTATTAGGTTCGATTAGCTAAGCGCATTTACACTAAATAATGACAAATATTCTCTTTCTTTCTGTCTTTCTCTCTTTTCTTTTTTTCTTCTCAAACGAATAAGACGTACATGACTAATTATTGTGTATTAATAACTGAACTGTAAGTTGATGCCTCTTTATAAATTCTTTCAAGATATTTAAACTTCTATAAATCTAAAGTTTTGTTGATTAACTATAACACACGCCTCCCTATCTATCTATCTATCTATCTATCTATCTATCTATCTATATATATATATATATATATATATATATATAAACAGATTTACAGAAATTCGTCTAATTTTGCATACAATAATCAACCGATGCCCATAAAGACGTATTAGGTATATTATATGCTTTTATTATTTGAATTCTAATTATTTCTTTTTCGTTTTATTTAAATTTTCACTTTCCTAATGAGATATATTTCAGCACTTATATTTCCTTTTGTACAATGTTTCAAAAGGTTTAATATTATAGATATATATAGATACACACGCACACAAAAGAAAAAAAAAAAAAAAAAAAAAGAAAGAAAGAAAAGAATTTGCCCGTGCTTTAATGAATGTATTTGTACATTTGCAATTCTTAATAAATTGATTTTTACTTTCCGAACACTATAGTGAGGAAAGTATTGTAATCATGTCAAAAATCCGAATTCGAGATTTTGATGTTTCTATACGTTTTGAGGTCCCCTGAGTCCGTTTTCACTATTTTTACGATGATGTATGTATGTGTGTGTGTATGTGTGTATGTTTGTGAACACGCTAGCGTCTAAAGGCTTTGTTCGATTAACCTGAAAGTTGGTACGTATATTGTAAGTCACCATAGTACGAACCCTATAGATTTTGGTGAATCTAGCACTTATAGTTTTTTTACAGGGACACAAAGAAAAATTCTTTATCATTATGGCCTATGGGACCAAAATCTTAAAAGTGCGATAGCATCTAAACGCCTTATTCAATTGAGCAAAAATTTTATACCCATATTATAGGTCACAGATACTCAATCTGTATAGATTTTGGAGAATCTAGCACTTATAGTTTTTTTACAGGGACACAAAGAAAAATTCTTTATCATTAAGGCCAATGGGGCCAAATTTTTAAAAGTGTGATAGCGTCTAAACGCCTTATTAATCTGAGCAAAAAAATTGTACACATGTTATAGGTCGCATTTGCACCAACTGTATAGATTTTGGTGAATCTAGCACTACAGTTTTTTTACAGGGACACAAAGAAAAATTCTTTATCATTATGGCCTATGAGACCAAATTTTTAAAAGTGCGATAGCATCTAAACGCCTTATTCAATTGAGCTGAAAATTTGTATGAATATTATAAATCACTGTTGCACTAACTATAAGCATTTTGGTGAATCTAGCATCTATAGATTTTTACAGGGACAAAACGAAAAATTCTTTATCATTATGATCTAAGGGCTCAAAGTTCAGTAGCGTTAAATAAAACCTCGTGTGATATATGGAGAAAAAAACACTCTATTATGGTTTTCTCTCTTTTGTTTGTTTAGCAATTCCTCTTTCTTTATTTTATCTACAAAACTGTTAGTTACTCAATGTTCGGAAAGTCGAGTGGAGTCACTCCAGATTTTTTATTTTGCTTTCGATAATCTTAATATAAATAAAAGTCATTGTTTGTATGTAAGGGAAATAGCTTAAAATTATACCAAACAAATTTCTGCTTATTATGATAAAATCTTTTAATAGGTGTTTTGAAATCTCTCAACCTCTTGAAAACAAAACCCGACACGCAGAAAAAAATTTAGTCAACTTGACCTAAACCCGAATCGCAAGAAAAAATAGTATGTTGTGGCCACCACAAGACTTTCTTCTATATTTTACTGTACAAATTCACTAAGTGCGAATAATTTATTAAATCTATTATTTATTAAAATTATTTAACATGATAAATGCAAATCCTTTTCATCTTAAGGAAATCTAACACTAAGTAGCCAAAGGAATACAGTTTTATCGCCTATAAATCTGTATTGATAAGTATAAAGGATTTAAGTCCAAAAATGTCGATTTTGAGTTAAGTACATAGTCAGACCCAGAAAAAAATTCTCTATCGATTGGTATAAAGGATTTAAGTGTATGTCATTTAGTCTTTGAGAAAATCCATTGGTAAAAGAAAGACTCAAGTCAGAAATTTAGCATTAATCTTTGTATAAAACACTTAATTCAGTTTTTCCCTTTATTAAATGAAGATTGACAATCACTGAATGGTATAAAGCGTATAAACCAACATAATCCCTTTTTCCTAATCGATTCTTCTTATTTGTTTTTAGCTAGTTTAACTTTATTTTTCGTCGTCTCCTGAAAAATCAAGAATATGGACTTAAATCCTTTATACTTATCAGTTCAGAAATAACATCTTAAAAAATGCGTTTTTATAATGATTATCTCATATATCAAGTTTCGTACAGTCACATGCCACAAACGTTGAGATATAGCCATCACTTATTGATGAAATTAGCAGCATAGGAGCGCCACCTATTGACCGATAAGCATCCAAGTTGAGTCAACATAATGTCTCATAGTGGCCTTCTTACATATCAAGTTATGTTTGATGATACGCAATAGAATCCGAGACATAGCCTTCCATTAAATTGTGGAAATCGCTGTGTAGCAGCGCCACCTGTTAATCGGTTTACTCCAAAAGTTGAGGGCACTAATTTTTGTTAAGATGCATCTATCTACATACAAATTTATGTGCAATTATGTGCAGTAGTTTCTGAGATATAGCCATTCCTTAAATTGCGGAAATCGCTGTATAGTACAAAATATGTTGGTCGATAAGCATTCAAATTGAATAAGCATAATATCTTATAATGGTTTTCTCACTTACTAAGTTTTCTTTGACAAAACGCAATAGAACCTGAGATATAGCCTCCCTCGTAATTGCAGAAAACACTGTAGCAGCGCCACCTGCTGAGCGGTTCACACCAAAAGTTGACATGCACTAATTTTTGTTAAGGTGCACCTACATAAAAGTTTATATGTAATTCTGTGCAGTAGTTCCTGAGATATACAAACTTTGTTTAAATTTTATTTATTGGTCCTTGAGATACAACATCCACAAAATTTGTGATACAGACAAACATTTTCTAAAAACAGTCAAATCGTCTTCAGGACATCCCAAAAACATGAAAATACATCAAAAAGTTTCCCGAATCCAATACTTTTTCTATATATACATACAGAAGAAAGTGATAATAGCTTAAAAAGAAAGAAAGAAATTGTTTTTAAACCTCGATTCTGATAACCGCTAATTTTTTCAGCGTCTTCGTCGCTTATGTCATGTCGGATCTCGGTCACCACTGCCTGCTGAAGCACCTTACCTGGGCAATCAATATTGAACTTCATTGGATGCTAATTGCTGCTATTATTCCGTGGTTTTCTATGAAACTCGCTCATAATACGGCTTAAGTTCCTCTAGATTTCCGTGAGAGCATCACAAACAGGCGTGGGACATAAGTGTTCTCAATCGGTATTAATTCGAAAATTTAGAAAGCGTAATTTAAAAGTCTATTGTACAATGCCTTGTTAAACATGTTTAGATTAATAGCTACATAAGAATGAAAATTGTTCTTAACTATGTAGTTTTTTGTCTAAATTATACACAAAATCTTGAAAATTTGAACACGGAAAAAAAGAGAAAATCCCAGAATTCTGATATTTCAACATTTATCTAAATTTACCCTAAAATAATACTATTAGATAAGATTTATAAATACTGATTTCCAGCAAAATGACGCTTATCTATATAAATAAAGAGAAGTGTCTGTGTCTGTCTCCGCTCTGGTGCTAACACTACCGATCACAGAGCTATAAAACTTGTCATATCGGTATCTGGGACCCTGTAGGTGTGCACCTCATCGAGATTTTTTCGAATTTGAACTTTTTTTTTTCTTTTTTCAATTTTAAATATTGGCTTTTATGTTTCATCTTTCATGAATTTATTCTTCCATTGTAATCGTCTGCATTCTTAGCAACGGCTATTGCACAATTTATTACTTTCTCTTACCCATAGGGTCGAGAAAGTACTGTTTTAGGGTCAAATTTTCGAACATGAGTTTTTGTTATACTTTCAAGTTCTGAGGTCCCCTGAATACGAAAATCATGTTTTTAGCGAATGGTCTGTGTGTCTGTCTGTTATCAGCATATCTCAAGAACAAATAGTAGCAGAAATTCCAAACTCGGTATTCCAAATGTGTATCATATAGGGATTTTACACTAAGCTTTTCGTTGAGATGAAGCCAATGGTTCGTGTACAGGAACACTCAAAAGTATTCAAATACATTACGTCTATAGGGGAAATTGCAGGTAAGTACAGTTTAACATCTATAGACTGCACTAAACAAAATGAAACGAATATATATTTTTTGTAATAGAGATAGTCAACTAGGAAAAAAAAATTGTGTATGCAGGAGCCTCGCCTCCCCCCCTGGGGGAAAGTCCCTCCTCGATGGATATTCATGATGGATTTCATGATGGATATCTTTCAAAAGAGCTCGCCAATTCTTTTAAAACGAATAGTTGAACCATCGATCTGCGATAATTCAAAATAAAGTTATCGATTTTTTTCATTTTTAACTTTTTTTAAATGTAATATTGAGAATAAATAAATAAATTTAACTTTTTTTGTATATTTAGTGTTATATTACTTCTCTAATATGGAAATCGTCTGCATTATCATGGAAGATAATTTTTTTAAATAATAATTTTAATAAATTATTTTTACGAATTTGTATTAAAAAAAAAATAGAAGAAAGTCGTGTGGTGGCCACAGCACATTAATTATTTCTTGTTAGTAGATGTGCTTTACTAATAATATTTTACCATTTCCAAGAAAGCTGTTCGGGAATTGAAATAAATTCCTCATAGAGATATGGTAAATAATATACGTTTTAAGCTAAATATTCATCGCTTGTTTTTTGTATATTTATACATTTTGAGGCTTCCTGATTACCGTAGTCAAGTTTTTTAACGTTTGATCTTCGTCTGTGTCTCTTAGAGTAACTTAAAAACGAATAATTTTAGGAGATCCAAATGTCGTATTTTGAAGTTAATATAAGTTTGTTGCCGGAAAAGTTTGATCAAGATTGATAAGTTTCAATGAATGTTGCGTGTGAAAATTGTCTGTATAATTTTAAGTAAACTTTTAATTTTATTAACAGAATTAAATTATATATAAATGTAGGTGCATAGCCCCTCTCACACAGAACTAATTATCATATAAAACTCTTCCGAAGCCTAATTTGAATTGTTTTACATAGGTTTACATAATAGTACTCACTATCTTACCCCTTAATCTCCAACCTGTATTTATAGTATTAAATTTCAGGGTAAGAGAAAGTCGTGTTAGTGACACACCAGATTGTTTTAATTTATTATATATATTGAAAATAAAATGACAATACAGTAGAAGAAAAAATTTATTATATTAAATTTTAAATTTAAAAACTTATTTATAACAGTTTATGCATAATTTTTATAGTATAAGAACTTTTTATTTTTCACTTTTAAATATTATTCCTTTAAAATATATATATATATATATATTTTCTTTCTCTGTCTTTTTTCTTTTTTCATTCATTCATTCATTCATTCATTCATTCATTTATTCTTTTTTTTTTTTTTTTAATTTATTGTATTTATCGGAAAAAATCGTAGCATATCATAGAAACCATTAAACTGACTTTTTATGAATTTAATTCCTTTTAAAAGAAAGTATACTTTTTATTTCATTTATTATATTGCTCGGAACGATATGATACTATAGTGGAAATAGACGGAACTATAAAATACACGGTTCAAAAACTAAAATATTTAATAGATGTTGAGATACAGTCACCTTTAAAATCGTAGTTTCTTTTTTTTTTCTTTTTTTTTCCTTTTTTTTTCTTTTTCTTTTTTTTTTTTTTTTTTTTTTTTTAAATAATAGCAGATCTACCTGTCGTCGATAAATATCCAAAATGAAATATCCTGGAAAGATATTTCTGCAGGCAGTGGAAACCCGGACCCGCTGTAGTGCGGGTAGAGAAAAAAAGGCCGTAGGCAGCAGGTACCCGAAGCGAGGTTTAGAGCGATTTCAATATATATTTTTTAATTTTTATTTATCATGGGATGAAAAAAATGAATACCAATCCAACTCTTTTGAAAATTCATTTAAATATAGTGAGCAGCGAAGCGGGCGGAGCCTGAAAGTTTTATATAAAAAGGAGAAATAACGTACATATAAAATAAGAGACTAAAATTTTAATGCCTGTGTTCGCCTTAATTTAACACCTACAGTGCGATTATAGTAGATCTATATTTCATTTCTTAAAAATAAATAAATAAATAGCATTATAGATGTTTATGTATTCTCTTTGTCTCTCTTTTAATACTTCCTAACAAGTTTGAAAAGTGTTAATGACTTCGGTTTGTCTCTCTTTGTCCGCGTTCTAACTTTCAAAAATATTCATGAAATTTCTTGAACTGACATATATTATTTTATTTTACTATTGGATATTTCTTATTTAAAATGGTGTGAATACCTCTACTGGTTTGTCTACAGGGACATCTAAAACATTCCAAAGCATTGTGTTCTATGAGGGGTATTTCTAAAAATCATATAATAATAATTTTACTTCTCACAAATTTTAATGAAACTGAAATATGTTGTTCAAGTTTACCATCGGATGTTCCTTAAAAAAAAAAAAAAAAAAAAAAAAAAAAAAAATGGAGTACATACCACCGCTGATTTGTATACAAGAATTCGTGAAACTATTCCAAAGCATTCCGTTCCATGAAAGGCATTTCTATACACCAAATTTTAATAACTTGACTTTTCACATATCGTAGTAAAATTGAAGTGTATTATTCATATGTACACACAAATATTTTCTATAGAGTATAGTATGATCCGTATTAGATTTGTAGGGCCACACAAAAATATTCAGTTACATTATGGGCTATTATTGGAAAGTGACTGGAATTGCATTTCCGATAAACATTAAGCGTGCTTAACCCTTTCTAACAATTCTTAAGTGTGAATATGATTGCAATTTGTATATCTCTATCTATCTGACTGTCCATCTGTCCGTTCCGATATTCTATAAATATTTTGGAAAATTTTAAATAACGATACTCTATTCACTATGGAATGTTCCCTATTTAATATGGTGTTAATAGGGCCTATACATAGGTATGTGTACAAAAACATCCCGCTCGCCCCCCCCCCCCTTCAAAAAAAAAAAAAAAAAATGTATTGCGTTTTAAAACAGATTTTTATAAACCCCATTTAAATAACTTACTACCGTAAAAATCATAAAGAAATCAACATTAAATGCTAGTAATACTAAAATAATGCTTTGTATACAATATGGTATGGTTAACCTCGAGATTGTCAGGGCTGCATAAAAATGTTCAGATCTATTAAAGATGGCAGTTAAAATCTGAAGACTGCATTTTCATTCGTGTTAAGCACATTAAACCTTTTCAACAATATTTAAGAGTGACTATGAATTCAGTCTTAATATGTATGCCTTTTAGTCCTGTCTGTCTTGAAAGGAAACAAATAAACAACAACAACAACAAAAAAGATTACTGCGTATATTTATACGCAGTTAAATACCGTTTCTGCATTTTTCATTTATTAGTCTTTTACGTTTTATATATCTATTTTGTACAGGTATAGTTAAAATTCTTTCCTATTGATTATAATACAAAATTGTTTGGTTTATACGATTCGAATATCGACTATAAATCTTTTTTTTCTCTCTTTTCTAGTATTAGCAAACTTTCTGCTTAAGTCCTTATTTCTTATTTCTTCAGATATTAATTATCTTAAATTTTGTGAGAAATTTCATGATTATGTTTATTATTATTCTTTTTACGTCGCTCTAAGGAGAAAAAAAGCAAAAACTTTATTCGTAATGCTAAATTTAATACTCATAGAAAATCAGTGATTCAGATATTTGTTTATTAAAGTTATTTTGCAATTAATGCCTATCTTTAATGTTTAATATTTATTAATAATATATTTTTATTCGTGTTCAAGTTAAGCAATCATAATTAGTACTTTTATTTTAAAATTTATTTACTATCTTTAATATAAATAAATAAATTAAATAATTAATTAAAATAAACATAAACACGAATATTTTGATTTTAAGTCTTTTTAAATATCGTTTTATGTCATTTCCTTGAAAAATGTATATGGTCTCAAACTAGAAATTACTCGTGTCTTTTATCCTTCTCTTATCTGTTGTCCTTTTTCTAAGAACGCACTACGCACCTGAAAATCATGTTTAAGGGGTTTTCTGTAGTTTTAAAAGAAGAAAATAAAGGGACAATTTCTTCTCCGTTAAAAATCCTTTATCTCTTTACAGAGGAGGGCAAAAAAACTATTAATCTTCATCGATCACTTGAGCTTGTGAAATTTGGGAATACACGGAATAGGATTAGTTTCGGCTTCCGACAGCGGTGAGTGAAGCGGGCACTTAATGCAGCAAAAAATTACACAGGCCTACAAAAATGAAGTTGACAAAATTTGATCTGGTGATTTCAGCTGATCTTTATGTTTTTTGATATGCTGAAACCGAAAATGCAGCCCATTTTTTCTCTATCACGTATACATTTTTGTCAATACAGGGTGTTTACCGACCCAATTTCTTATGTATACCACCATAACAGTAGGTTGGTTGGTTGGTTGGTATGGTTTTACATGTCGCACTAGTGCTGCGCAATTACAACAATACGTATCCATGATTACTTATTCATGGAAAGATAATAACAGGAGACTTGGCGTTGGAATATTAAAACCCGAAAAAACTACTACGTCAGAAACGCCAAAGAAAAATATTGGAAATGCATACAGCTGTTTCGGTAGCCTAAAGCGTACCGTCTTCAGTGCAAAACGGATTCTGAATCAGGAGAAGTGCTCGTATATATAGGAGAGGGGCCGGATTTAGTTCAACCAATAGGATTACGAGAAAGGTGGGGAAGAGTGGCCATTAGGAATTTAGGAAAGTTAGCTGTGTAAACAGTAGAAAAATTAAGAAAATGTGGACTGAATATAAGATTTCCAACAGTCAGACAAATAGGGAACAGCGAAATCACAATTTACAAGGTTTTTAAAATTTTTATAAATATGAAAAGCTTCAAAGAAATCTAGTTCATGAATGGATTTAGGTCTGCAAATTATTTTAGCTGAATTAAATTTAAAATTATGATTTTCCTCCCAGCAATGTTTAGAAATAGCCGATTTATTGGTTTTGCTTGCGGACGTAATTCATATGTTCTTTTAGACGAAATTTAAGACTGCGTTTAGTTTGGCCAATATATGATAAACCACACTGACAGGAAATACTATAAATACCCCAAGAATTCTGCATATCAATGGGATTCTTTTAATTGAGAAAAGGTGAGTTTATTGGAAGGCGAAAGTATTATTTTAAAATCATGTTGTTTGAGAATTTTAGCTATGGTTTGACTGGATTTAGGAAAATAGGGTAAGTCAATACTGATATTAGAAGAGACTGATTTAGTAGACGAAATACGAGGGAGTTGTAATTTTTGGATAGCTTTGTCTATAATGGAAGGGTCATAACCTCTGTCAATTGCAATGGATTTCAGGTATTTAATTTCAGATTTTAATAAAACAGGATTTGAACAAATATTAAGTGCACGGTTTACAAAAGTATAGAAAGCAGCCATTTTCTGGTTAGGTGGGTGACATGAACGCGCATGGGGAGGGAGACAGCAAAATTTTTTCGATAGACGGTGGTTGAAAGTCCATTCAACCACCGTCTATTAGAAACCCTGGATTCGCTACCGTCTATCGAAAAAACGCGGCCTCTGTCGGCAAAAATTTTAACTATTATTTTTTCTTCAACCCGGGAAAAAAAAAAAAAAAAAAAAAAAAAAACCTCTCATGAGAATAACTTTTTTGCAAACTGCGTTCAATTCTTTAAACATATTTATTTATTTATATATTTTTATTTTTTTGAATTTTTAAAAATCTTTACGGACTTATCGGACACCCCGGTACATGACAGTAATTTCAAAAGAATTAGTAATGAAAATTTGTTAAAAATTAAATTATTCATTTTCATTATCCATCCTACATTAAATATGTAGTGAATAAAGAATTTATAACAAGGATTGTAACAGGCTAAATACGCACATCAAATACAGACAAAAAAGCTCGCTATTATTATTACAGCTTTTGTAGAAGCTGGAACATTATGCGGCGCAGAATACAATAAAACATCTTTTACATGTCTGTTGAAGGATATATCATAAAGGTCGTATGAAAGAAATGAAAAAAAAAAAAAAAATGAGTGACAGCAATTGGCAATGTAATTTCTATGATATCTAGATGTTCAAATGTATTTCACTCCATATTTTATTTGATAAAATAGCTTCTGCGATTGACCATACGTTAAACAAACTTCAGTGAAGCTTTAAAAAAGAAGTATTCTTGATTTGTTGCTTTCCCTATAATTCCTAAAAAATACTTTAAAGGGAGTTTGCGTACTTTAAAGAAGTTTTCTTTATTTTACCATGTTTTTATTAACTTCGATTCTTGTGTGTTTGTTTGTGTGTTTGTTTGTGGGTTTGTCAGGGACAAATCTTGCAATCGATTTTTAACTAACTTCCCGACTAGCTAGATACTTGAAATTTTCAGGACAGCTCACAACACGGTGACAATACATTTTTCTAATAATTTTAGTCAACTATTTCAAGTCCCGCTGCCTTTGGCAGCGCTTATATGATTCGACAGAAAATTTATTTAACTAACTTCCCGGATAGCTAGACATTTGAAACTTTCAGAATAGTTCAGAACAGGGTGAAAATGCATTTTCTTAAAACCTTTTGCCAACTGTCTTGGGTTCCAGCTGCCTTCGGCAGCGTTATCTGTACAAAGCTTGCAATCGATTTTTCACTAACTTTCCGACTAGCTAGACATTTGAAATTTTCAGGACAGCTCACAACACGGTGACAATACATTTTTCTAATAATTTTAGTCAGCTATTTCAAGTCCCGCTGCCTTCGGCAGCGCTTATATGATTCGACATAAAATTTATTTAACCAACTTCCCGACTAGCTAGACATTTGAAACTTTCAGAATAGTTCAGAACAGGGTGAAAATGCATTTTCTTAAAACCTTTTGCCAACTGTCTTGGGTTCCAGCTGCCTTCGGCAGCGTTATCTGTACAAAGCTTGCAATCGATTTTTCACTAACTTTCCGACTAGCTAGACATTTGAAATTTTCAGGACAGCTCACAACACGGTGACAATACATTTTTCTAATAATTTTAGTCAGCTATTTCAAGTCCCGCTGCCTTCGGCAGCGCTTATATGATTCGACATAAAATTTATTTAACCAACTTCCCGACTAGCTAGACATTTGAAACTTTCAGAATAGTTCAGAACACGGTGAAAATGCATTTTCTTAAAACCTTTAGCCAACTGTTTCGGGTTCCCGCTGCCCTCGGCAGCGTTATCAGTACAAAGCTTGCAATCGATTTTTCACTAACTTTCCGACTAGCTAGACATTTGAAATTTTCAGGACAGCTCACAACACGGTGACAATACATTTTTCTAATAATTTTAGTCAAATTTTTCAAGTCCCGCTGCCTACGGCAGCGCTTATATGATTTGACAGAAAATTTATTTAACCAACTTCCCGACTAGCTAGACATTTGAAACTTTCAGAATAGTTCAGAACACGGTGAAAATGCATTTTCTTAAAACCTTTAGCCAACTGTTTCGGGTTCCTGCTGCGTTCGGCAGCGTTATCAGTACAAAGCT
The DNA here is from genome assembly GCA_963930645.1 of Salticus scenicus. Classification (NCBI taxonomy): domain Eukaryota; kingdom Metazoa; phylum Arthropoda; class Arachnida; order Araneae; family Salticidae; genus Salticus; species Salticus scenicus. The sequence goes on along the minus strand of OZ005655.1, from coordinate 266,446,272 downwards.
TGCAATCGATTTTTCACTAACTTCCCGAATAGCTAGATATTTGAAACTTTCAGGATAGCTCAGAACACGGTGGCAATATATTTTTTTAATACTTTTAGTCAACTGTTTCAGGTCCCTACTGCCTTCGGCAGCGTTCATATGATTCAACAGAAAATTCATTTAACTAACTTCCCGAGTAGCTAGACATTTGAAACTTTCGGAACAGTTCAGAATACGGTGAAAGTGCTTTTTAAAAATATTTTTATCCAATTGCTTCGGGACCCTGCTGCCTTCGGCAGTGTTTTCAGTACAAAGCTTGCAATCAACTTTTAACTAACTTTCCGGCTAGATAGCCATTTGAAACTTTTATAATAGCTCAAAAAAAGACGATAGCAAGGAATTTTTTTAATACTTTTATCCAATTGCTGGGGTTCCGGCTGATTTCACTAGCGTTTATATGATTCAACAGAAAATTAAAAAACATGGTTTATAAAAAAATTTTTATCTTATAATTATTTTTCCCGTGTTTTTATTAACTCGCTTTCTTGTTTGTTTGTCCAGTACAAATCTTGAAATTGATCTTTAACTAACTTCCCGATTAACTAGACATTTGAAACTTTTAGAACAGCTAAGAACACGACGACAATGCATTTTTAAAATACTTTTATTCAATTGATAAATGTTTGAAAATTTCTTATAATTGCTCTTTTTATTAAGCATTTTTTGTTCCCCCAAGTTGATGGGATAATTCATCAAAAAATTTTTAAAAAACTATTTATTAATAAATAAATTTGTAAAGTTTATATGATTCAACAGAATATTTAAAAACGTGGTATATAAAAAGTTGTTTTTATCTTGTAATTATTCCTCCCTTACTCATGTAATGTAGAGAAAGATAGCTTTTCAGTTATATTTTCGAAATCGACATTTGAAATATTTAAACGTTTTAAGGTCCCCTGAATTTGTCGAGTGTTTGCTATCAGCCCAAGTAAACAAAATAAAAAATAAATAAAATAAAAAAATAAAAAAAGTTTCAAATAAAATATGATATGAAAAAGCATTTATCATTCGTTTACAGAGACGCACAAAAAATTCAGATTTATTAGGTTCTATATCTGGAAGTCCCGTTAGAGGACTCTCTACTTATAGTCGCCATAAGCCAAAGCCAATTTTATTTTATGGGGAAGCCCCCCTTATAACTCATTAATTAATACATATTTTTTAAATTTCGTTTTTACAATCAGAAAATTTACAACTGTCTGTGTGATATATATAAATAATCTGGTGTGTCACTCACACGACTTTCTCTTACCCTGAAATTTAACACTATTAATACATATTGCACATTAAAAGGTAAGATAACGAGTTCTGTTGTGTAAACCTGTGTTAAACAATTCATATTAGGCTTCTGAAGAGTTTTATATAATAATTAGTTCTATGTGAGGGGGGCTACCGCCCCCATCAACCCCCCGTTTCATTAATGCACTACATTTACATAGAATTTAATTCGGTTAATAAAAAATAATTCTGTTTTTAAAAAATAACTTATTAAAATTATTATTTAAAAAAAATTATCTTTTATGATAATGCAGACGATTTCCGTATTAGAGTAGTAGTATAACACCAAATATCCCCAAAAAAGTCCATTTTATTCTCAATTAAAAAAAAAAAAAAAAAAAAAAAAAAAAAAGATTTTTTTTTTTCTGTTTTTTTGTTAAAAGTAAAAAAAATCGATAACTTTGTTTTAAATTATCGCATATCGATGGTTCAACCATTCGTTTTAAAGCTATTGGCGAGCTCTTTTAAAAGATACCCATCATGAAAATTTACTCCCCTCGAGGGGGGGACTTTCCCCCCAGGGGGGAGGCGAGGCTCCTACATACACAATTTTTTTTTTTCCCAGTTAACTATCTCTATTACAAAAAATATATATTCGTTTCATTTAGTTTCGTGCAATCTATAGAAGTTAAACTCTGCTTACCTGCAATTTCCCCCATAGACGTAATGTATTAGAATTCTCTTGATTGTCCCTGTACACGAACCATTTGCTTGATCTTAACGAAAAGCTTACTGTAGCATCCCTATATGATACACATTTAGAATACCAAGTTTGAACTTTCTGCCATAATTTGTTTTTGAGATATGCTGATAACAGACAGACACACACACAGACACACAGACCATTTGCTAAAAACATGATTTTCGTATTCAGGGGACCCCAGAACATGTAAATATAACAAAATCTCGCGTTCGAAAATTTGACCCAAAAACAATACTTTCTCTACCTTATGGGTAAGAGAAAGTAAAAACATGTAAAATCTTGGAGTTTAACATACGACGTTTATTTTTTCTTTCTTTAACAAAAAAAGAAAAAAAATATTTTCTTTTCTCTCTTTTCTTTTCTTTTCTTTTTTTTTTTTTACTTTCTTCTATATTCAATAGAAGAAAGTATTGAATTCGTAAAAATTTTCGACTTCCGATTTTCGACGGATTTACACGTTTTGAGAGGTCTACAACACGATTTTACCATTTTTAGAAAATGTCTGTCTGTGTGTGTGTGACAAAAATTTTGTGGTAACTGTATCTCCGGAACTATTGCTCAGAATTGTGTATAAATTTATATTTAGATGCATCTTGACATAACTTAGTGCCTATCAACTTTTGGTGTTAACTGCTCAACAGGTGGCGTTACTATACAGCGATTTCCTCAATTTAACGGGAGGCTATATCTCAGGTGCTATTGTGTATAATAATAAAAAAAAAGTGTTATGTAAGAAGTTCATTATGAGACATTATGCTGATTCAATTTGAATGCTTATCGGCCAACAGGTGGCGCTTCTATACAGCGATTTCCGCAATTTAAGGGAAGTTTAAATCTCAGGAACTACTGTACAGAATTGCATATAAATTTATATGTAGATGTACCCTGGCATAAGTTAGTACTTATCAACTTTTGGTGTCAACCGCTCAACAGGTGACGCTGATACACAGCGTTTTCTGCAATTTAAGAAAAGGCTATATCTCAGGTTTTTATTGCGCATAATCAAACAAAACTTGATATGTGAGAAGGCCATTAAGAGACATTATGCTGATTCAAGTTGGATGCTTATAGGCCAATAGATGGCGCTGCTGTACTGGAAATTTCCTCTATAACGGGAAGACTATTATCTCAACTTGTATGGCATATAACTATACGAAACTTGATGTTATTTATGGACAATAAAACTGTCTTTCTTTGAATATTTAGTGTTAGTTTTCTCTAAGATGAAAATCATTTGCATTTATCATGCTAGATAATTTTAATAAATAATAGTTTTAATAAATTATTTGCGTTTAGTGAATTTGTATAGGAAAATATAGAAGAAGGTCTTGTGGTGACCACAACATACTAGTTTTTTTTTTTCTTTTTTTAAATAATAAAATTTAAATAAGCTGGTAATAATAGTGTTTCTTCAACAGATTAACATGGGATTCACAATCTTTTTTTCCCAATGTAATAACTCCCCTTAATAACTTGATTCGTTTGTTATTTTTCATCTAATTCACGAAGTTAAAAATGAACACATGAACCTTTCCCCCCCCCCCCCAAAATTTATAATGTTTATAGAATCAAGTCCACAACAGAGATCATAATTTTTTCGCAATATATATGTACATATATAACTGCCCCTCAATAATAATAATAATAATCTTGCGACCCAGTTAAAATGTAATCCAAGCCCTCTCGATAAGAGTTCGCAGAAAAAAAAAGTCAGCACAGGTCCAATGAGAAAAAAAAAATCGATTTCGGACCCATGCATGTGGAAAATTCTAGTTTACATACAAAATTTGTTATTTATTATCATTTTCTGCTTAGGGTTCATGCGTTCACAATGACTTTGAAAGAAAGATTAAGTAAGCAATTAACAAACTTTTAAATTCCAATATATAAACAATTAAAAAAAAAGGGGGGGGGGAGTCTTTGTAATTCATAAAAAAAGTAGTAGTAAGTCGAATCTGTATTTAGCAGTGAGACTCTGTATTTGAAACAGCGGGTAAACTTATAATTTGTTGAAGAAGAAAAACAAGGAAAGATGTCCTTACGATTATGAGTCCAAGGCTAGGTTAAGAATAATAAGAAGGTAATCAGACGCTCTTCACGTTTTTGTTTGCTATTTCTTACCTCTTTTTCTTTAATTCTTTATTTTATTCATTTATTTATTTGTTTAATTATTTTATTTATTTGTTTGTTAATATGAAGCTGTTGTTTCGAGAATTTAAAAATCTCTGTACAGCATTTTAAAGGTATACACATCTCTGCGATACACATTTTTCACACAATGTAACTTTACCAGTTTCTTATGATTAAGTATTTGACTGGGTGCTGAAATACAAAATAGAAAGAAATATAACAATCTGGTGTGGCACTCACACAACCTTCTCTTATTTTGAACTTCAGAAAACGCACATTATTAAGGTTAAGGCTGAGTGGGTTTTACGTCGCACTAAAACTACGCAATGGGCAACAGCCGACGGTCTGGTGTCTACCCCTAGTGGTGATCCGGACACATGCCATCGTAATTTTTATCCCCCGCAGAGGAAAAAGCTCAAAACTTCTTATAATAAGGCCTAAGGCTCCTATAATAATTGTAGGAGCTCCAATAAAGCCTCCGAACTGAGCTTCTACGTCACGGAAAAGCAGCCGATTACATCCAATCAACACTTCCTACAATATTCGACAGGTTCGAGTCAACACCACTTATAATTAGCCTACAAACCAATGTTGGGCATAATTGATTAAAAAGTAATTGAATTACAATTAAATTACAATTATAATCATTTTACTGCCAATCAGTTAACAAGTAATTGATTACAAATAAATTGAATTACTTATTCAATTTATTTTTAATAATTCAATTTATTTGTAATCAATTATTTGTTAATTGATTGACAGTAAAATAATTATAATTGTAATTTAATTGTAATTCAATTACTTTTTAATCAATTATGCCCAGTACTGCTACAAACTTAACTTTACGTCACGGATGGCCGACCGATTGCTTCCAAACAATATTTTCTATAATATCTATAAGGGTGATGTGTATAGGATGTAATCGGCCGATCTTACGTGACGTAAAAGCTCAGTTCGGAGGCACTATTATAGGAGGTATTGCTCGAATATCGAACACGCATTCCTTCGCTTACGATCTGGACGCTCTACCAACCAGGCTACAAGGTTTCATTGCGTACTTGATAAAAGACTTTAATGGTCGAAAGTTCGAAATCGAAGACGTGTGGTGTGGTGTGGTGTAAGGCCTATTGGCTACATGAGGAGAGTGCTAGGCCTGGGAGGGATGCTCTTTGTGGTTGTCTTTCTAAGATTAAGTTCGAAAATAAATAAAATGTCTCGCAATTATCAAATGAAAATAATGAAATTAGGATGGTTGAGTTGATGGTTGAGTTTTACGTCGCACTAGCGCTGCGCAGATGGGCAATTGGCGACGGTCTGGGACACACCCCTAGAGGTGGTCCGGAGACATGCCATCACAATTTTGTTCCTCCACGGAAGGGATAATGGAAATAGGTTTAATCAAAATTTAGAAATTAAAAATGGTTTAAAAATAATGAGTAATTTTAACATCAAAAGAGTCTTTATTTTTAACTTCATGAAACTACTTCTAACTACCTATTTCTATTAGTAAGCATGTACAAAGGCTCTATATTTACCTACGCATTTTTCTAACTGCGTGCGAAATCGCAAGTGCGAAAGACGATTGATTTAAACGTAACAAGTGAAAACATATTTGTGAACCATCTACATACATTATTGGAAACAAAATGAAACGTAAGCGAAAACGCAATATTCTTGTGTAAGAACGACCCTGCGAAAGAAAAGGCGCCTGCGACAGCAAACCTGAATAAATATGGCATTTCGAAACGCTCATTAGGTAAGATTGGCGGCGGCTGAAGCACCAGGGAAAGTAAATAAGAATATAAAGAAGGCATACCTTAACGCGGATAAAATACCGTATTTTGGAAAACACGGACTCTTTTAATTAACCGCCAAACTGTTACTGAGTTCCAAGCATTCTAGGCGAGACATTTGGCGATTTTCATTTTGCTTGTTTTTTTTTTCTGCCCCTTTAAAGCAAACTTTAAACACATCAAAATTTGAAAGAGATTTCATTAAACTCTCTTTTTACAGAATAAGATAAATACAGAGAAAATTGATGAAGCTCTCTTTCTAGAGAGTTAAATAAATAGACAGATTTTTATTTCTGGCGTTAATATAACGGGATAGAGTGGGAAAATTCTGTCGGTAAAAGGATGGTTTCAGATTAGTACTTTCATTGTAAAATTGTTATGATTTAAAGGTAGCTTACTAGCTAAATCTGGATGTTTATTTTGGTGTTTTAAATGAGACATTTAAAAAAAACGTGTGTATCTTTTAAATTCCTATTGCCTGTTTCCGGTTTTCTCTAGTTAGGAAAATTCTTTTGTCGATTTTTTATTTTCTAAAAATATTTACATTTAGGATTTGAATAGACAGATGATTGTGTATTCATTTAATTTTTAGATTGATTTCTTTAGAAATCGATCGACTGCCATCACTTAGTTTACCTAATATCTATATATAATAGAAAATTTGTCATTACGAGAATTTTTGAAATACTGATTCAATTGGAACAAAAATTGGATAGTGGATTTATCTTTCAAATAGCTTAGATAAATTCGTTAACCAATTTAGTCTGCCATCGAAATGACATTCTTTTGCAAATTAAAATGGAATAATAATAATAAAAAGTATTTATGAACTGATTTGCTTGAGACTCGGTGTTATGCATAGCCATATTAAGGTTTCAATCAAGTTAAATGAATCAACTCGATTCACCATCTTATTTCAATATGGCGGCCATTGGAAAAATTTCAAGTAATTTTTAATAGCTACGGGCAGCACAAACGCAGAGCTAGAAACTTTAAATGAATGCAGATAACAACTGAAAGAATGAAGAATACATAGCAACCCATAACCACAAACATCATATTAACGCTTTAAGGAGAGGATACATTCTGGTATTTTTTTTAACACTAACAAGCATGTGCTTGTATTATCGACTGCTCATAGTCTAATTTTTGGTTATTTGTAACTGCGAATACCTTGTAAAATTTGAAAACTTGCTCAATCCATCATTTCACAAAGTTATATTCAATATTTAAACAAATACAATTAGCGTTTTAAATATATCGGTGAGAAACGCCATTTTTACTATGTATATCTTTTCAAGTAATCATTTGGTAGAAAAATATGTTAGTTAAAAAATCAAAATTTAAAAGCCACGTCCACAACTGTTAAAAAATACCTGCAAACACCTGGTTCTTAAAAGGGTAAGATGACATTCGCGAACATGGGTTATGCAATTCTGAATCTTTGAGACGTGCCGTATCTTCTCTTAAAGTTTGTCGCCGTAATTTTGGGACACACTGTATATATATATATATATATATATATATATATTAAACAATACAACAAGCATGAATTCTAGTTTCTAAAATAATAATTCATGTGCTTGTGCCATAGGGTCAATAGATAACGTTTAAACTACGCATGGGAAAAGAAAAATAAGCGAATTGAGACTCGGTATTATATATATAACCATATTATGGTTTCAATCAAGTTAAATGAATCAGCTCGATTCACCATCTTATTTCAATATGGCAGCAAATGGAAAAAATTCAAGTAATTTTTAATAGCTATGGGCAGCACAAACGCAGAGCTAGAAACTTTAAATGAATGCAGATGATGCAAATTTATTGGCGATGATGCAAATAAAAAATAAGCGATATTTATCCATAATTAATTTCATTGTATGTAGAACACTCATTTTGATTGTTCTTGTTGCTGTTGTGAGGATTAAGGCCGAATGACTGCTCTAGTGTCCTAGGCCTGAGGAGGAGTGTCCTCCGTGGGGGGTCTTTATAAGGGCTTTTAGCCCGTATTCGTTGAAGGTAGAAAAGACTTATTATACTAATTTATTTCGAGTAATTCCATTCAAATTAGCGCTAAAAATAATGCTATTCTATATTTACCGATATCAGCAGTTGATATGTTTTTACTGATGAGAATATGTCAAAGAAATAAAATGATAAGACATTTTGCAGTGTAATTTTTCCTACCTTGGCTGTGGTCCTTGAGGTACAGGTTTCTGGTGCATGATGGCGGTGGTCGGGGGTGTCTCGGGGGTCTGTGGGGCCCCTGGAGTCTCCGGGGGTTCCCCCTCCCGAGTTTTCTGGTGTCGGAGCAGCAGCTGCCTTCCAAGGTCCTCGCACCAAACAGAAAGAAGGGCTGCAAGAAAAGAAAAGAAAAATTGAATAAATATTTACTTTTATAAGTAATAATTGTTACATTAATTTTACCTTTCAATAACTATTATATACAGAAATAATAATAATAATAATAATAATAAAGTTGTAGGATAGATTAAAGTAACAAATAATAGAACACATATACAAATAATAAATATTGGGAATGAAATAGTCTAAAAATTTTATATACGAAGTGTGATACATTTTTGTTACATATGCTGGTATTCTCCAAATACTTTTAATAATAATTATAATAATGCATGGGATGAAAAGATTTTTAATTTGCAAGGTGAACACGTCAAAGTAAATGTTCGGTTTAAATATTAATTCAATTAACAATAATTTACACGCATTTCAGTGGATAATGGACGTTATAAATCGTTATTGTAAATTACAAAAGATAAAATAAATAAATGGATAAAATAAAATAAATTTTGAATGATATGTATTTGTATTTTTTTAATTTAAATAGTTTTCAAGAAATTTTAATATGCTTAATATTGATACATTTCGTTGCGTAAACGTATGCAAACTGAGACAGTGATTAAAAAGAAAAGGTCGACCTATTACGTCAAATATCTCTTAACAATCTCTCTAAACTCAAAAAAAAAAAAAAAAAAAAGGAAAAAAAAATTTTTTTTTTGTTGCTATTCATTTAGTGTGTCTGCGGTCTTATCTCCTCACGAAAGAGACAGTCCCCACTGTCGAGAGATACAAGCGGTCGGAGAACATTCCAAGGAAGATGATTCTCTGGATCTAGAATTTCTATTAGTTTAATTAACGAAATTATCAATTAAAAAGGTTGCAAAAAAAAAAAAAAAAAAAAAAAAAGGTGCAAATCATTGCCAACTTGCAAATAGTTTTCCATGATCTTTGTTTTTCAAGTCTAACCACCGTTTCAAAATAGCGTCGCTTCGATACCGGAAACGTTTTGGACTAATCCTCATTTTAAAAATTTCAATCCCTTCTCTGTAGAAAATATGAGACAAAAAATAATAGAATCGAAGAATCAAATCTCAAACTTCTTCGACGATTTATTAAGGGGGAAAAAAAAAAAACATATTTTCATTAGCGGGGGTTAGAGAGATAAGCTAGCAGAGGGCAGAGCACCTTAATGATTTAAATTTCTCAAAAACATTAAAAACAACAACAATAATAATAATTAATGTATTTTGCTGCAAGCAAATTTTGTTGCAGATTGAGCATTCATTACATGTAGTTTAGTTGCATGATGTATTTAATGAATTTGAGCGTTAACAATAAAAAGGGCATCATCAAATTACTTTATTTATTCCATAAAATACCTTAATCCCTCAATCAATAAGGGTATTTTATTAATTTAATAATTTTTGTCTCGTCTTGCATATACATCAATGTAAATTAAACATACAATAAATCACAATCTATGTAATATTCAGACATGGTACAAGCTTACAGAAAAAAAGGCTGAACTTTTCAAGACCCCCCCCCCTCTCAAAAGTGGTATCAGACAACTGGCACAATATAAATTTTTCAATAATAAAAATAATGTTAAATCTGATTGCATGCATGTACACACAATAAACAAAATCGGAACAATAAATCTTATATTGAATATCATATTAATTATAATTAAAATAGTTGTAAGTGCTTAACCCTACGTCTTCTGCACCCGTAGGACGAACAAAATCAGGCACACCCTGCCTGAGAAGCCAGCTAAATACTTTATTGTTAAATTACTTTACTGCAATCAATAAATTTATACTTATGCATCAAATTTTTGTTTATTACTTTCTATTCACTCCTAATAAGGTCACCATATGGGTGTTTTTGAATTAAAAATCATGTGTAGGATATTTAGAGAATAAAAACCAGAACGGGTCTCTCAGGCAGGGTGCGCCTGACGGAGGGTTAAACAACAGACAAACTTATTACATATACTTGAAAATACGTTTAATCTATAGAAGCATTGTTTGCTGGGGCAATTGATTAGCAAAATAATGTAGTTCAAGTTCATTAGGAAAATGCAGTTGAAGTGCTATCTTTTTCATTTTCTCCAAGTTTGAATTTGACATTTCTTGAAAGCCAATCACATAGAAATTGCTAATAATATATTGCACAAATTCAGGCTGACTGCCCCCCCCCCCCTACACATGTCTAAAAAGTTTTAATGTGGATTTGCATTGATCCCAAGAATAATAATTTTCAAGCTTAAAAAAGCTGAAAAGTAACATGTCTGAATATTGCACACATTTTATTATATACTTGTATTTTATAACATGCATATTATGCCTCTTACATCTTCCCATTTTACATTATAATATTTTAACGAACTGCCAAGTACTGTACAGATATTACTCAATCCCCCCCCCACCTCCCCCCCCCCAAAAAAAAAATCATTTATCATTTCAAGGCAATGTTTATAACGTTTTAAAATTTAACGGAATAAGTTTAAATACAAATTAATTTCTATTATAATTTTTTACCATTTTTATTTATAAATTCCGTCTTTTCATACAGATTACAATATAATCTGCAACAAATCGCTGAAGTCATTGGAAGAATATCTACTGAAATATTGCAAAAACACCTTGGTCTGAATTTGAATATCAGCCTGGATATTTTGCGTGCTACAGATGAGACACGCGTGCAAATTATTTAAAGTTTAAAACTTTGTTGTGTAAAACTGTTTATATTTGTCTTTCCAAGAAAACATTTCCCCATTTCATCCTATTCATCATTTCCTAGTTTCGAGAAAACATCCCCATTTCATCCGTTACAGAAAATTAGATTATAAATCTCTGCAATATTTTTACACGTTTCCGATTGTCATTTGATTGACACATTTAAAATTTCTGTGAGATTTTATAAATTAAATCAAGTAAATATAATTTCTGTGTAAGAAACATGATATATTGACATGACAATAATATTCTGAATATCTTTTATAAATAAATTTTATTTATATTTAAAGAAAATCTTAATATTATTTAAAAAAATAATTTTACTTAATCTTCCATTAAAAAAAAAAAAAAAATACATATTTTAATATTCAGCAAATAAACCACTAAATCACTTTTTACATATACAATAACTTGCTTACAAAATATGCATAATTCAGAACTATATGCTTTTTTGAGAACATTAGTCCAGATAATCTTTTATTATTTTGACTAACAAGTGGTAAAATTTTACATTATGATAACACTGCTCGGCATGAAAATTGCTTCTGACACCATTTCAGCATATTTTTACGTAAAATGACCTCCTGAGTCCGAACAGGACACCCATTTTGCCCAATCACCCATCGTTTTTTAGGAGGGAGGAGGATAATTTTAACCGTTAAATATCTTCTGAGGACATTCTGATTAAATATCTAAATATCTTCTGCTTGTCACAATTTTCTAACTATGTAGCCACATAGTTAGAAAATTGTAAAACATGGACATTTGTGACAAGCGATTTTTTTTTTTTTTTTTTTTTTTTTTTTGAGGGAAGGGGGGGGGGGATTTGCCACTGAAATTATGTATTACATATCTTATGTTTTTTAATTTGTTATAATGTTATTTTTTAAACTTTATATATATTTTTTTGTTTTTAGTTGTTAAATTAATTCTTCTTCATTCGTCAAATCAAATTCATGGACATAAAATTATCGAACAGGGGAAAAAAAATGAGGGAGGGAGTGGTGTTTCTAGAAAACGGTGGATGACTGGACAAAATGGTAGTCATATTCGGATTCAGGAGGTCATTATACATAAGCATCAGCAAGAATGGTATCAGAACGATTTTTTTTTTTTTTTTTTTTTTTCAGAGCAGTGTAATGAGCAGTCGGTCTAATCAAACTACATTCTAAATTAAGTCTTAATAATGTTTCGTAACATCATAAGTCTCACGTATACTGGGAGGAGAAATGTCTGCAAATACCATATTCGAACATTATCAATGATAAAAGTGGAAAAAAAATGTACGAATGTTCAAAAGTATGCATTTATCAAAAACTCACTAATTACTAAAATAAATAAATAAATAAATAAATAAATAAATAAATAAATATCATAAAAAAATAACAAAGCTAAAATAAACAGATTACAATTCTTATGTACGTCTTAATAAACATTTTGTGACATCATTAGTGTCACACGGACTGAGAGAAATGTCGGCAAACACCCTATTTGAACATTATCAATGAAAAGAAACAAACAAATTCAACGAAAGTTGAAGAGGATGCATTTATGGATAACCTGGTGAAAGCAGGTTAAGCAAACTAACCTCTTACAATGATACGACATACGTTAAAAAGAAAAAAAAAAAAAAAAAAAAAGACCGAGAATAAAAAAAATCGGGTCGAAACATTTTTTTTTTTTATTTTATTTTTTTTTTTTGTCGAATCTGTTTAACTTTATCTTTCAAATCACAAAAGTAGTATTAAAGCCGCGAATAATGAATGAGCAAGACAAATAACGAAATGAAAACTAATTGAATATGTGATTGAAAAAATGGATAACATTCCAGGCCAGAGTGTGAGTGGAATAAAAATATTTTTGCACGGCCAGCGGTAGCCAAACTCCAAGTTATTTTACGAAGAAATTTTTTATGAAAATTGCTCTTTATCTAACTTTTTTTTTTTACTTCCGTTTACACATTAAAAATCGCTAAATTAATATCTGTTTTTCCAAAAATTGATTCTTAAATTTATTATTATTATTTATATCATTTTTAAAGCTTATAAAGAGTGAAAAGTTAATTAAATACATTTTTAGCCTTTTGTAGCTTCAAAATAAAATATTTAAAATAATCAATTTTTGCAAAATAAAAAGACAAGCAATACCAGACTATTCGCGTAGTAAAAAAAAAAAGACCGTGCAGGCACTGCTCAAACCAACGCGTTGTTTTAATTACCGGCATCACTTACAACCTAAAATTAAAATATGAAAATAAATTATTAAATATAAATAAAGTTTCCTTTTTACATATAATTTGAAAGTAGATAAACGCAAAAAGATGCACGATTCTTTTCATTCTTGTGTTGCGTTCATTTTTCACATACAAATATTGCTTTCTACAGAATTAAATTTTGTAAAAATACACCTTGCGTACGAAATTTAGTGGATAGACGTCACTTCTTCCTATGGGAAAGCGTGGTGATAAATACACACAATGCCTATTATATTATTATATTTATTAGTAGAGATTTTACTGTACTCGCTCATTTAAAATTGATGAAATTTTGTACTTTCGCGTAAGTTGCATATAAAAATTTCTCTATATAAAAATTTCTCTTAATACGTAGATAATCCTTTATGACCAAAGGTTTATTGATTCATAAAGAAACGTCTACCAATTGAAACACCTTTTTCTTTTATAATTAGAACAGTATTAATTTGTTTGTTTATACTTTTAAAAAAAGTAATAAAAGAAGGAAAAGAAGAAAAAAAAAAAAAAAAAAGAAGAAGAAGAAAAATGTAAAACAGCAAGAAAGACAGCTAGATTTTGCGGATATGTACAATATTCAATGGACCATATTCCCACTTTGTGTTCGAGGCTACAATAATATCAGCTGGTTAGGAAAACAATCCTCAACTCTACCATAACAAAGCATTGTGGCTTGCAAATTTTTATCTTGCAGTATTATTTATAACAGTTACAGATTATATGAAATTGAAGTAAGAGTGATATAGTGATACCTTTGTTTTGTTTTTAATCCAGTTTTAATAATATACTTTAATATTAATCAACATATGTAATATTAAAAGTTACCATGTGAACTGTGGCGATGTTAACAAATTTAAATGGATGTTCCATTTAATAAATTCCTTTATTAAAGTGATTGAAATTCTAATTATTTAAGCTTTGATGCCTATATATATGTGTGTGTGTATAAAATGTGCTTATTAATATTTTATTCATTATATATATATATGTATGTGCGTGTGTGTATACATAAAATGTTCTGCAATTTTACGATATGGAATAGTCTTAACTTTATCATTCGATTCAGTTGTTTACATTTCTCTTTTGTTCTTGTTTGAACATTATTATTAAGTTTCATTGCAGAAATATTTAGGAAAATGTTATGCGTAACGTAACAATAAAATGGCATCTTGAATCTAATTTGTTTACAAAATATCGGCTACGTGTTCGGCGATTTTACCTACGGTGACGTCACAGGAATATTGTCTATTAAACAAAACTTTTTTTCTTGACAAAAATACAAACACAGATCGATGACTTCAATGACTCGCACATGGAGTTCTTTTCCGCTATTGATATAGCCAAAACGTCTGCATGGGCCTGGAATGTCAGGCCCAGACCCAGTTCGAATGGTAACGATCTAAACCTGGCCTGTCCCGGCATAAAAATAAAAATAAGCTAAATTAGGATTCTGTCCAAAATAAAAACAAATTAAGGCCTATACGCAAATCATTAGAATTCTTTTTTAAATAATTACAGGGCGGCACTGCCTACTTAGTTTAAAACTTACTACTGAAGTTTAAAAAACTTCAACTATTGCCCGTCCTGTTTGATCATTTGCATATTATAGACACATCTCTTTTGATGAGGATTTATTATTATGTGATTTGTTGTATGGAATAATTTGATACTCACTGTTTTCCGTTTTAACGATATACAATGCTTTATAAATTACAGGGTATAGGACAACTCCGCCGAAGCATAGGACAACTCTGCCGAAAAATTTATCAGCTGTTTCCCCCAGCAGGACAACTCCGCCGCATTCCTTTCTGCCGTTTTCCCTCGATAGGACAATTCCGCCGAATGAGGGGGAAAGGCATTACCTTTGGCGAAATAAAAGTTGGCGAGAATGCTAAAACTTCAGGCATTCAACTTTTGTTAAAAATAAATACACAAAAGAATGGTAATAATCTATATATTAATTCGCAAACATGAAATTTGTTGTACGTTTTTAACATATTAATTATGGGGGTAGAGGGTTGAAAGTAGCATTGTTAGAAAGTTATGGTTAATGAGAATTTAAGGAAAAGAAAATCTCTTATTAGAATCTCAAAGAGGCATTCAAAAATACCTTTATTTTTATGCACTTTTTCATTTTATACACGTAATCTTTTGTATTAAAAATTTTTATAAAAGAAAGTTGTTCAATTTGTCAATTTCTTAAAATTCAATAAAAAGCATAGGCATAGTAATTTGTATAGATGCAACTTCCCTATATTTTCAACTACAGATTTTTCATTTTATAAGGCAACAACCTTTAGAGTGTTAGAAATGTTTATTGACTAAACTAATGCAAAACCGTAATTTAATACTATTGAACATGGAGGCAAATTAAAAAAAAAAAAAAAAAAAAGATTTAATTTATGATTCATTAGTTTTTATTATTATTATTATTTATTCATTTATTTATGATGTAATTAATTTTTTTTACTTTCTTCTATATGTAATATAGAGAAAGTATTGGATTCGCGAAAATTTTCGACCTCCGTTTTTTGACGGATCTACACGTTTTGGAGTGTCCTGAACACGAATTGATAGTTTTTAGAAAATGTCTGTCTGTCTGTGTGTCTGCCTGTATCATTTTTTTGTGGACACTGTATCTCACGAACCAATGAATGAAATTTAACCAAACTTGTTATTTAGTTGCACCCTAACATCAACTGGTGCTGATTAGATTTGGGGATCAATAGCTCAACAGGTGGCGCTGTGATCGCATTTTATGCAAATTTTTAACATGGCAGCATAGGACAAAATTCCGTATAAATGGGCATAATGAGAGTTATTTTAAACTTGTGATTGTAAAATTAATATGAATTATTGATAATAGTAGTAGTTAACTAGGAAAAAAAATTTTGTGCATGTGGGGGCATCGGTTCCCCCCCTGGGGGGAAAGTACACCCCCGGGGAAGTAAATTTTCAAGATGGGTATCTTTCGAAAGGTCTCGTTGATAATAGTAATAGTTAACTGGGAAAAAATTTTTGTGCATGTGGGGGCATGGGTCCCCCCGGGGGGGAGTACCAACCCGGGGGGGCAAAGTTTCAAGATGGGTATCTTTCGAAAGGTCTCGTCAATACCTTTAAAGCGAATGGTTGAACCATAAATCTGTGATAATTTAAAACAAAGTTATCGATTTTTTTTACTTTTAACAAAAAAAACGAAAATTTTTTTTAACGAAATTTAATCAAACTTGGTATTTAGTTGGTCCCCGACATAAACTGGTGCTGATTATGTTTGGGGATCAATAGCTCAACAGGTGGCGCTGTGATAGCATTTTATCTAAATTTTTAGCATGGCAGCATAGGACAAAAATTCGTATAAATGTGCAGAATAAGAGTTGTTTTAAACTTGTGATTCTAAAATTAATATGAATTTGATAATAGTAGTATGTAACTAGGAAAAAAATTTTCTGCATGGGGGGGCATCGCCCCCCCCTAGGGGGGGTAAATTTTCACAATGGGTATCTTTCGAAAGATCAGGTTGATAATAGTAGTAGTTAACTAGGAAAAAATTTTTGTGCACGTGGGGGCATCGGTTCCCCCCACCGGGGGGGGGAGGGGGGGCAAAGTGTCAAGATGGGTATCTTTCGAAAGGTCTCGTCAATACCTTTAAAACGAATGGTTGAACTATAAATCTGTGACAATTTAAAACAAATTTATCGATTTTTTTTTACTTTTAACAAAAAAAAAAAAAAAATCGTAATTTTTTTTTTTTTTTTTTTTTCTTTTGTGGTAACATTTTCTGTTTTTTTTTTTTTTTTTTTTTTCCCAGTCTCTTAACAAAATCAGCTATGTTACTAAAACCTATCTTCTGAATGTTCCTCCAATATCAACTAGTATGTTGTAACCATCATGAAACTTTCTTCTACATTTTTTCCATACAAATTATTTAATAAAATTAATATTTATTAAAACTATTTTCCACGATATATACAGATGGAGATGATTTTCATCGTACAGAATTATTACTGTTGTTATTACTGTTATTTATCACTGTTGAATAAAAAATTTAAGAAATTAAATTAAAGAAAATAGATAAAGAAAATTTAATATAAGTTAATATAAGTTAAGTAATATATATTTGAATATTATGTTAAGTAATGAAAATTTAATTTCTTATTTATCCTTTAATAATTTTGTAAATGTAATCGGAATAATTTAAACTAAGATGTAAGTTTTTCTTAAGTTAATTTTTACTTAAATTTTATGATATTCAAGTGCTACACGAAAATTAGAAATAAATTTATTAATAGCAGAATTTGTTAATACGATTAAATAATTGTCAAATAAAAGAACATATGATAATAATGAAAAATAAAATTAAATGCATGTTTATGAGTAAAAATTTTTACTCATAATTTGGTTAAAATCTATTTTAATTTTACTCATATTTCCAAAGCGAGGGGGAAGGGCACTTATATAATGCTCGATGTGCTGCCAAAGTGCAATGCGTCGCCAAAAATGGAAATACTGCTGCAGACCCCCTCTTCTCGTCTCAGGAAAATGGCGCGGCGGAGTTGTCCTCTGTGGGAAAAGGGGGGTTAAAATTCTCGGCGGAATTGTCCTATGAGGGGAATAGGGGATTAAAATCTCGGCGGAATTGTCCGTTTCCGAAATTACAAACCATATTGTGAAATATTACTATATGGTATATCCTACCTATATCCATATATGTTTATGTAGTAAATATGAAGTGTACTCACTGCAAGAGATATTTCTATAATTTTTCAACTTACAAAATTTTTACCTCATACATAAAAGACGGAACTTTTATTGTTTACAAAAAGTTTGATTTTCTTCTAAATACAATAGATCTTCGTATTTTGCCAGCTCGGCCAAGTTGAAAATTTGTATTTGTTTCTCCGGATAATCCTGGTAGAAAATTTTTATTTGTTATTTCAGGCTCGGCCTATTTAAAAAAAATTCCATCCCAATATAAATCCTTAAAATTTGCTTTATAGAACTTATTCTGGAGGATAATTTGAAACTAAGCTTGAAAGATTAGCAATATAAATATAAACACGATAAAAAAAAGTCAAAATATATCTTGATTTTCTTTCCTGCGTTGCAAAATCTTTTTCAGATGCTTAAAATCTAGTTGGCGGTACACATCACACATATATGAAGTTGCAAATGGTGAACATGAAACACTGAATGCAAATTTTTGTCTGAAAATAATTCAAATAAACATAATTTTTGAATGCATAAAATATTTATGAAAAAATGTTTTAGAGAAAGTTTTTTTCTATTCAAAATATATATATATAGTATCTGTTGCTTGGCTTCTACTATGCTTAATAGATCATCTTTATTATATATATATATATATATATATATATATATATATATATATATATATATATTAATTTTTTATATAAGGTTCCATATTTAAATGTCTGGGGTGATTGTGAACTCATGAAAAAATACCTGAAATTTTATCGAGAAAAAAGGTTTTATATAGGAAGAGTTACATATAATTTATTGTAGGGAGGTCCAATTCTATTGTTATGAAAAATATTCATTTTAATTGAGTTTAATAATAATATAAAATTGACATTTTAGTCTTATCTTATGAATTTAACTATCAGAAAAACTGATATTCTGATACTGAAAATATAAATACCTAAAATAGTGTAAATTACATGAATACAGTCACGCTTGAAAAATGTACAGAAAAAATGAAATAAAATAAAAATCCAAATCGTCTTTTAAAAATTCGAAATATATATATATATATATATATATATATATATATATATATATACATATAGAGTAAGAAAAAAAAAATAAAAAGTTAAACAAATGTACAGTCGGTAACAAAAGTGTCCGAACACTAGCAAAAATTCCTATGTAAAAAAAGTACACTTCGTACGGTTTTGTTAAATAAATCCTTATCGAATCATGTTCTTAGACTTACTAAGAACAGGATTCGGCAAGGATTTATTTAAAAAAACCGTATGAAGTGTACTTTTTTTACATAGGAATTTTTGCTAGTGTTCGGACACTTTTGTTACCGACTGTAAGACAAATAATTCTGAAGTATGTTTATTCAAGGCAATATAAGCCGAAAACGGAATTTCTTCTTTGTTTTATTTCTTAGGGATGAAGAAAAAATATATGGGTTGCCTATTAAAAAAAAAAAAAAAAAAAAAAAAACTAAAGTTTCTTTTAAAAACCAAATAAATAGTAAATAAATATATAATAATTGAAAAAATAAATGTAAGATATATTGTGAAATACTGTTAGTTTTGAAAATATAACTTTGGAACTGGGTTTATTTTTATTCTTTTTCCAAGCTCTTAGGAATAAAAAGAAAGAAAAAAAAAAAAAAAGAGAGAGAGAGAGGGAGAGAGAGAAGAAAAGAAAATGCTGCATATTTAGATGCACAAAAAATAAAGATTTCACCGAGGTTTCTTTAAAAACGCAATCAATTCTAAAAAAAAAAAAAAAAAAAAAAAAAAAAAAAAATGTGAAATAAGTTTATTGTTATTTTAGAAAGAAAATATCCATGACGACTTCTGAAAAATATTGCGCTTATGACACCCGATTCAACAAGAAAATGTTTTACTAAATTAACTGATAACTGTAGAAACAAAGATCAATTATTCAACTTTTCGTAGATAAAGATAAAGCAGATATCCATCAAGAAGAGACAGAATGAAAGAGGAAACTTCGAAACAAGTTGAAGTCACTGAGCAGAAGTGATCGTTACGTTAAATTTAAATAATAAGATTCTCATTTTCCAGTTTTTTAGTCAAGCATTATTTTTTTAATCGTACCAAAAAATTTAAATTTTATTCACTACTTAAACAAACAAACAATAAATAAAAATGCATATTTATATGGAAAATTTTCAATTTTGTTATGTTGATAAAATCTTAAATAACGAATAGCTTACGAAATTTTCCTATTAGAATATTTGTAGTCAGTCATGTTCATACAAGTATCATAAATGTTATTTTGAAGTTATCTGATATATTTATGATCCTGAAAATGGCCGTTTATGCTCAATTTTGTATTCTTCTGCCATTTTAAGAGGATCGTAAATTCCAAATAACTTACGAATTTCTTAAATTGGAAAATTCATACTGTATGGTATTCATGTCAGTATCCTAAATAATATTTCAAAAGTGGTCTGACACCTTTACGATGAAAATATCCCTCAAGATTGACGCTTGTGTGAAATTTTGTCCTATTCTGCCATGTTAAGAAATTCGTAAATTTCTAATAACTTACGAAATTTTTATACTGGAAAATTCATAGTCAGTGATATTCATGCCAGTATCCTAAATAATATTTCAAAAGTAGTCTGACATCTTTACAATGAAAATATCTCTCAAAATTGACGTTTATGTGAAATTTTGCCCTATACTGCCATGTTAAGAAATTCGTAAATTTCCAAGAACTTGCGAAATTTTCAAAGTAGCCTATTTATAGTTACCGATGTTCATTCCGGCATCAAAACTGATATTTTAAAAGTGGTCCGACATTTTTACAGTAAAAAGTTTCCATTTGATGCACGTTTAAGTGAATTTTTTGTCCTATTCTCCCATGTTAAGAAAATCGTAAATTTCTAATAACTTACGAAGTTTTTTAATTCGATTGTTGGAAATGAATAGGGTACTTGCCAGTGTCGAAAGTAATATTTTAAAACTGATCTGACTTCTCTGCGATCATTTGTTCTTGAGATATCGTGTACACAGACTAACAAACTAACGGACTAACCCACTAACAGACACCCTACAAATTTTGTCATTTTCGGATTCCTCACACCCGAAAACGCGTAAAAAAGTGAAAAAAACCGAGGTCGAAATTTTTCACGATTACCTAAGTTCCCCATACCTATAGTATGATTGGGAACTAATGACATACACTGAAAGTGGGAATGGTTACAAATAAGATGATATCATAATTCATAAAGATAACGGAGATATCCATCAAGAAGAGACAAAATGAAAGAGGAGACTTCGAAACAAGTTGAAGTCTTAATCACAGAGCAGAAGTGATCGTTCCGTTAAATTTAAAAAATACGTTTTCCAGTTTTTTAGTCAAGCATTGTTTTTTTTTTTTTAATCATACCAAAAAATTTAAATTTTCTTCACTACTTAAACAAACAAACAATAAATAAATATTAAAATAACATGAAATTATAAGATAAAAAACTCTTTATATAACATGTTTTTAAATTTTCTGTTGAATCATAGCTATAGAACTACATTAGCACTTTATCAATGTGTATAAAATTTTTAAAGTGAGAATGACGCCCATTTGTGTGAGATGCATAATGTAACTTTTTACTACTTTTTAACGTTCACGTTTAATTAAATGTATTTATTTTTATGTCGAAAGAAAATGAACTCGTTATTATTATTATTATTATTATTTTGGACAACAATTAAATTATAGCTAATATTTTAATGGCTATTTTTAAAGCTATTAGGCGGTTATTATTTCCATACTTAATTAAAAAAAAAAACTAATCGAAAATTCGAAAATCGTGCCTTCGAAGTATTGTGTTGCCATCGGGTTCTGAGCGATTCTGGAAGTTTCAAATGCCTAGCTAGTAAAGAAGTTAGTTAAAAATCGATTGCAAGATTTGTACCGGACAAAGAAGAATAGAAGTTAATAAAAACATGGTAAAATGAAAGTGGGAATGTTTTAAAATAAGATGATGTATTTTGCTAATTTTTTCGCTGAAATAAAAATTTAATGTATAAAAACAATACTAAGTGACAGCGAACTAGAAGCCTTCGTGGAAAATGAGAGTTCTATACTTTTGGTACTGAAACTGAGGCAACAATTTAAAAAGAAAGAGCATTTAGTTTTTTATTTAAAAATTAATTAATTGTCAGGAGCACGATAAAATGAATAACAAACACATTTTAATTTTTTCGCGGAAATTGGTCAATTAATTACGATAAATCTTGTCGACTGTATTTTTCTATTAAATCTAGCGCCTCTCTTCAGTTAGGAGCATCCGGAACGGGGTATGCTATTATAGTAAAAGATGTGGCAAAGAGACAAATCTCTTTGGCAATGGAAGCAGAGAGAGATAGAGAGCGATGAGTTATTAGGGTCAGTAGGAAAGGGGTGGATGAACAGAATGTTCTGCCGTGTCATCCTGTCAATTCTAACAAGTAATGAAAACCCACACTCTTTGCATAGGGTTAGAAAAGTTTTAATCTGCGAACAGGTTCCACGATTTCGACAGCTGTTATAAAGCTGATTTTAGGAAATCTATTTATTAATACACAAGCATGAAATTTGTCGTGCCTATTTAGCCTATTTTTATAAAAAGGAGGGGCTTAAATTAGTCATGTTCGAAAGGCATGGTTAATGTGGGTTGCAGGAAAAAAATTCTCATATGAGGCCAAAAAGGCAGATTAAAACACTATTTTTTTAAAACCTTTTTCTTTTAAATTTTATTTTATACACGTATTGTTTTAAATTTAAAAATTCTTATAGAAGAAAGTTGTTAAATCTGCATGTGAAAAAAAAAAAAAAAAGTAATGCAACGGGTCGTGATTTAGCTTGTTTTCTGGATTTATTTTTTAATTCTAACGTATGTTTATCATTTGTCTTTTGGCAACATAAATTAAACTATTTTATCTTTTAAAGTTCTCTTACCATTTGTATGGCAATTTGTCTGGCAGTATATATATATATATATATATATATATATATATATATAGAGAGAGAGAGAGAGAGAGAGAGACACAGAGAGAGAGACAGAGAGAGAGTGTGTATGTCTGTAGACATTTTAAAGATTCACAAAAATTGAAGGGAATCGCTAAAGTCGAATGCGGTTTGCGAAAAAATTGTCCTCGTGAAGTGAAGGGGGATTTTTTTTTTTCATGTAAAGAAAAAATTATTTAAAATTTTAGTCAATAGAGGTCGCTGCATGAATGTGAAACCAGACATATGCAGGTCAAAGTCCTAGAAATCGCATGGTTTTACGATTAACACAGCGAATTTCTTATTTTGCCTCCTTCTTGCGCATACATGAAGTTTTAATTGCGATGCTGACTTCGTGGATAAAGCGTAACTGGTGAAGATATTTTCGCTTAGGTAAGAACCACCGACTGTAATAAAACTGTAATTGGTGGTGAAATCGGACACACAGAATAGGATTTATTTTCTTGTAAACAATTGCATGAAAGTAAAGATAGTTTTTCACGGAAATAAGGGATTTACTCATGTACAGCGCCCACTACCGACGAAAATTTTAACTATTATTTTTTCTTCACCCCCCCCCCCCAAAAAAATAAATAAATAAATAAATAAAAAAAATAAATAAATAAATAAAAATAAATAAATAAAAATAAAATAAAATCCCCGTTCAATAGTTTTTTCGAAAACCGCATTCAATTCTACAAATTCCTACGATTTTTGTGAATTTTTAAAATGTCTACAGGCTTAGGACCCCCGGTATAATATATACCAACTATTGACATATTGACAACAAATACAGTTTAAACAGATTTAGACGTTATTTTAAGTACTGTTGACGGAGTGCCTTTTGAACAAAATAATAATTGCGTTCTCAAAAGTAAGTGATAGAATACAAAATGTTTCCTTTTTGAATTCATTGGATCCCATTCTATTCCAAATGGTGATATTATAAAGTTACATCCACTACGAGAGCGCCCAGAACTAAAGTCACAATGCTACAAAATATGCATGTTATAGACTTGATATTTGCGATGAATTCTGTTTTCTGCACCAGGCACAGAACGTATTTTTGCAGTATATTGTGCATATATCTTCAAAATGGCAATATTTCTACAGATCTGATATTTAAGAAAAGCTTTAATATATTTTTTGAACTATTTAAAAGAGTTAGGGATTGATTTTGAAATTTATTAATAATTTTTGAAAAATAATAATAATAATAATAATAATAATAATAAGTGCATGTCTATGTAAAAATTATTATTATTATTATTATTTTGTAGATTTATTTATTTATTTTATTGAAGATACTGCAGAATCCATCCCTAAATCTTTTAAGTAAGTTCTATTAAACAGCCAAAAAGAAAAAGAGGGGAAAAAAAAAAGTGAAGAAAGAGAAAAAAGAATTATTATTTTAATCAAAAACCTTTAAGTTATTAAGACTGTTACAAAATCAAAATACAACACTTTGTGGCACATTTATAAAATAATTTGCAATTGTAAGCGGTTAAAATTTGCAAGTATTAAAAATAAATAAAAAAATATAAAAAAATAATAACGAATACAGTGTTTCTCTTTTTCCTATAAAACCCCAAAGCCGTCTCAGAAAATGACGTCTTGCTGCACTACAATTACAGAGCATGATGATGGATATCTGGTCATGATTCTGAAAATATACGCAATTTAAGAAAATTTTGCCATTTCATATTCTACCATGTCTCTACCAACAGCTCGTAATATCCTTACATTGATGATAAAAGTCCCTGCTTCATTGAAAAATCATGAAAAAATTGTGACAAAATTGTGAAACCCTATAGAAACTTTTACAAAAGTACTTATGAATTCAAAATCCGTACTTGCATCATGGGGCTCACCAGCGGCTGAGCAGTTCTGTGCTCAAAGTTGATAGACGTGAGGTGCCGGGTTCGATCCCAAGTCGCGCTCGTCGTCCTAGGCGTTCGGAGTTTTCCGTGGTTTTCTCCGAAACTTGTGTAAATACGGGCTAGGACCCCTTAAAAAGATCCCCCCCACACGGAGGGCACTCCCTCTCAGGCCGAGGACCCCAGAGTAGTCAATTGGCCTTACTCGCAAGTCCTCCAATCCTTGCATCGTAAAAAAAAAAAAAAAAATAATAATAATAATTAAAATCAATAAGCATAGGGACAAATTCCTGTAGTTGGTAATACTGTTTCAAGAAAAGGCTACATTTGATTTTTTTTTTTTTTTTTAATCTGTTTGTAAATTGCGAGCTATAAACTTTTCATATGCTCGCAACCGTAAACCGCTGAAATGTTATTCGATTTAAAATATTTCAAAAGAGGTAAACATTTATATTAAGGCATTTAATTCCATTTTTTATAAATTCGAAATCACAGTTTTTATAGAGATTCACTAATAACAACTCAATGTTCTTTTTAAATTTTCAATTCTTTTAAGCATTTAGGGCGCTAGCTAGTAATAAAGAGGTGTCGCGTTCAGTCATGCATGTATATTTGTAGTGGGTCGGATTCCATATTAAACGGCTGTCCCGGTCTGTTTAACAAATGCCCCAGAACAACGTTATTAAGCATCTTTATTTTATTTTATTTTTCTAGAATTGCTAACTAGTTTTGGCTTTGCTGACCAGCAGCTTTAAACTATTGTATTGCTTGAGCAGAATTATAAACTTTTGTAAATATTTAAATAATATACCGAAAATAGTCTAGGTAATAAAGTCACACTGAAATAATAATAATAAAAGAAACTGAACCCTATTTTTGTTTTTTAGGTAATGGATTTAAAATTCTGTACAAAACAAAATTTAATTTAGGACAATGACTTTTTTTAAAAATATATATTTTCTTCTATATTGTGTTACGTTCCTCAGCAATGGTTACTATTTATTATTATTATTATTTTTTTTTTTTCTTAAAATTTCTTTCGCAAATTCTATCTGGATTTTAATTTAATATAATATATATATATATTTATTTAACTTATTGAAAAAAAAAAAAAAAAAAAAAACTGACGTATTTTAAGTGAAACACAGCAAATGATGACAATGCTGAATGAAAACAATAGTCCTGCCGTACTTAAAAAAAAAAAAAAAAAAAAAAAAATCCTCTAGAATAATTTTTATAAGAAATTGATGTGATATTCACAAAACACACTGTACAATAAATAAATAAATAAATAAATGATATATATATATATATATATATATATATATATATACTTATTTAAAATTTACTTTCTTTAAAGAATTTCTTAAACATTTTAGTCAAATTCATCACCAAATCGCCAAGCTTATTGCCAAGGCCGACTTTAACGCAAGTGAATAGACTGTCATTCTTTTGACTGTAAATCTACTTTTGCTGCAACAATATATTGAATGCAGTAAAGAGGTTTAAACCTTTGGGACAACATGATTTCTACAGGTTTGGTTTGTCGTTCTACAACCATTTTTTGCACTCTAGGGCTAAGTAGACCAGTTCCTATTACTTATGGTTTTCCGATCGAAGTCGATTTTATATTTATTGACTTGGCATTTCTGATTGGCAGAGAATATAAAATTCGTTACTTCGCACCTTAAGGGGATGGTGGACGTTATCAATCAGTTTTCTACATTATTGTTTTAGAATTACGAAATTTTACAGATATATGCACTAAAATGTAGCAATATTAAGTATATTAAAATTTCTACAACACTAAATTCAGTACAATAAAATTCAAAATTATTTGAAAAATCTTAAAATGTCGTCTGCTAATTAATTAAAAAAAAAAATTTCCTCGATTTTATATTATCCGCGATTGTAATGAAATGCTCTCCCTCTGGTGTGCTAAGGTGAAATTACAATTAACATGCATAGCTTTCGAATTCATCTAGACGCCATTGCTGGCCGATATTTAGTTTCACATATATTTATTGAATAAAAATGAATAAATCCGGTAAAAAAGATAACACTTACTGTTGTGTGCCACAATGTAACTCCAAGAATAAAAAAATCCAGAATTAAGCTTCCATTTATTTCCAAATGACATATTTAAAATTTCAGTTGCTTCGGCTAATGGAAGTAAAAAATTAATCAGATGATTTGAAACTAATATTTGTTCAGCTTCAGTTAAAAATCGACTTCCGATCGAACGCTGAGTAAACTGAAATATTTTTTCCAAAAGCAATCATTTTTCCATGATGTAATGGCGGAGAAATTATAGCACGAATGTTAAGTAGTAACACATATAGAACAAAAATTAATACACGTGGCCATTATATTTACTAACAACAGAAACTGAAAAAGCGCTATCTATCGATCATTACAAACGCGGATATAGTTAACAATAAAATTCAAATTTTTAAAATTATTTGAAAAATTTTAAAATGTCACCTGCTAATTAACTTTTAATTTTTTACCTCGATTTTATATTATTATAGTTATTAGGTAACATACATATTTAGATATTGCTATTTGGTTTTATTGGGATTTTTTTTTTTCTTTTTTTTTCATATTTTTATGTCTGAAAGTTGAATTTTATGCAAATTTTTAGCATTCAAATAAAAGGAATATTTAATTTTTTAATTTAATTTAATTTTTAACTAACTTACTAATGAATCCACAAAGTAATACCCAAATATGTTTAAAATATATTGTTAAACTATAATAATGTAAAATCGAGGGGGGAAAAGTAAACAGTTTAAGACAATAGTTTTATATATATATATATATACATATATATATAAAGATTTATTAACGTCCATCATACTCTTAAAAGTAAAAATAAATTTATAAATAATAATCAGAAAAATGAAATTCTTTCTTGGACAGAATTTAGGAACCGAGTTCTATTTCTGACATGGGAGTTTTTTCTTTACATATTTGTAAGCTCTTAGATTCTGTAATAAACTATTTCATGTGATTTATAAAATCTGAAAATTTTTTACTTATTCGACATAAAATTTTTATTTTGTAAAGGTAATTTTCTAGGGGCTATTTAGTTTTGTCGGCAATTTCGTCAGGGTTGATTTTTCCTGGGGCTGTTTTGTCGAAGTTATTTTGACAAAAAAAAAAAAAAAAAAAAAAAAAAAATCAATCAAATACAATAAATTGCAAGAACACACAGAATTGCTTGGGTTAAGATTGACTGTATACTAGGGCTAAAGGATTCTTGGCATATATTCACGTGACTTTTGGAGAAAACCACGGATAATTCTAATTCTCCGGTCTCGGTTCTCGATGGACTCTTTACTTGGGTTCGAACCTAGAACCTCCCGTCTACTAACTATAAGGCGCTTGTGCGTGTTTGGATTAAACAAATTGACTGCGTAATGGTCCTAGCGCTGAGTGGTGTGACCTTCAAGGAGTTGAGGAGGGGGAGGAGGTCTTTCTTAGACACCGATTCTTAAACTTTTCTTTCACGGTGCACTTTCCATAATTTTAAAATTTGACGGTACACAAACGATAAAATAACTTGTGTAACAATGAAATTTCTCCAAGGTTATCCCGACATGTTAGATTTCAATCACAAAGATGGAAAACTCATAAAATCTCGCGGCACACCAAAGAAGTTGAGAATTCATTATTCTAGGTATCTTAACTCGTATTTATGGAAGTTTGCAAGAAAATAACAAAAATAGCCGAATGGCTACGCCAACGAGCGCGTTCTGGGTTCGAACCCGACACCATTTGTCCCTCAGCTTTAAGAGCAGAACTTCTCGATTCCCTTATGTTTAATCATATGAAGAGATTAAAAAAAATCATTGTTATTGAAGGTAACTATTTTAAGCATTTTTGCAATTAAAAATGGAAAGTTGATATAGTTCTAGGTGATATCAGAATTCTACAGAATTTCACTTATGATATTTTATCAACCAAAATATATTTGTTGTAGAGACGTAAAAATAGACGACCGATTGAAATGTAATTAAGTAACAAATTATAATAACAAAATAGAATGAGGAAAGATTTAGAGTTTTAAGAGAACACCGCGGCACAAACAGAACTGGTACATCACTATGCGACCAAGGACAAAGCACCTGTGGCTTGTTACCCAATACGGGAATTATTGCACAATGGTGTCACACAGACACCATCAGGGATGGAAGACACAGAGAGAGAACAAAAAAAGAAAAACAAAAAAGGAGAAAATTCGACTTTTCCTCCTAAATTCGAGAACAAGGTCCTTCAGCCTCTTTTTTTATTCGTATTTTAATTCATTTATTTATTTTTCGAGAAAGAGTAAAAAATAAAAGAAAAATATCACCAGTCGAGACTGGTTCGATTTGGATGCTTGCCAGAACAGTTCGTTTTGGGTGAAACGGGGAAGGTTTTAACTCTGCGATTTCGATTTGTACTGTGGAGAGGACACATAAAGAGCATTTCTTTGTTTTGATTTATACGCGGAACGTGATTATTATATAAGGGAGCTTAATAGAGGCAATGCAACAACAAATATAAGTTTATTTGGTCATTTCATTTTAAAATATCACATTTTAAGTTTAGGTGTGGACGAGGGGGGGGGGATTACCAGAAATGTGAATTTAATTAATCATTAAATTTGAAGTAAATGAATAAAGTTATCTCAGTATTTTTCATAAACATACTTTTATAATATTTTGATAGTAGCACACACATGCACAAACAAAAAACTTTTCATTATTTATTTATTTAATTTTATTTTTTGAATTTATATGTCCATTGTAAATTACATAATCGTAAATTACATATACATATCGCGTATGTTTAATTAATTTTATTTCATTTCATAATATGCTAGCAGGTCTACTCGGCGCTGTTCGGGTTGAAGTAGTGCTTATAAATACTTTTAATTAAAGAAAAAAAAAAAAAAGTAAACAAAAATATGAGATGGAATTAAAATAAAAATCTTCCAGTTTTATGATATTATGACTGAAGGTTAGTAATTTGTATGATTGTTGCCCATTTTTCTCTATCACGTATACATTTTTGTCAATACAGGGTGTTTACCGACCCAATTTCTTATGTATATTATTATAACAATAGGTTGGTTGGTTGGTTGGTATGGTTTTACATGTCGCACTAGTGCTGCGCAATTACAACAATAGGTATCCATGATTACTTATTCATGGAAAGATACTACAAAACTTACCATGTAATTATATTGGTGGAAAAGTAACGGAAGAAATTGTATAGGTAAGCACCCTGTATCGACAAAAATCTATACGTGGTAGAGAAAAATTGGCCTCATTTTCGGTTTCAGCACACCAAAAAACATAAAGATCAGCCAAAATTATAAAATCAAAATTTTACATGTCGGCCTGTGTTATTGCCAATTTTCTTTTTCTTTTTCTTTCAAAAAAAAAAAAAAAAAAAAAATCATTTTGATGAAATTCTAGCAAAAGCAGAATTTAGTTTGGGATGGATGTCTATTAGTCTTTTTTTTTTTTTTTTTTTTTTTTCAAATTTTATTCAATTATATTTTTGATAAATGTTCAACTATCGAAAAATGAAACCGCAAAAATCCCAGATTGAGACTAATAATATTCAGTTCTAATAAATAAATAAAACGTTTTTTAAAGTTGAGTACAGTTATGAATACGATTTGTTGAGTTTAATTATGCTGATGACGATGTCTCAACGCCGGAAGGTCGGAATACTTTCCCACAGAAGATATATTGTCACGGAAGCGGTAAAAGTCAAGATGGGGAATTCTCGCTCTCTAACATTTCTTCTCAACTAAATTAAGTTAAATAGTTAGAAGAAAAAAAAATGTAAATAAAAATATAAATGTACACAAAGTATTTTTTCGATACAATTATTGTCTATTCGTTCGATTTCCCGTCCACTTTCAATTTAGTAAACATTAGTATGATATGTATGTCCACGATGAAATTTTCTTTTATATTTTCCCATACAAATTTACGCAGTACATGTTATTTATTAGAATTATTATTTATCAAAATTATTTTCCATGATGAATGCAGACGATTTTCATCTGAGAGAAGTATAACACTAAATATTGAAAAAAAAAAAAAAAAAAAAAAAGAGAAGAAGAAGAAGCTATGCCCGTTAAAAACATACATTTCCTATGGTTAATTACTACTATCATAAATAAATATATATTTAAAAATAAATAAATAAATAAATAAATAAAAATAAAAGATGGCAGCGTCATCTGTTGAGCCACTGACCCCAAAATGTAATCGGCACCAATTTGGTCTAACTAAATAAAAAGTTTGATTAAATTTCGTCCATTGGTTCATGAATCGTGAAGTACAGCGTCCAAAAATTTTTGGACACACACACACAAACAGACATTTTCTTAAAATGATCAAATCCCATTCAGGTAATTCTAAAACGTGTAAATCCATCAAAAACCAGAGGTCGAAATTTTCCACGAATCCAGTCCTTTTTTCTTATATGTTACATAGAAGAAAGCAAAAAATGGTTAGCATAAAGACGGGTTTTGATAAAAAAAGTTATTGAATCAAAGTTTTATCGCTAAGAATTAAAAATGAAATTTTAAATGTACATAAATTTATTTGTTAAATCCTATTCATTTATTTATAGGTAAATAAATAAAATACTTTTTTTTCCTTTCTTCTAAATTGTTTTCATAATCCGCTGTTATTAAAAAAATTAATTTAAAATTTTCTAAAAAAAATATTTTTTTAAATTTTCTTAAAAAATAAAATAAAAATAATAAATAAATAAATAAAATTACCTCGTAACATTAAGAGATGTAACTGAATTTTATAAGCATTAATTTTAAACATATCCCAACAAAACTTACTAATTACATTTTATGATAAATCTGCAAATTATATTGCCACCATTTTCTATTATTTCTAATCTAAGTTTTTTTTTTTTTTTTTTAATTGCTACTTCCATTACCTACAGCAGTCGGGTAATGGAAGCATTGTATTCGGTCCGAAAATTCGATATTGAGTTTTCATCTGATTTGCATGTTTTAAGGTCTCCTGAGTTGTGCGTTGCCGCTTTGATTGCTGCACTCCTGCCTACATTGTTCGCCTGATGAAGGGTCGTGTGTTCTTTCGACCCGAAACAACTGTTGCGAGATTTTTGCAATTTATGGTGTTTATTCAAAGTTTTGTACTTATTATTAAGCTATTTTTCATTTATTTATTTAATTCATTCATTTAAAGGTGAAATCTTTTTTTTTACTTCCATTACCCGACTACAGAAGATAATGGAAGCATTGCATTCGGTCAAAAATTCGATATCGAGTTTTCACCTGATTTACAAGTTTTAAGGTCTCCTGAGTACAAAAAAAAAAAAAAAAAAACAGTTTTTGGCAATTGGTGTGTGAAATCTTCAGACTATCATATCTCCGAAACTAAAAAAGATAGAACTACGAAACTTCAGAACTGACACAGGTCTGGTGTACAGACGATTTTTTTCCAGCTTGAGATGAAAATTGAAAAACCGGAAGTAAGTCCACATCTCAAAAACAACTCTATGGATTTTCTTCAAACTAGCTATATAAACACTCTAATAGGTGTCCTTTCGTAAGAATTTATTAGATCTATGTAAATTTATTTTACCTATTTTTACATGTATATCAGCTTTCTCTTACCGGAAATTTTTTAGGTGTCTACTTTGTTAGATCAATTTTATGTGTTTTGATCACATTATCACCAAAAAATGCAGATAATACGTTTAATAGTGGGTAATGGAAGTCGTGTGGTTGTTTCACACCAGATTTTTATTAATATTTTTATTTTAATTTCGCTACTTCAGAGCTGCCAACCTTGGTGGGAAAAAAAACAGGAGATTTTACATAATTTCAAGGGAGAAAAAGGGAGATTTTACATAATTTCAAGGGAGAAAAAAGGTGATTTACGGTTTCATGGAGAAAAACAAAACAAAATTATTTTATTCAATACATGATACTTTTTTAACTAAAAAGACCTAATATAACTTATGTTTGATAATTTATATTTTAAACTTATTGGGGAAAAACAAATAGTTAACAAGTTCATTAACAAAGTCTAAAAATAGCTACATATGTAAAGAATTTTGAACCCCTATATCGCTTCAGTTGGTTCTAAAATCTAATAAAACAACTGGATCGATGTTTTTATGAACATTGATACAGAGTTTTTCCCAGATAATTTAAGGAGGGTGCTGCACCTCGCCTGATCTTTGTTTGGAAGAAAAAAAAAAAGAAACACTTTGCCCCAATCTATTTTCTGCCCCCCCCCCCCCCCCATTACTGCATTTGTAGAAAATAACCTAAATGCTGTAAATATAAATAAAACTATTGTGTGTGACAATCAGCACATTAACAACAAATAAAAGTACAGAAAAGTTTTAAAACAGACTCTTTTCTTTTTGTATGCATATTTATAACTAAATTTTTAAATTAAGTGTTTGGATTTTAAATGCCAAATGTGTCCTTAAAAATTCAAATCGCCCTCTTTTTTTTTTTTTTTTTTTTTAAACTAGCAGTACCTTACATTTTTTTAAACCAGGGGGAAAATGTTTGATTCTTTTGTTGTAGAATGAGAAAGCTAATAGGAGAAAGGGATTTTTTTTTTTTTGGGGGGGGGAGGTGGAACTGTTAAATTTTCTACTACTTTATAGGCTCTAGAATCTAATAAAGCAAGTTTAAAATGAATATTGACATTTTTGTTGTGGCTTGTAGATGGAGAAAGAATGAGAAATAAAAAAGTTCAAAAGAGCATTTGATCACCGATCACTAGTTGGAGATAGGAAAATATGGGGGGGAGGGGGAGATAAAAATAATTACGTAAGTGAGAAATATTGAAGGATTCCGTTTCTTTAGAGATTCTAATATCTCATATAAAGTAAGTTTTAAATTAATATTGACATTTATGTTGTGGATGCAGAAAGATTGTGAATTGGAAGGCTTTCGTAAATCTGGAAAGATGGCACCTACGAATTGTCAAAAATTAGCGTTTTTAGTACGATTTTTCGAAAATATTAGAAAAACGGGAGAAATACACATTAAAACGAAAAAACGGGAGATAGGGTTAAAAAACGGGAGTCTCCCGTGAAAAACGGGAGAGTTGGCAGCACTGCTACTTTATATTTCACTTCAAAGATAAATTGCCAAATAACATTCGGTATTGCAATGGAATATTTCAGATCAAATCTGCTTAATTTTCTGTTATTGATTCAACGCTTAACATATTTAAATTCTGTATACGCTTGCAATTTTTGGACAGGTAAATTTACCAGATTTTACTGATAAAGTCTTGAATTTTCATATTGGGACAGTGATACTCGTAATAGATTCTGCAAGAAAATAAAGCATTTTTTGAATAAAGAATGTTAGTAATAATTATTTTTCAGACCATCATATACATTTATAAAAAATATTAAACTTTGAATTGGGTTCTTTTACGCTAATGAAATTGTTAAAGGAGTGTGAAAAATCTGCCTCTCTCTCTCTCTCTCTTTTTTTTTTAGTTCTTTCCATTTAAAATAAATAAATAATGCATTTTGGCCCAAAATGAATGGATAGGTACCTGGAGAAATGTTTTCATAATTCTCACGTCTCTTTTGCTTATTTAAAAAAAAAAAAAAAAAAAATTATTTGTTGACTAATAAATTTATGTGTACACTTAAAATTTCATTTAATTCACAGCGATAAACTTTTCATCGAACAATTTATTCTATCAAAAGCTATATTTAGCTGTTATCGGTTGAAAAAAAAAAAAAAAAAAAAAAAAAAACACTTAAAATAATTATATTGGGCAAATATTGTAGGTATATATTTTTACACATTTATTTACAAAATTATTTAATTATTTAACTCACTCCTACTCAATTTGGTAAGAAATGTCCAGGGCGAGATGATGGGGAGCAATGTTTCTATAAACCTTTAAAGCCCAAGAACTAGAAAAATGTGATTGTAATGATTCAAAACAGGAATTTACATTTAAAAACACTAACATGTATTTGCGCTATAGAGTCACTATAAAGTCATGAACAGTTTATCAAAGCAATGGGGGGAAAATTATAATGAAACATTTACTGCGTTAAATGCGAAGTCAAACTATATGGCTAAATATATACATATTATATATATATTTCTTTTTTTAATGAAGATTATCCAACAATCTACTTAAAGTGCTTTTTTTAATATATGCAATTTTTCATACAAGCATGAATTCGGATTTAACGAGCATTTTTCTGTGCACCAAGGGATCAAGGCCTCATTGATTGCAGGGCCTACTGTATAAGGAAATCAAATGAAACGATTGGAACTGAAATGCGTTCAATCGAGTCTTCTTTATTAAAAATTCTAATTAGGAATTCAATTAGCAATTGCAAATAATGGAAATCATTTCAAGGAAAACGAGATATTCAAAATTTTTGCAATTTAACGCTAAAGTGCGCACATCCATTCCGGCATTTTTTTCTTCCGATTTACGTCATTTCCTGAAACATCTCAATTCAATTGGAATTTGTGCCGTTTGCAACAGGTGTATGACAGATTTTTTTTTTTTCTTTTTCAAAAGTCGTGCGCCTTTTTTCCTTATTTTTAAGGTAATGTTGCGCACGTTCTTCTTCCTAAGTTAAATACACCTGTTGAAGGGAAGTTTTTAGAGCTAGTATTCAAATTGTAACCCGATATGTGGGGATGAGGGTTATGCATAATCACTAGTTACGTGAAATGCCGGTTTGAAAACGTTTCGGGCAATATCGTTGATTTGCGAAAGTATATGCAAATTTCCAAATACCGACAGAGAAATTTGATTGATTGAATAATTGTCAAATTATACTTTCGGTTCAAATTCAATGTCATTGATGGGTTGGGGACAAAATCTTGTAATGTTGTATAAAATTTCATGACAACACATACCTTAGTCAGGGCACTGACATACAAACAAAGCTACAACAAAAATTGTTATAAATTTTACTTAAAATAATTTAAAGACAATGTTTAATAACTTTTGTTAAGATTGTCATAATGAATTCAATCGTGTCTTATGAATTTTAAAATTTTTAATTCAAGTTTATGAACAGTGTCTGCTTTGATGTCAGCAGTGATGTACGCTATTTTTAAAATGTATTTAGAATAGTCAAAAGCAAAAGATAAAACAACTTAAAAATAATCATAGATAAGATAATGAAATTCAACTCTATGATTTATTTATTTATTTCAATTAATTAATCTATATTTATAAGGCCCTGTGGCCCCCACCAGAGATCACACGTGACACAAAATTAAGTTTTCAAATAGATCATACTAATTTTTTGATGCGAAATTTTGTCCGGCGAGATTATGTCCGGATTCCGTCATTAATATAAAAATCAGGCGTTTTGATATAAGAATAATCAAGCTGATTATAAGCCATTTTTAAAAATCCTGAAATCACGCGGGAAATAATAATAATAATAATAAGACTAAGGTGTGATTAAGTTTTTCAACGATTGTTACCAATAAAATAGAGGTAAATTTTTTGTAAATTAAATAATTTGATATAGCACTCACACAACTTTCTCTTACTCTGCTAATTTTAGAATCCTCTTTGGACCCGAAGCTATAATAACAACATAAGTTACACTTGAAGGCTTTTAGATATATACGTTCGCATTGTACACTACAAAAAAGTATGATTTTCTTACATTTATAATTTAGGGGGTTAGTAATGTAGGATACAAATGTATGGCTTTAAACAACTAAACTCTAAATTATTAAGTTACATAAATCTTCCTAACTGTAACACAATTAAAAATTTGATGTCCTTAAATAAATCAATCAATTTTAGTTTTCTTTTTATTCTGGCAAGTGTCTAAGTACTTAATAAATAATTATGAAAATTGTGTACTGTTCTTCGACCCTGTGGTCGACTACTGTTTTGAAGTCGTTTTACGAAAGTCGACAAAATAACACCATATTTCAGAAATAAATTTAGTTTCATGCTGCCATATACCGGTATCTTTTTAAAGCCAATTTATTCAGCTTTTTATTAGTTTAGTGAAAATATAAAAATATTAAATGTTATAGATTTTATAAAGGAAAGAATAGAGGTCCACATATGTGGACCTCTGGAGCGAAGAGGTTATATTTATTACATACCTGCCAACCATCGCATTAACAAGCGGAAAATTGTTAACGCCCCTTCTTCCACACCATTTTATTTTTAGAGTAATTTTCTCCAAATGAATGTTTTTACGATTATTAAGATTAAAATTACTCTAAAAAATAACTGGTGTGAAAAAAAAGGGCGGGTACTAAACATTTTACGCTTCGTAATGAGATTGTTTCCAGGTATGCTATTATATTTCAGTGTGAGGGAGGGGGCTACCGCCATCCTCAACAGCCCCCTCGTTTAATTATATTATTTCTACATTCATAAAACATTTATGGCTGTTATTAAATTTTAAATATTTATTACGAATTATACAGGTAACTTTTTTCCATACCACAATTAGAAATTCAGCGTTTTAAATCAATTTTTTTAAGTAACACTTCCATATGATCTTCAATATATTAAATTTGAACTTACTTTATCTATTTCTCTTTAAGTTGTTCTGATAACAGACAGACATACCAATTAGTAAAATCTTCATTTCTTTTTTCAGAGATCTTCAAAATGCTTAATTTAGTAAAAACTTGACACCGAAATTTGGACTACGAGCAATACGACGTCTAGTACATATGAATAAGAGAATGCCCCAGAAGCCAGAGCCAATGTTATTCTATGGAGAATTTCGCCCCATTATAACTTATTAACTAATACATATTTTTAAATTCCGTTTTCCCATTCTGAAACTTCACAACTATTTAACAATTTATCGCTTTCTAAAAAATTATTTTTTTAAATTTTTAATATTTTATTTTGAGGTTGTAAAATACGAATTTTCACAATGTGAATTTTTTCATTTTTGAGCTTAAAAATGAAATCTTAAAAAAAAAAAAAAAAAAAATCGATTTTTAGAAAGCGATAAATTGTTTACTAGCTGTGAATTTTCGAAGACGGGATTTAAAAATATGTATTACTTAATGAATTGTAATGGGGCAAAATTTCTCATAGAATAACATTGGCTTCGGCTTTCGAAGACGATAGGTAGAGTCCCCTTAATCATTATCCTTGGACAAAGTATAACTTTCTAAAAAATTTCAACAACTATATCCAATAAAAAAAGATTATATTCAATTAATTTTGGATACACCAGTATATTGTCTGTTAATTGTATGTGCATCACATAGTGTACTTAAATTTAGCACAGTAAAAGAAGCAATAACCCCACTTGAAATGTACTTCGAGGGACTCTCGGATACAACCCCAAATGAATCCTAATTCTTTTGTGTGGCCTTGTATACGAATAACTAATGTTTTTATACATCATTCTAAATAAAACATGCTTTTGTGCTAATAAAAAATATGTGTTTATTTTTTTATTTTTATTTTTTTGGTGTAGATTGAAGATAATCACCAACAAGAAATTTTTCTAATAAACATTTGAATATTTTTGTATTCTCCTGTAGACGAACGACTTGTTCGATTTTAGTGAAAAGTTTCAAGCAACACTCCTTTATGATACAGAATTAGTACCGAATTTGGACTTTCTACTAATATGTAGTATGTGTTTTTGAGTTATACTGATAATAGTCTCACAGACACAAATCAACCGATAAAAACTTGATTTTCGGATTTAGATTGCCTCAAAACGTGTAAATATATCAAAAACACAATCTTGACCATTCGACCCAAAACAGTACCTTCTCTACAAAACATGCGTAGTTTCCATAATTAACAATTTCTCTTAGCAATCACTGAAAAATAACTGAATAAAATCCTATATCAGGAAATATTTACGTACATATTCCTGAAACCAGGAAAGAATTCTACACTCTTAAAAAATAAAAATAATCTGGAGTGGCCGCATTCGACTTTCTGAACATTATCAAGTGTTTAAACAAATTTGAATTATCGTTAAATAATCAAAGGTGAAAAGAACAATAGGGCATTGGAGTATATTTGCCTCAAGTTCAAATAATTCTATAATGGTCGTTAACGTATTCGAATTGTTCTGCGTGTCCCTGTAAGAGTATAAATTTTAAGGAAGCAGTTTCCAGTAAAGAAAATTCTGTAACAAGATTCTGAATTATACATTTATTTTAGTGTTTTTTAAATAATTTAATAAAAACCGATGGACGCCATATCAATCTTGTAATTTTCGGATCCTTTACACTTAAAAACATATAAAAAAACAAAAAAACAAAAACAAGGTCGGAAATTTTCACGAATACCTAACTTACACTAATTACAGTATGATGGAGAACTAAAAATAAATAATTGTGTGTCCAATTTGCATTTTATGTCTTTTGTGTAGTATAAAAGAACTTTTCCCTCTCGAAAATTTCGTTAGAAAATAAATCTTCCAACCATATGTCTTACTGGCAGCGAAAAACAAAAAACTTTTAATAAATAAATAATCGTTCTAATTCTTTATTATATTTCCTTAGATGTAAAATTTTTCCTATTGGACAGATATGTATTTAAATAAATAACAAAATAATAAATGTTATATCTTGCTGAGTTAAATCCTTTCCATAAAAAGAACTGATATCTTTAAAATGGAATTTTTTAAAACCCCAATCAACAATTTGCCAGTTTATTTCCAGAAAATCAATATAATCTTTGCAAGAACCATCTTTCCAAATTTTAAACCGTCGAAGAATTCAAAAGAAAATGGATTAATAAAAAACTAAAGGGGATAAAAAAAAATATATATATCTATTTTTAAAAAGGTAATAATATTAAAAACTCGAACACCTTTTGGAGTATTAAAAAAAAAAAAAAGAAATCTTTCTTTTGTATTCTGAATTTATCAAGGCAGTCTCCTCACAGTTAAAAATATACAAAACTCCTCACACACTGTCTTGAGAGGGCCCATTGACGTCACCGCTTCTACTACGTCATCGGAAATGGTTACAATAAAAAAAGAACCAAAAATATGGGAGAAGAATGGAAAGATGAGAGAGTATAGAAAGACAATGGCAGTTTCCTTTTTTGCGTTTCTATTTTGTAAAGTGACCGCCATTTCATAACTTGTACTTCGGCGTGTCTTGTTTTATTTTGAGAAACAACAACGTTCGACACTAAAAAGGTCGTCCAGGACATTTGATGCCATTTAAAATTTAAGAATTAAAAAGAATGGGAAAAAATATATTTCTAAAAGAGTTTCAATGTTCAAAAAGATAACAATAGTCTCCAAAATTTCGCAAATTTTATTAGAATAACATTCATCTGAGTGAATTACAAAATCATTTAGAAGATCAAAAGTATAGGTTTTCTTACAGCAATCTTTAAAAGTTTGGACATTTTTTTTTCTTTCATTCTAAAAACAATACAATGACTTATTACTCACAAAGCGCTCCCTCAGTCAATCAATCAATCGACTTCTTATTCATATGTAATTGAAAGGATCATACAAAAATCGCGTAAAACTGCTATGCCCTTACGCTTTGCACTGTTTCTTTATCAAACTTTCCAACAGTGTAGAAAAGACTTCATGATTCGGTTCGCATGTAATTTTCAGATAATATATAGGGCTACGCAAAAGTAACTTATTTTATGCTTTCTCTTAAAAAAAAAAATAAAAAAAAAAAAAATAAAAAATTGGTATGTAACAATCACTCGATTTCTATTACGAACTACTACACATATAATAAGCTTATTTTGGAGAAAGTATGACCAGGGAGCATAAAATTAACATAACTAATCAAATGCTTACCAATTTTACCAAAGCAACCAAATGATACAAACGTCTTAAAGGCATTTAAAAAAACACTCTATATAGCGAGTTTAAAGAAAATCGATAAAATCGTTTTGGGAGACACCCATTTCCGAGATCTAACACTGACCTATCTTGTCAAGATGCCTATCAATTTCTCAGTATTAACCAATCAATGCTTTCAAGAAAAAGAAATCTGACAGGGTGTTTATGTAGCAAATTTAAAGAAAATCGTTAGAACCGTTTTTGAGATACCGACTTCCGGCCCCCTACTTCACCAAAATTTGGCAAACTCATCTGTTCACTGGAAACCAACAATAACAAAAGAAAACTGCTTAAATTTCCAACATAATATTTTTTTCGCTTTTTTCACGGTTTACATCCACACCATTGTGCAAAACATACATTTAATAAAGAATAACTGATTTTTAACTCCCGACCAAGAAAGAAGGCGTTATAAGTTTTGAATTTTTGTCTGTCTGCGGCACTGTAGCTTCCAAACAAATAACAAATAGACTGATTTTAAGACGATTTTTATTATTATTACTAAAACTCTGATTTAATCTGGGATGGTTATTACTATTACCTATGTTTGATGAAAATATGTATGACAGATTTTTAAAATTAATTAAAATGTGATTTTTCAAGCTACTTTGCATTAATATTTAAAAATTTGTTAGCTGGCAATCTTGCAACCTCCAAATCTTATGAAATAATACGTCGGTTGGTAAATTGGAATATATAAAGACACACTTATTTTTAAATCGCGAATTTATTCCGATTTTGACAAAAGTTAAAAATTGGCTATAAATAGTGATTTTTTTTCCTCAGGCAATTTTGCATTGATATTTTGAACTTTGCGCGCGGGATATCTTCCAATTGAATTAAGAGAATAAATTAAAATAATAATAGTAATAATAATAATCACATATACTTCACTATAACGAATCACTATATAACGAATTTGACAAAAAACAAAAATTGACTAAAAATAGGGATTTATCAATTCAAAATACAAAAATCGTTAAATTCCTTTAACAATTATAGATGTATGTATGTAAAACTGGCCTACTATGTGCTTGCATTTTATGTTTGCAAATTAACGTTCTTTTAGCCGAATATTACTAATTTTACAGAAAAATAATACTTGAATTTTAGGTCGCGATTTTTTTTTTTTTTTTTTTTTTTGTAAAGTTAATTTAACATTTGTCAACGAAATAACTGTGCTTTAGGATTGACATCAAGTGTTACGAAGCAGTTTTGAAATTTTTAAAGCAAAAGTATTGTTACTACAGATTAAATTATTTCCCTGCCACAATTATGCTGTTGCAGTGAAAGTAGTTTTACAGGCAAAGTGAAAATAAAGGAGCAGTTCATTTACTTTCAGTGGGGTCGGCCTGGATGACAAACTTAGCGACTTGGCGACGAATTTGGCGACGTGGAGACCAAAATACAACTTAAATAGACCAAGATAGTATGGCTAAAAATAGTACTTTAGGGTTCCCAAAGTTTTGAAGCTCTAAAACGCACAGGAGCCTATTGATCTTGAACTTTCCATGGGTTTCTCGATAGAAACTGCGTCAAGCCCCATCGCTAAAGGGTATAAATATTTATTCATGAGCTAGCGAATATTTCTGCTCTGGAGTAATTCATGTTATTTGCTTTATAGGTCTGCACGGGCCGGTATTTTGAGGCCCGGGCCCGGCCCGGAATGAAATTGAAAAGTTCGGCCCGAGCCCGGCCCGATTCAAAAATATAAAAAATACAAAAAAAAAAAAAAAAAAAAATGCATGCTTTTCTATGAAAAAGATTTTTAGTATGTGTTTTGCAGAGATTTTATATAGCGAAGCAATAGAATCTTCTTTAACAAAACTGCTGAACTTTTACAAGATAATTATATATAAACAAAAGTTCATTATTACAGACGTACAGAAGGCACAGAGATAGACAGAAAGTCAAACCGAAAATATTAGCACTCATCAAACAATATAGAACGGTATTTAAAATGGTTATTACTACTAAAAATGCACGTTCAACCATTTCCTCTTTTGTACCGTAATGTATACGAATCTTTCATGCGATCCGGTAAACAAAATTTTAATGGTAATCCAACCATATTCTACAGAAAAGAGGCTTTTGTACATGCTGAAAATGATGCTACTTTCATTCAGTGCACTGCAGAAAAGAAAAAAGAGTTTAGAGAAAACGTTACAGCGGCAGGATTTTTTAGCCTTCATACCACCTAAACTCTATCAGACCATCTCAGACCATAGGGCACAAAGTCTTATGCACAGTAACGTATCTAATTTCTTTTGTTTGAACATGTGCGCAAACTAGTAGTGACATGCATAGTATTTTGAATAGGAAACCATTTAATATTACTTGAAGTAAAATATATTAATTTCTAGACATGCTAAAAATATTTGCGGAAAATCAGATCACGAACAGACAGACTGATAAGCAATTAAATTGAAGAGACAGACATTTTTTAACAAAATAAAATGTTATGTTATATACCAGCCTGTAAAATTATGTGAAATAAACGACTGAAGAAATATTTTATTTTCCTTTTTCGTTGATTAACGATGAAACCAGAAAAAGATTTGGGCCGACAAGGCCCGAGTATACACAAAAAAACTGAGCCTGAGCCCGGCCCGCCCAGTGAACAGATTGAAAATTTCGGATCAAACCCGGCCCGTGCAGACCTCTAATTTGCTTTCCTCTGGAACAAGTGACAGTTCTCTTGCACTGTTCCAAAACTTTCGTCGAATAGTCAAAGCGACTTTTGTGGTACGAGGGACA
Source organism: Salticus scenicus (assembly GCA_963930645.1). Taxonomy (NCBI): domain Eukaryota; kingdom Metazoa; phylum Arthropoda; class Arachnida; order Araneae; family Salticidae; genus Salticus; species Salticus scenicus. The sequence continues at coordinate 266,402,833 of OZ005655.1, read as the reverse complement.
GTTTCATTGGACTGCCACTGGAATATACGAAGAATTAACAGTATTATTCGACTGTTTTCGAGAATATTCGTTGTAAGGACAGTTTTGTTGTACAGATTCGAGAATTTACTTAGAATAAAGTGCATTCGTCGACTAGAATCTGCCTGTTTCTTTACGATCTACTTTCTCACACAAGGAAATCGACAAGTTTTTCGTAACAGTATATAGAAACCGAAATATTAAGAAAGCATTACATAATGTACTATTTTTTTTTCACTTTGTCCCATTTATCACATGGGACATTCAATTTTTGGATAATTGGGATATAATACATTTTACGAATCCCCCAAAAGTTCATATTTAAGAAAACAAAGGACTCAAAAGCGTATTTACTTTTTACCAAAATTAATAATTGTCAATTGAAAAACTTAGCGGAAGAACACGTTATGTGAACAATGAAAATCAACATTAAAAAGGTAATGGTATAGTTAAATAATTATAACATAAAAAAAAAAAAAAAAACTTCTTATATACCACGTTTTTAAATTTTCTGTTGAATCATAGCTATAGAACTACATTAGCACTTTATCAATGTGCATAAAATTTTTAAAGTCATAGTGACGTCAATTCTTTTTAGATGCATAATTTAACTTTTTACAATTTTTTAACGTTTACGTTTAATTTAATGTATTAAGAGAATAATTGGATTTTTATGTCGAAAGAAGATGAACTCGTACTTTTTTTTTTTTTTTTTTTTTTTTTTTTGGCAACAATTAAATTATAGCTAATATTTTAATGGCTATTTGTAAAGCTGTTAGTAAGTTATTATTTTCCTATTTTAATTAATTAAAAGAAAACTAATAAAAAAATTCGAAAATATGGATTCGAAGTATTGTGTTGTCATCGGGATCCGAACTATTCTGAAAGTTTCAAATGTCTAGCTAGTAGGGAAGTTAGTTAAAAATCGATTGCAAGATTTGTACCGGACAAACAAACAAGAATAGAAGTTATTAAAAACATGGTAAAATAATAATTTTATGCATCGGCAACTGCACTATTAGAAGACACTGCCCCCCCCCCCCCCTCTCTCTCTTCTTTTCATTCATTCATTTTTTTTTTTTTTTTTTTTTTTACTGTCACTTTGGCTGAACATAAGTACGATTCACTTTTCTGCCATCTTAATGTTATTCTATGGGGTTTTTGTTCCTTCCTTTTATAAGAATATCTCATTCAAAAATGGAGTTTCCAACTCTGTTTTGGAATGAACATGTCGCCTTTTAGCTTACTAAGCATTTTTTTTTTTATTTTTTTTTTATAATTAAATATTTTATTTACAGATTGAAAATTAGAGCACTAAATTTACTTAATAAAATAAAATATTTTACTTTATATATATATATATAAAAAAAAAAAAAAAAAAAAAAAAAAAAATTGCTCGCTTATCTAAAAGGCAACACGTTCAAAAAGTGTAATTCAAAAAAACTTCATTTTTTAACGAGATATCCTTATAATACGAAGCAACAAAAATCCCACAGGATTACATGGGAAGGAAGAAAGGTGGAATATGACTGATGTGCAGCCTTAAGGGCCCTCTTCACTCACCGCCGCCGGAAGCCGAAGCTAATGTTATTCTATGGGAAATTTTTCTTTACAAATAACTTTTTAACTAATACATATCTTTAAATTCTGTTTTCACATTCTGAAAATTCTCAGCTGTTAAATTGGCGGACCTTTTTTAAAAAATTACTTTTTTAATTTTTTATATTTTACTTTGAAGCTGCAAAATACGAATTTTCAATATGTGATTTTTTTCCATTTTGCAATTTCAAAATAAAATATTAAAAATTAAAAAAAATAATTTTAAAAAAAAGGTCCGTCAATTGAACAGTTGGGCATTTTCTGAATGTGTAAACAGAATTTAAAAATATGTATTAGTTAATAAGTTATTTGTAAAGAAACTTTCCCCATAGAATAACACTGGCTCGGGCTTCCGGCGACGGTAAGTGAAGAGGGCCGTTAACAAGTTCATCTACTCAGCTTTCCAATTGTGTTTATTCCGTTTTGAATGTAATTTATATAAAATCAAACAGCTGACTATTTTAAATGAAGTCTACGGTTTTTCGTGAGCGTCTCGACATCAGTTCATGATTTATTGATGAATTGTAACATCCAATAAATAAAACAGTGCCTGTATACACATACACAAGCTAACATCTGTGTACATACGCGCAGAGTTTAAACTGGCAAAAATGTTTCTTTGGCATTTTAGCTTTAAAAAAAAAAAAAAAAAAAAAAAAGCAGTGTTTTAGCGTTTTCGAAAAATATTTTAATTCTTTGGATAGTGTTGATTTCTTTTTCTTTACTTATTTCCTATTTTCCGTATTTCTTAACTTGTGTTCACTGATTTGACTTGTGACTTCTCTGAACCAGTACTTCATGTTTTATTGTACACTTTTTTTTTTTTTTTTTTTTTTTTTAAAAGATACTGCATAGATGTTATACCTTTTTAAAAGAGCTCTAAAAACTGTTCATTTTTTATGAGGACACTATATACATCAAATTATTACATTTAAAGTTACTACGTTGCAAAGTTTTACAACGCGATATCATTCGATTGCTTTTATCTTAAAATAATAGTCTAATACTATTAAAGAATAATGAATAATGTTTTTAAAATTATGCGTTTTGAAGTTCTAAGAGTTGTAATTTTTAAATTACAGCGTTCTTATTTCCCATACATAATCCATTAAATTTGTAAACAATAGCTGATACATTCTTGAGAATCATTCACTTAAGACCACAGAGCATTGTTGCAAAACGAATGCGAAACAGAAGAAATATTTAATTTAATTTGTAATATATTGGACTTTTTAATCCTAAAAGGAATTTTTAATTATGTTACAAAGCCCAAAATGTGATACAAAAAATAAATTAGTGATTCAATTCTTTTGAAAATTCATTTTAATTTAGTGACCAGCGAAGCGGGCGTAGCCTGTTAGATATATAATATTTTATGAAATTATCCAGTTTTTGCTTTTTAGCTAAATTCTTACCAACACAATATTTTGGCAAAATATGATATCTTTTAGCAAAATGTTAAAAAAAAAAAAAAAAAAAAAAAAAACTAATGGCAGTTTAAATCCTGCACATGCGTTTATCAAAGTACTATTTATTGAAAACAACTGTGTACAACTGTAAGCAGTTTGCTATGTAACTATTAAATATACACAGCCATTACAGATAAATAGTATTTCTATAACTGACAAGTTTAGAATGAAAACAACTTAAGCTGTTTAAATCCGATGGATTCAGAAAAATCGCCCCTTTCATTTGGTACCTTATTTGTAACGAATTTTTGATTAGATTTTTTAAAATTAATTAAAATATGAAAAAAGACATAGCTTTAAAACAGACATTTAAACCTTTAATTGTTGTCATTTCTTTTTTTTTTTTTTTTTTTTTTTTTTCCCCAGCATAAAATGAAATATGCTCTTACGTGAGAAAATATATATATTATATATAATATTAAATTTGCTCATGCATATGAAAAAATTACGTCTATAAAATAACAATAATAATTTTCAATTTGAAAGGTAAATAAGGTGCGAAAATTTCGCACGGGCTAAATGAATTATTTGAAGTGAGAAATAAATAAAATAAAATGATCATTTTTCAACGGGCGCCTTAGTCCCCCTACCTACAACTAACTATCACATACATAATTACCCTTTTATAACATATATTAACTTTCTGGATCGTGTTGACTGATACATCTGTTCACTTATCTATCTGCTGTTTTTTACTTCCTTATACAAAGTATAAGGAAGTATAGTAATCCCGATTTGCGAAATGGATTTTGTATTTCACATTGCTCGAAAACGAATGATCGCTGAATGTTGCTAATTTACACGTGTGACTTTCATGATGTCTAGTTGCACACCTGCAAGTGTCGTCTTATAACACGAGCTCTCGTTTTAGAGATATAAGGGATTTTACACGATTTTTCGTGACGTCTGTATGTGTGTGTGTGTCTGTGTGTGTGTATGTCGCATAACTCAAAAACGGTTGGACGTAGAAAGTTGCGAATTGGTACATAAGTTTGTTATAACATCTAGTTGTGCACCTCCCTTTTTGGACTTTCTATGATTTTCCGTTTTGGAGATATTTAGGAAAATTAGGTTCATAATGACAAAAATACATAGGTTTTGGCCATAATGTATCAAAAAACGGTAATAACTCAAAAACGGTTTAGACAAATCTTGCAATTTAACTGACTTTCCGATTAGCTAGACATTTGAAACTTTCAGAAAAGCTCAGAACACGTTGACAATGCATTTTTTAAATATTTTTAGCCAACTGTTTCCGATACCTGCTGCCTTCAGCAGCGTTTATGCGATTCAACAGAAAATTTATTTAACTAACTTCCCGACTAGCTAGACATTTGAAACTTTCAGATTAGATCAGAACACGGTGAAAATGCATTTTTAAAATACTTTTAGCCAACTGTATAGGGTCCCTGCTGCCTTCGGCAGCGTTACCAAATCAAATCTTGGAATCGATTTGTAACTAACTTCCCGACTAGCTAGACATTTAAAACTTCCGGAAAAGCTCAAAATACGGTGACAATGCCTTTTTTAAATATTTTTGGCCAATTGTTTCGGGTCACTGCTGCCTTCGGCAGCGTTTACATGGTTCAACAGAAAATTTATTTAACTAACTTTCCGACTAGCTAGACATTTGAAACATTCAGAATAGTTCAAAACACGGTGAATATGCATCTTTTTAATACTTTTAGCCAACTGTTTCAGGTCCCTGCTGCCTTCGGCAGCGTTTATAAGGTCCAACAAAAAATTTATTTAACAAAGTTCCCGACTAGGTAGACATTTGAAACTTTCAGAATAGTTCAGAACATGGTGAAATTCCTTTTTTTAATACTTTTAGCCAACTTTTTCGGGTCCCTGCTGCCTTCGCCAGCGTTACCAGTACAAATCTTGCAATCGGTTTTTAGCTAACTTTCAGAAAAGCTCAGAATACGGTGATAATTCATTTTTTTTTTTTAAATATTTTTAGCCAACTGTTTCGGGTTCAATGTCAATGTTTTTTAACATTATGTATATTTCTAAAAGTGTATAAGGAAGTCATGTGGTGCCCACATCAGATTTTTCTACAATACATTTATTTACCAAATTTACTTGTTTTCTACAATACATTTATTATAAAATTTACTTGCTTTCTACAATATACTTATTATATAATTATGGAATTTCAGTTAAAAACTATACAGTGAAAACAATATTACAGGTAGTCTAAATATTTTTCTTCCTCTACTACTACCCCCCCCCCCCACTTTTTTTTAAAGTGTAAAATTGAAGAAAGTGTATTAAATTAATGCACCGTGCATTGCGTGCTAGATTTATAAATGTACTTGCCCATTAATTAGTCTAACTTCCAATAGATTTTATTTTCGTAGTAACATTTTAAAATACATTTTGTATTTTATTATATAAAATAAGAAAACTCTCAAGAATTATATTTACAGCTCTAATATTTAAAGAAGAGCAATACAATATAATAGATTGTTTTTTTTAAATTCTGTATATTGTCTAAACAGAGCAAAACTATAAAATGATATTTTGTTTTTAGTAACGGAAGAAATAATCTCACAAAAACACTCTTTAAAACGTTTCTTTTTAAAGAGAAAGCATAAAACAGGCTGATTTTGTCTAGTCCTGTACACTAATGGATTAAAAAAAAAAAAAAAACGCATTTGGATATTTTCTTTTTCTCTTGCTTCAACCGCCAATTTTATCGTTTAAAAAGCAAATTTTCGAACAGATTTTATTACATCGTCCTCCACGTACACTTTAGGATTAAGCCCTGTGTTATAAAGAAAATGCAGTTGTCAGAAAAATAGTAATTTTAGAAAGTATTTAAAAAATGGGAAGAATAAGGCAATTAACGATGATACAAAAAATATTAATTTTAGAATGAAAATCATAATTTTTTTTAACACGCATGGTGAGATGGTTTTTAGCAAGATATAAAAATTTTTGGCTGCTTAAACTCAAAATTTGGCTTTAGACGGGCACCAAGAGAGAAAGACCGCAAGTTAAAAAAGCAAAAGTTTAAAAAATCGATCTGTATCATGTTCATAGAAAATATTAAAAAATATGTATATAGCAAAATATTTTCTTCAAAAATAGTGCGAGAACAATTAAACAAAGCAGGTTAAAAACCAGAAGATTTGCAAATAAACAAATAAACAAATAAAATAAATAAATAAATAAAAATAAAATAAAAAATATAAATAAATAAATGCCATTATTAAGGGGAAAAAAAAAAGAAAAAAAGACTTCAGTTGACCAAAAAAAGAAAAACATTTAATTACTAGGCTGATTTTCTCTGATGTGTCAAGTTTAATTTATTTCGAGCTGAAGAAAAAAGCTAGTAGGACGATAAAAATATGATCAACTTAATAATAATTGCACTCTTGAAACAATGATACACTCTCCGTACATTATGGCACGGAGGTGCATAACTTTTCAAGAAGTTGGGCAAATTTTCATGTTCAAGGGATCAATTAACTCGAAATAAAACTCGGCCATTATAAAACTGGCCTGACCGACTATTTTGAAGGTATCTCAGACTTTCCCGCAAACAACATTTCAAGTTGATAATGCACCTTGCTAAAGGGCGTAAATGGTACGTTTATTTGATTCAAATTGTTAAAATTACTAATACATTCCCATGAGCACCTATAATTCTGTAAGTAATCATATCATTTTTCACTTTAAGTTAAATCCCACAAAGAATATCGTAGGATTTCTTCTTTACCAGACCAGGAAATAGTCCTAATCTCAAACCGTTCGAAAATGTTTAGTCTATAAAAGAGAGTGGGGATTAGAAATTTGCAGCCTACAACTTTGAAAGAACTGAAAAAAATATTTATGATATTTGGCACAGTGAAATTTCGGAAGAATATCTATCTATCTATCTATCTATATCTATATCTATATATATATTTATTCTTTCTTTTTTTTTTTTTCGTGACTTATTGCACGTCAAATTGCGACAAAACTAAATAGCTAGAAAACGGTCATTTATATATATATATATATTTTTTAAATATTGTCAAATATGGACAACAAAGACGTACAAGTAGGTCATTTTATGTTTCTATGCATAAGAGAAGAAAGATAATAAGGCGAGATTGCACATAAAAAACTAGTATGTTGTGGCCACCACAAGACTTTCTTCCATATTTTCCTATACATATTCAATCAGTAACAATAAAAAAAAAAAAAAAAAAAAAAATACGATTTTTTTTTTTTTTTTTTTTTTGGTTAAAAGTAAAAAAAAAATCGATAACTTTGTTTTAAATTATCACAGATTTATAGTTCAACCATTCGTTTTAAAGGTATTGACGAGATCTTTCGAATGATACCCATCTTCAAAATTTACCTGGGGAGGAAGCGATGCCCCCCCATGCACAAAATATTTTTCCTAGTTACGTACTACTATTATCAATAATTCATATTAATTTTACAATCACAAGTGTAAAATAACTCTTATTATGCACATTTATACGAATTTTTGTCCTATTCTGCCATGTTAAAAATTTAGATAAAATGCTATCACAGCGCCTCCTGTTGAGCTATTGATCCCCAAATATAATCAGCACCAGTTTATGTCGGGGACCAACTAAATACCAAGTTTGGTAAAATTTCGTAAAAAAAAAAAAAAAAAAATACGATTTTTTTTTTCAAAGTTTTTTTTTTGTTAAAAGTAAAAAAAATCGATAACTTGTTTTAAATTATCACAGATTTATGGTTCAACCATTCGTTTTAAAGGTATTGACGAGATCTTTCGAATGATACCCATCTTCAAAATTTAACCCCCCCGGGGGGTACTTCCCCCCCCCAGGGGGGGAACCGATGCCCCCCATGCACAATTTTTTTCCCTAGTTAACTACTAGTATTATCAATAATTCATATTAATTTTACAATCACAAGTTTAAAATAACTCTCATTATGCCCATTTATACGGAATTTTGTCCTATGCTGCCATGTTAAAAATTTGCATAAAATGCGATCACAGCGCCACCTGTTGAGCTATTGATCCCCAAATCTAATTGGCACCAGTTCATGTCAGGGTGCAACTAAATACCAAGTTTGGTTAAATTTCATTCATTGGTTCGTGAGATACAGCGTCCACAAAAAAATGATACAGACAGACAGACAGACACACAGACAGACAGACAGACATTTTTTAAAAACTATCAATTCGTGTTCAGGACATCCCAAAACGTGTAGATCCGTCAAAAAACGGAGGTCGAAAATTTTCGCGAATCCAATACTTTCTCTATATTACATATAGAAGAAAGTAACAATTATCGACGGAAATTAAACGGGAATTAAACTTATAATGAAGTGCTCCAACTGTTCGATATGTTTTACAAAAAGACACAATGGTTCTTTACAGAAAACACTTGTCACGACCACCCACTTCTTACAAAAGTTCATTTTCGACTGAGGAGGGAGTTTTCCAAAAAATGCATTACTATGGAGCAAAAGCGGAATGATGTATCTGGTCCATCCAAATAAAGGTTTTTTCTCATCCGAAAAGATAACATAATTGCAGTTTTTTTCCCCATAGTAAGGAATTTTTGGCAAACTGCTTAGGTAGAATCATTTTTTTAAAAATAATTGTCACCCCACGCAAGAAGTTTTTTGAGCAATTATGCAAACTAGAAACTGCGTAGTATTCCTGTAAAGATAAGTAATCTGAGTATAGTAGCGCTACCTGTCGGACGATATGCATCCAAACTGAATCAGTATAGTACTCCATAGTGGCACTCTCTCACATTCAGTTTTGTACAATTATACACAATAGAAGCTAAAATATTATAGCCTTTCAGTAAGTAGAAGAGATCGCAACATAACAAAAGACCACATCTTGAGTGATTTTCTAAAAATGTTCAAATCGTAATCAAGACATCAAAACATTTAAAGTCTTGATGTCTTAGTTGAAATCCTTCTATCGAAAACTGAAAGTCGTAAATTTTTACGAGTACAATACTTTCACCTATAAATATAGAAGACAGTTAAAAGAAAAAAAAAAAAAAAGAAGAAAGAAAGAAAAAGGAAAACTTACAATATAACTGAAAACAAACGGTGATCAGTTTCCACCTACATTCTGTAATATACCTGAAAACGTTTCCGCAACCAATCATTATTGCTAATCCAAACCAATCATTATTGCTAATCATACTATATTCTATAGAAAACAGGATTTTGTTCATCTCAATTATGCACGTAAGTTTCGCTACGTTTTGTGCAGTATGAAGTTATTCACAAGGCTTTAAATAAATACCTCTCACATACAGTAATGTATTATAATTATATTGTTTATCTGTACACAAGCCTGTTAGCCTGTACACAAGTTCTACTTACTACCATACTACTTTTAATAGAAAATACGCTAAAAGAAATTCGAATAGTACATATCAGTTACAAGGCACTTTAAAAAATATTTATGAAAATTAAAATGTTCAGAACCAGAGGGACAAACACAGGAACCGAATTCATAATGTTTAATTTACTACATAATAAAAACGTTTTTCAACTTTATTCATATCAATAAAATATTATATTACAATTAAATTCACAAGCCATAAAAAACAAGACAATTCTGACTAATTTCTTGTGTATTTTTTCTCCGAATCATGCTCCATGCACAATGGTGTTACGACCTCTTCAATCAAGTGAAGATGTTGTAGGAAGCAAATATCCTAGAAACAAGAGGAAGGACGCAATTCGAAAGCGATTGCCTCCTCGATCGCCGCATCAAAAAGAAATTGTCAGACATTCTTCCCATTAGCGGGACTATTAATTAATCCATCCATGACGCAGAAGGATTTTGTCGAGCTAACAATGGCTGTTTTTGATTTCGCTGGTGAAGGGAGAAGAAATTCATCGGAAGAATCAAACAAGGTAGATTTTATGTCAAATGTCTCGGAAAAATTATAAACTTTTTTTTTTTTTTTTTTTTTTTTTTTGTTACAATATTTTCCATACTAAATAATTATAAATATTACACGTCTATTAGAGTCTCAACCAAATTTATTGTTTAACTCAATCCACCATTTCGTTTCAAAATGACAGTCGTTTAAAATGGCAGAGATGCCAACTTCTAATGACAAAAAAGCTGGAGATTTTTTAGCAGAAATCACGAGACTTTTTCCAACAAGAAAGTTTGTAAGAAAAATGAGTAAAATAATAATTATAAGATAAAAAAAAATTTTATATACCATGTTTTTAAATAGCTTAAACTCCTCTTTAAAACGCATTAAAAAGCTCCAATAGGCAGAGTAATGGATTTGGCGCCAAATTTGACAACTTTTTGCCCTTGGCGACTTTTTTGGCGACTTTTGGCGAGAAAATTCTTATTATCGATATTCTAAAGATGGACGTTCTAATGTGATTGGTTAAAGAATTTCCGGAAATTTGAATAATAAAAAAAAAAAGTTGGTTTTAAAAATAAAATATTAATCCTTTCAGAACAACATATATTTGCATCATGAACTACATTATAATCCGCGTTTGTAATGATCGATAGACGGCGCTTTGTGAACACTGCAGTTGTTAGTAAACATTAGCCACGTGTGTTCCAATAGTGTTCTTGTTATTCTACTTAATATTCGTACTATAATTTCTCCGCCATTACATTATGGAAAATTGATTGTTTTTGGAAAAAATACTTCAGTTTATTCAAAGTTCGATCGGAAGTAGATTTTTAACTGAAGTTGAACAAATATTAATTTCAAATCATCTGATTAATTCTTTACTTCCATTAGCCGAAGCAACTGAAATTTTAAATTCGTCATTTGGAAATAAATGGAAGCTCAATTCTGGATTTCTTGATGCTTTGGATTTACACTGTGGCACACAAAAGTATGTGTTATCTTTTTTACCGTATTTATTCATTTTTATTCAATAAATATATGTGAAACTAAACATCGGCTAGCAATGGCGGCTATATGGAATTCGAATTAAACCATGTTTATTGTAATTTCACCGTAGCCCACCAGAGGGCGAGCATTTCATTACAATCGCGGATAGCACTTTATCATTGTGTAGAAAAACTTTAAAATGATAACGACATCAATTTTTGCCAAATGCATAATTTAACTTTTAACAATTTTTTAACGCTCACGTTTAATTAAATGTATTTATTTTCAGGTCGAAAGAAAATGAACTCGTAAATTTTTTTTTGGCAACAATTAAATTATAGTTAATATTTTAATGGCTATTTTTATTGCTATTAGGAGCTTATCATTTTCACATTTTAATTAATTAAAAGAAAACTATTCGAAAATTCGAAAATCTGACTTCGAAGTATTGTGTTGTCACCGGGTTCTGAGCTACTGTGAAAGTTTCAAATGTCTAGCTAGTCGGGAAGTTAGTTAAAAATCGATCGCAAGATTTGTCCCTGACAAACACACAAACACACAAGAATCGAAGTTAATAAAAACATGGTAATAATGCAAATTTAATTTTAAGTAAAGCTTTATAAGCTTAGGAGGTATTTACAAAGCATCAGTATTAAAATTAAATGAATAATATATGTTTCTTGCAGTAAAACAAACTATCAAAGAAAAAAAAAAAAAAAACTCAGACATACAGTTGTTTAAAATTTAAGTCAAAATAGATAGATTTGATCATTCTGCTCCTAATATAAAACAATAAGAATCTTAATTATCTTTGTAAAAGAAAAAGGTAATAAAGAATTGAAAATATTAGCTATATATATTCTAATGAAATTTGAATTCTTTAAGTTTTCAATAGTTATGGTATTTAAACAAAAAAATCTTTTGATAATAAGACATTTTTCATTATGCAAAAATGAAAGTTAAAAATTTATTCTTAGCAAAAATTAGTTTCAAAGCACTGTATAGTAATTCACATTCAAACTGAACTTCATAAATTGCAGGGCAAGATAAATTTCAATTTTCTTTCAAATTTTACCCAATCCCACAAATTTTAAGCATAAATTATGCTAAGAGGGATAGATAAAAATTACATCAGAAAAGCAGGATAAATGAGTGGAAAATCAGAGCATAGAAAAACAAGCAAAAAGCAGGAGACTCCAGCCAAAAAGCAGGAGACTCCAGCCAAAAGCAGGAGACTTGGCATGCCTGAAATGAGGTGTCAATTTGAACTTCAAACTCTATCATTACTCACATTATTTTGCTCTCTATAGGCGAGATTTTGTCCAGTTGGGAGGCGAGATATTGTCCCAGTTATATTTTGTCCCCACGAGATTTTGTCCGCGCGAGCTTTAGTCTGCGCGGTCTTTTGTCTCGTGCGATTTTGGCCAGTCGGAAACACTTTTCCATTTCAATTTGAATAATAGTATTCGGAGTTGAAAGTTAAATAATTTTTATTCAGCGAATAATTTATCGTTTTAGAATGGTGAACTTTCAACAACGACTGTTCCACAAAATTTTACCGAAATTCCCTGACTTTTATAGATTTGGTAAATTCTGTAACTTTTCCCTGACCGTTAGCCAACCTCCCTGTTATTAATAAAATTAAACTTTTTTCTGTTCCCCATCATGTGTTTGTTTCACAAACTGTGTAACCACGAAATATTCGACTCCCGGAGTGTATCCCCTGTACGAACAGACACTCGGTACTTCTAATCAAAACTTTGATTTCAGCTATTTACTTGCATTGTTGTAAAATGTATTTATTTTCAAGAGTTAAATTTTGCAATGACTGAAATAAACATAATATTCGCAATGCAAATTTATACGAAACATCGCCATGTGCAGTCATGTTATGAAAATCTTTAACTTCAAAGAACTTATGGAGTAGAATCTATAGGTATTCAATAATGTTCATGCTAACATCATCATGTACATTTCAAAATCAGGGCCGACATTTTTACGATGAAAATAATTCTCCTAATGCAATCTTATGCAAAATTTTGCCTTTTTATGAAAATCCTAAATTCAAAATAACTTGTGAATTTTCAAAGTAGGGAACAACTTCAGTATATCCCCACAACGATATTTGGCGATTTTTTGTTGGCTATTATGGCTAAATCATAAATCTAAAAATCATAAATGATAAAATCATAATCTAAATCATAAAACATAAAATCACAAATCCAAAATAAACAACATATAGGCTGCCATATTACATCGCAAACAGTCCAGAACGACATCGTTATCGTTCAAAACGGCGCCAAAGAAAAATCGCCAAATTCAGCTGCGGGGATATACTGAAGTTATACCCAAAGTAGAATTTTAAATGCAATAAAGGTCTGATCAATATCATAAATGATATTTTAAAAATGGTCCGACTTACTTACATTCATTCATTCTCGATATAATGGTTACACAAACTGCCAAACAAATTAACTAATATACCGGGTATCAAATCCATTTTGAGATTTTTGGGTTCCTTATGCCTTAACTCGTTGAGGGAAGAGTGGGATATATTTTATACCACCTAATTTTAATTCTCAACGAAAAATTCATTTCGGAAATTTTTAATAAAATTTTACTTTTTTGACTTAACCGATTGAAATCCATTTTTTTTTTTACCATGTTTTTATTAACTTCGATTTTTGTTTGTTTGTTTGTCCGGTACAAGTCTTGCGATCGATTTTGAACTAACTTCCCTACTAGTTACATTTGAAACTTTCAGAATAGCTCAGAACTCGATGACAACACAACACTTCGAAGCCCGATTTTCGAATTTTTGATTAGTTTTCTTTTAATTAATTAAAATATGAAAATAATAACCTCCTAATAGATTTAAAAATAGCCATTAAAATATCAGCTATAATTTAATTGTTGCCAAAAAAAAAAAAAAAAAAAAAATACGAGTTCACTTTCTTTCGACGTAAAAATAAATACATTTAATTAAACGTGAACGTTAAAAATTTGTAAAAAGTTAAATTAGACACCTCACAAAAATTAATGTGATTATCCCTTTAAAAATTTTATACGCATTGATAAAGTGCTAATGTAGATTCTATAGTTATGATTCAACAGAAAATTTAAAAACAAGGTATATAAAAAGTTGTTTATCTTATAATTATTTTTCTTCAAATCTTCTTATGAAATTCTGCTGGTTTTAATTTTTAATGAGCATAATTACATTGCCCTGAAAGGGTTAAAAAGTCGGAAAAAAAAGATATAATACTAAAAAATACCGAGGTTTCTCATCTAATGCATGATAGAAGACTTAAAAAAAAAAAACATTATATAATTTACTTTTAAAAATGTTTACAACAAAAGGCTACATTTATTTCTGAGTAAAAAGCTTCAATTTATTTTTCCATCAAAATTTCAGGGCGAAAGAAACTATTTTCGATAAAAAAAAAAAAAAAGTCAGTCGAAAGTTTCAAACACCCATCTAGATATACACCATCAAGCAAAACAAATAATTCTAGAGCGCCTCTAAAGAGAGGATCTCACTCTCAAAATAAATGTCCAAGTAATCTCGGCGAACAGGGGAGAAAAATTCCAAACATTTTCATCATTAGTCCAACCATTAATTAATACGCCGAAGCTTTGAAAAGGATTTGTGAGTGCAACAATAGCAAAATCTACAGTTTCATTTTCACTTACAAAAACGAGGAAACATGATCTCCGCATGGGATTCTCCACTTATTTTATTTATTTATTTACTCTTACCCATATAGGGTCGAGAAAGTATTGTTTTAGGGTCAAATTTTCCAACGTCAGTTTTTGTTATATTTACATGTTCTGAGGTCCCCTGAATACGAAAATCATGTTTTTAGCGAATGGTCTGTGTGACTGTCTGTGTGTCTGTTATCAGCATATCTCAAGAACAAATAGTAGCAGAAATTCCAAACTCGGTATTCTAAATGTGTATCATATAGGGATGCTACAGTAAGCTTTTCATTGAGATGAAGAAAATGGTTCGTGTACAGGGACACTCAAAAGTATTCAAATACATTACGTTATGGAGGAAATTGCAGGAAAGTCGAGTTTAACATCTATAGACTGCACTAAACAAAATGAAACGAGTATGTATTTTTTGTAAAATAGAGATAGTCAACTGGGAAAAAAATATTGTGTATGTAGGAGCCTCGCCTCCCCCCCCCTGGGGGGGAAGTCCCCCCTCGAGGGGAATAAATTTTCATGATGGGTATCTTTCAAAAGAGCTCGCAACTTTTTTTTTTTTTTTTTTTTTTGGATATTTAGTGCTATACTACTTCTCTAATATGGAAATCGTCTGCACTATCATAAAAGATAATTTGTTTTAATAATAATTTTAATAAATTATTTTTTAAAAACAGAATTATTTTTTAATAACCGAATTAAATTCTATATAAATGCAGGTGCATTAATGAAACGGGGTGTTGAGGGGGGCGGCAGACCGCCCCCCTCACACAGAACTAATTATCATATAAAACAATACCGAAGCCTAATTTGAATTGTTTAACATAGGTTTATATAACAGTACTCGTTATCTTACCTCTTAATTTCCAACCTGTATTTATAGTATTAAATTTCAGTGTAAGAGAAAGTTGTGTGAGTGACGCACCAGATTATTTAGTATATTTTAGATTTTATAGATTTTCAAAATATGGCTAACTTCGAGTGAAAAATGTTTTGTAAACCCATGATCTTTCCACATAATATCACAGTTAACCATTTAAAAATTTTATTAGTTTCGCGCTGTAACTAAACGTTTAACATTTTTTATGCATCTGTTTTTCCCACATATTCCTCGAATTTTAAGGCCCCTGCCTACTCTCGAAGGTGATTATTTTTAAATAATTGAAAAATTACCTATTGGTGTGCATTACATAATAGAATATAGTAAAAAACAGTGAATAACATGAAAAAATTTGCAAATTTCAAAATGAAAAAACTAGTTGGCATAGGTGGACTCTGCTCAGTTCCCCATCATATTTATGTTCTCATAAATTTCTAGTTTGAGAGATATAATCATGTTAAAAGAAATGAATTTGACAAAAGCTTGATACAGTGACAGAAGGAAAACCCCGCTTAATAGGCTATCCACCGTTCACTTCGATATATTTATCTTATTCTAATCTATTAATTTATTTTATTAGGGTCAATTCCGTTGTTTAGTTTTCATGCTACTATTTCCAATGCAATAATCCTCAAAATTCATATTTATATGAAAAATTTACAATTTCGCTATGTTGGTAAAATCGTAAATTACGAATAATTTACGAAATTTTTCTATTAGAATATTTGTATTCAATCATGTTCAAACAAGTATCATAAATGTAATTTTGATGTTGTCTAATGTAAGTATGAGCCTCAAAATGAAAGTTTATGCTCAATTTTGCCTTATTCTGCCATGTTAAGTAAATCGTAAATTCCAAATAACTTACGATTTTTTTTAAATTGGAAAAATCATAGTCTATGATATTCATGCCAGTATCCTAAATAATATTTCGAAAGTGGTTTGACATCTTTACGATGAAAATATCCCTCAAGATTGACGTTTATGTGAAATTTTGCTCTATGTTGCCATGTTGAGAAATTCGTAAATTTCCAATAACTTACGAAATTTTTATATATGAAAATTCATAGTCATTAATATTCATAACAGTGTCCTAAATAATATTTCAAAAGTAGTCTGACATCTTTACGATGAAAATATCTCTGAAAATTGACGTTTATGTGAAATTTTGCCCTATACTGCCATGTTAAGAAATTCGTAAATTTCCAATAACTTGCGAAATTTTCAAAGTAGCATATTTATAGTTACTGATGTTCCTTCCGGCATCAAAACTGATATTTTAAAACTGGTCTGACATTTTTACAGTAAAAAGTTTCAATTTAATGCACGTTTAAGTGAATTTTTGTCCTATTCTCCCATGTTAAGAAAATCGTAAATTTCTAATAACTTACGAAGTTTATAAATTCGAATGTTGCAAATAAATAGGGTTCTTGCTAGTGTCGAAAGTAATATTTTAAAACTGATCTGACCTCTCTGCGACAATTTGTTCTTGAGATATCGTGTACACAGACTAACAAACTAACGGACTTACACACTAACAGACTAACAGACACCCTACAGACAGACACCATAGAAATTTTGTCATTTTCGGATTCCTCACACCTGAAAACGTGTAAAAAAGTCAAAAAACCGAGGTCGAAAATTTTCACGATTACCTAAGTTCCCCATACCTATAGTATGATGGGGAACTAAAAAAAAAAAAAAAAAATAATAATAATAATAATTTAGCTAGATTCATTGTAATAGTTCAATCCCTAAAACAACTCCTTTAGAGTATTTTATTTTGTCAAAGTTTCATAACGTTTCAATTATAACTTTTCGACTTATGATGATTTGCGATAGAGCAAAATGCTAAAAATCTCATTTTGAGAAAAAGCAGAAAAAGGAATTAAAAACCAGATTTTACCTATTAAATAAAAAATAATTTTAATAAGTTTCCTGATTTATTTCAAAGTTTTTTATTTTTTAATTCATTTTATATGCCATAAAGAAATTTTGATGCTTATATTGAGTGTAACATTTGTGTAAACAAACATTTACGGTCAATTCCGGTTTCAAAAACTTGCGAGTGACTAATATTAAAATGCCTGTAACTCAAGTTCTAAGCAAGATAGAAACAAAATTCAAACTGATTTAGAAAACTAAAATGTCAGGCTTTAATACTAAAACAAAAACAGAAAATCGGAGTTTTGACCGAAAATTGCATTTTAAAGGTAGGCGGGTACCTTAATCTAATCTTAAATTTTTGGTTCACATCCATTGGGTAGATTGCATACAGTGGTGAAACTACCTAGTATGCAAAAACCCTGAAAATGCTACTTACATGCAGAAAAGGGAGATTTATTAATGATATATCATATGGCCACCTATACTCAAGTGATATTTTGAGAGTTCTTAATATATTAGTATAAGGCAAAAATTAAACATTCAGAATTTCTATAAGAACAAAATAATTTAACATGAAATTCAGAAACAGTAAAAATTTCAAAAACACTGAATTTAGGGGTAGCTCCTGAAAAGTTTTACCCCTATAGTAAACACTACTCCGAAATTTAACAACGGATATTTCAGAGGAAATCGGTAGATGAGACTACGTAAGTTTGCTGTTAATGATGCAATCCTGCCCAGTTCTTTTACCTGAGGAAGAGCCGTGCTATTATTTAACCTGATACAACTGCTGCGAATATTTTGCAATTTATATTATTCACTTACAAAGTTATTCATTTATTAAACTAATTATTACTTAAATTTAATCAGATTAACAAGAGATGTTTCAAATAAAAAGAATTTTCCGAAAATTAAACATGCCATTTTTTTTTCTTTTTCATACTAATCAGGGACCGGAAAGGTTTTTGATAGACATATATGTGTTTTTCAATGTATATTCTACAAAAAGAAATAAAAATTTCGCAAAAAGAAAAAAAAAAAAAAATGGATCGACGCCTGTTACACTTTTTTGTAACTGCTAAAATGGAAAGTTTTATACGATACATTTTTCATTATTTTTATTTTCCACAAAACTAAATAAAAATAAATTACAAAATTTTGTTTTTCAGAAAAATGAATTCTGAAAATCAAAACCTGGATCGACGATTTTTATACTTTTTGTTACTGCTAATATATATATATATATATACACATACACACATTGCACATTGACCCCTCCTCCTTATGCACCTCGAAGCCTAATTTCCGAAAGTTTAATTAATTCTTTTTAATTAATTAAAATCTGTAAAATTTCTGAAATAATACTTTCTAGAAATAGAAACGTAAAACTAAAAAGACTTTCTGTGGACCTCAGCTGGTTAGAGCGTAAGGGTAATAACGCGAAGATCGTGGGTTCGATCCTCCAAGTATCAAATGTTAGTTTTTGCAGATAATTAATAGAAAAGATGCCAATTGACAAAAGAAAATCTTTCAGTGCCTTCACCTTAATCCGCAAGGATAACGGGAAAGTGACAATAAGCAAAGTTAAACTTAGAGGCGTATCGGTCGCTTTTTAGGTAAATGGCTGATCGCAGAGCTATAAAATTTTGCATGGAGCACGGAGGTTCATTTTGACTTTGACCTCACATGATGCACTTCGAAATCAGATTTTCGAAATTTTTATTAGTTTTTTTAAAAACTAATTATTATTATTATTATTATTATTTTTACCTGGTAAGACTGTCTGGAGCTGCCACTTGTTGTCATAGATTGAAGATGATTATAAATCTGCCCAAAACATGTTTGTCTGAAAATTGTAATTCTTGAATAATAGCAGCCCATTTATCCCCCAGTTAGTATTTAAATTGAAATGTCCGATTAAGGCGCATATACAAGCAGTGGGGACCCAGAACAGATTAAGCGTAGGTGCGGAAAATGCTGCCGAAGGTAGTGGGGACCCGAAACGAGATTTTAAGAGATTTCAGTGAAATTATTTTTAGTTTTTATTCATAAATTATTTATAATATAGTGATTAATGTTTTTTAATAATTCCTTTAAATATAGCGACTAGCAAAGAATGCAAAGCGAAAGTTATTATCCCCCCCCCCCCCCAAGAATAGTTGTAATAAATGAATATAATTTATATAAGAAAGTATAATTTAATACATTTTTACGTTAATTTAAAGTTTGTCCTTATATAGTTGAAAGTAATAATAATAATAATAAAATGTGAATCTCTATTCAACGAATTTTCCGTATAACTGACTCTTTTGCTGGATTTAAGAAATTCGTTAAATTGAGATCTGTCTTATTTAGGTATACATAAATTGAAGTTTTGAACGTTTTTATAAATAGTATTTAAAGTTAATAACAGAAAACATAAATCAGTCAATATTTATGAAAATGTGAAAGAACCCTTTTAACACCAGATAACAATGAAAAATCCGGTTGAAAATTTCTGCTTCACATCCGGATGTTTTCCGACGCGAAAAATATCACGAATACGTCAACGCGAAAATGACGTAGGCACATTTTTAGCAATATCAATCCGGATATTATGTTTAAACAAATGTGTGATTGACTTTCCCTGTTTACGTCACTAGATTCTAAATATTATGAAATGTGTTTGAGGGAGCTAAAAGATTTACAATCTTTTAAGGGTTGTCGGCAATTTGCCGAGCAATGGGTCCTGTTTTGAAAAGACTCGGCTTAATTCGATGTTACAAGAGGGAAATTCCGCGGTTTCTTAGTTGCCTAACAGTTTTGCCGTGAAGAGATATTTCACAAGATTCTGATAGAAAAAAAAAAAGAAATAGTCATATGTAAATATAAATAACATATATTTTTTCTTTTTTTATTTTTCCCCGGGTGAGTGTATGTGTGGGTGAGTGTGGGTGGGGGAAGAGGGGGAGGGGTAGGATAACATTTTATTTCATTGGGGTTTATATGAATCGGTAGAATAATATAAAGTTGTTTTATATTTTTATTCTTTCTTTCTTTTTTTTTTTAATGAATATGTATTTAAACAAAACAAAATTACCTTCTTGTTAAAATAGTCTAGTGTGGCACCCACACTTCTTTCTACTATTTTCTCTTATTATATACATGCAATTATAGTTTAAAGTTTAAAATAAGAAATAATTGCACATTTAAAAAGAATTTTGAAATCAGCTGAAAATAGTTTCGGAAACAGTTTTATTTAGCATACATTGCCCCGTTCCCTCAACCTTCCCTGTTTCAATATTGTAGCTATTTTTATAAGACATATAAAGATGTTATCAATTTAAACTAGTATGTTGTGGCCACCTTAAGACTTTCTTCTATATTTTCCTATACAAGTTCACGTCGTACAAATCATTAATTAAAATTATTTTTCATTGTGAATGCAGATGATTTTTATCTTAGAGAAGTACAGCAGTTAATGTTCAAAGAAAGTCAATTTTGTGCCAACATCTGAGGAATATTTTTCTTCTTCTTTTTTCTCGTTAAAAATGAAAAAAGTCGATAACTTTGTTTTAAATTATCATAGATCTATAACTCAACCTTTCTTTTAAAGGTTTGATGAGTTCTTTTGAAATATACAAATACTGAAAATTTGCATCCCTGTATAACGGTAGGAGGAGAGAGCGATACTCCTATATACAAGAATTTTTTCTAGTTTACTACTACTACTATCAATAATTCATATTAATTCCACCATCATTCGTTAAAAAAAAAAAAAAAAACTCTCATTATATACGATTGGCAGCAGTTCTATACAAATTCCCATGAAAAGTTCGAAACTTGCGTAAATACGGGCTAGGACCCCTTAGAAAGACCCCCACGGAGGGCATTCCCCCTCTAGGCCTAGGACACATCAGGAGTCAATCGGCCTTAAATCCAACAACCAACCAACCCATGAAAAGTTCTAGATCTCGGCTGTTATGAATTATACAGCTTCGAAACTTCGGAAACCCTTAACTACTACTTTCGCCAAATTCGGTCGCCAAGTCGTCAAATTTGTTGCCAAGACTAACTTCATTGCAGGTGAATGAACTTTCTTTTTTTTTCACTTTGACTGTAGAACTACTTTCACTGCAACAAGACAAACGATGCAAGGGAAAAGACTTAATCCATTGTAAAAATACATTTTTATCAAGTTTTGCCCAATACTGCCATATTAACCCGTTAGTAGTCGCTAGTTGGTCGATTTGCCGCCCATCCTTCAGTGTTGCCAGATTTTTTTATTCAATAGCCACCAAAAATTTTTAGAAGTGCCATTTGATATACATAAAACACGAATAAAATCGAAGAAACGTCGATCACATGACTTTATAAAATTATTGGTGACAGCTAAATAAAAAGTGCGCAATCTGTGATAGGTGGCGCTGCCTGTAGCGACTACTAACGGGTTAAAAATTACGAAAAAATGTGCTGATAGCGTCACCTGTTGATTAATTCATTCCAAAATATAATTGACACCATTTTAGGTCAAGCTTAAACTAAATAGTAAGATTGATTAAATTTCGTTCATTGGTTCGTGAAATACAGCGTCCAAAACATTTATGATGCACACACACACACACACACACAGAGAGAGAGAGATTTTCTAAAAATGGTCAAATCATGTTCAGGACATCACAAAACGTGTAAATCCATCGAAAACCGGAGGCTGAAAATTTTCACGAACCCAATATTTTCTTCTTATATATATAAAGAAAAAAGTTTAATAAAGAAAGAAAAAATTGAAATACTTAGACAACTTCTAAACACACTATTCATTCAAACTTATTCAAATAATTGTATGTTGCCCTGTATATTGCCTATAGATTGTATTAGTACCAAACAGTGTACTTAAATTTATTACAGCAAAAAAAAAAAAAAAAAAAAAAAAAAAAAATCTGGAAATCACAGTGCCACTTGAAAATTTTATATTGCGATAATTTTTGAAATACTGAATTAGTTTGAACGAAAGTTGGACAGTGAACTTATCATACAAATATCTTGTATGATTTCGTGGGACAAGTTGCTCCGCCATTTTGTTTCCACGTTGCAGCATTTTAGGCTGCCACTTGAAAATTTGTCATAACAATAACTTTTGAAATACTGCACTGATTCGAACCAAAGCTGGACAGTGAACTTATGCTTCAAATATCTTGGATGAGTTTGCTGGGCAACTTGCTCCGTCATATTGTTTCCAAGTGGCGGCCACTTGAAAATTTATTATAACTATAACTTTCTAAATATTTAATTAATTCGAACCAAAGTTGAAAAATGGATTTATCATTCAAATATCTATCATTTCGGTTGGCAAGTTTCTCCGTAATTTTGTTTCGAAGTTACGGCCACTTGAAGGCTGCCACTTGAGAATTTGTTATCGCGATAATTTTTGAAATACTGGATTTTTTCGAACCAAAGTTGGACAGTGGACTTATCTTACAAATATTTTGGATTAGTTAAGTTAGCAACTTGCTCCGCCATTTTAATCTAAGTGGCCACTTAATTTGTTAACACGATCACTTTTGTAATTCTGAATTAATTCGAACTAAATATGTACAGTAGACTTATCTCACAAATGTATTTGATATATTTGTTTGCCAACTTGGCCCACTATCTTGTTTTCGAGTGTCAGCCACTTGAAAATATCAAATTCATATAAAAAGGTATTTATGAACCGATTTGCTTAAAACTCCATATGTACATAACCCACATTAATATTTCTACCAAGTCCATTAATATTTGTAGCAGCCATTTTGGTCCAAAATGGCGGCTACTTAATAAGAAAAAAGAAATCAACCTACCTTTCTGAATGAGTCGGAAGGACTTGTTTTTAAATTGCTCACTGAGATAAAACGCGATATGTTCAAAGAATGAAATAAAAATAAATAAATAAATAAAAGAATTTGCAAATATAAAAAAAAAAAGTAAGACTGGCTTGGCTTTGCCTTCAAGGTTGTAGCACGTACTTTTTGCATCTGAAGAAGAAAGGCCACGTCTTTTCGAAACCAGTTGTGTTTACATTAATTTTATGTTGTGTGAAGAAGTTTATATGTTTAAATATTTATGTCTTCTGGTCTGCAGAGTTTCGAACTTTCGCACTTTGAAAAAAAATGCATGCATTTTTTCTTTTCTTTTCTTTCTTTTCTTTTTTGTTTTATCGAGTCTGACCTAATTTCAATCTAATAAAAATGCACCACAAAACTGGCGTTGTAAAAAATATTACTTACAAACTTTGAATAAACACCATAAAATGCAATAAACTCGCAACAATTGTTTCGGGTCGAAAAAACACACGACCCTTCATCAGGCGAATAAAGTAACTTTGTTGCCGCTAAAACGGCAGCAAAGGCTCAAGTAAACGGCAAACGGCTCAAGTAAAACGTTGCCGCTTTGACTGCAGCACTCGTGCTTACTTTATTCGCCTGATGAAGGGTCGTGTGTTTTTTTCAACCCGAAACAATTGTTGCGTGTTTATTGCATTTTATGGTGTTTATTCAAAGTTTGTAAGTAATACTTATTTCAATCTGTTACCAATAATCAGTTCTCAGGGCCGGGTCATACATTGCAAAAATAAATAAATAAGTAAAAATAAAATAAAATAAACGGGAAGGTCGGGCCTGAGCCGAACTTTCAGATGTTATACCAGACCTGGCTAGATAAGCAAAATTTTTGTACGGACCACGCCGGACTATGCAGACCTCTATGTGACAATTCTCTGACTTTTTTTTTTTTTTTTTTTAATTGTATGAGTCCTGTTATCTAATTTTTTTCATATTTTTCTTATGCTTTTAAACTTTCTGCTTCTCCAAATTACGAACGTTTGATTCGGACACCCATTAAATATTACCTTAAACCTACCATCACTGAGAAATTTTTTTGTGCGTCGGATTTAATATTAAAACACAGACAAATTAAATCCACTTTATAATTACACTCCGTATTTAAAAAGTTACATAATTTCACTCTAATATTTTTTCTTAATTTAATATGCAGATATCATGCTGTAAGAGAGTCGCGGAATTAACCCCATACAATCTATTTCACGAAAGATATTTTTTTCCGGCGCATCCCGAGATGAAATATTTCGCCAGCTTTCATGCGTTTGTTTATTTCCGTAAACACTCGTTTTAATGTCATCCCTGGCCCATAACTCAAAGGAGCGGGCGTCTGTTTTTTGTTTTGTGGAGCAAACTCGTGCTAAAAGAGAGAGTTGATGAACCTAACTAATTCATGGCGGCAATTACGTAGAGTACTCCAAACAGGCCGTTTCTCCATCCGATGTATCTTGTTGACAGCCGGATACATTTGCAAATTACCTTCAGTTTTAATAACAAAATTGCTGGATCCGAAAAAAATGAGACAAACACTTTCGTTTTACTCTCTTTATGTCTTTCTTTGCTTCTCTTTCTTAACTGACTGTTTTTTTTTTTTTAAAGGTATTTTAATGCGAAATTTTTTATCAAGTTTGTTACACAAATCTGGGGGGAAAAACTGAGTTTTCTCTGTCTTTTTTAAACGTAAACTATATAGATGACATGCAATCATGCAACTTTAGAATGTAACACACTTACAAGTCAGTAGAAGATATATTAATTTTATTAATTCACTATTGTAGGGGTAAAATCATATAATTGACTTTTTTCCCCTTTTACTTATAAAGCATCAGAATAATATATATATATATATATACACATATATATTCCTTGAATTTTCTCTCTTTTTGCAATAAATTTTGAAATTCTTCGAGTTTTATAGGCTTTCTCTGCATTTCAGGTACTGTGTTGTAGCCTCGCGTACGCAGGGTTGCTTCACGGCTTGATTTTTTCCACGGGGCTAATGGGACAAGCGCCAGGGCCCCCATCTATTAGAGGGCCGCAAATCAGTTACCTTTTGAAATTAAAAGCATTTTACATGTATATAAAATTCAGTTTGTACCTTTAAAATAGAAAGGGGCCCCTAATTAATATTTTTTGCCTGGGCCCGCACTTCTGTTCGGGCTGCACAATATAAACTAGGCTAACAATAGAACATAATATCTCGCACGGACCCTAGCGGCGTATAAAGGGTGGGGCGGACCTCAGGTCTACGATGGTCATCAAGGGACCTCAGAAGAAAATTAACCTTTAAGACATGCATCTGGTGAAGTTGTAGTGCCATTATTTTAAACTGAAACATTCGCAATAATTCCAATTTAAGCCGTAAGTTCCTATCTTAGCCAGAATGTAACCGTAAAGTAACCGTAGAGGGATAATAATAATAATAATAATAATAATAATAAACTAATTTATGCAATTAAGGCGCTAAAGGCGTTTAACTAAGGCGCTAATGCTTCAGGCCCTCCTGCTGCGTTTGGCTTCCGGATAAATCTTAAAACTTACTTTTAATGCCTTTTTATAGTTATAAATTTAAGTGTAGAAGTACAAGGGGACCTCAGTGAAAGAGAGGCTCCAATAAGAATAAGGGACAATCACTGAGACTTTCACCCCAGGCCTCGAGAGTTATAGGTCCACCATTGACGACACTAGGTTGCTGTCGCAGCAGTCTTGCATTCAAAGTCAAACTCAAATTATTACAGGGATTGTTAGCAGGATCGAGTAGGCTGAAGAGCGCCTGGCATAAGTTACGGCATAGATCAAATATACTATGGTTACGGCTTAAGACGGTCATAAGTCGTCATTCCTATTACCCAGCATTTGAACATTTTAAATACAGATTACTACACATAAGTAAGATAAGGAATACTGTATTTGAACGTCAATTGAAATATCATTTTAAAACAATTTTGTTTGATATATATATTTCGGTGTGAGGGGCTACCCATATTTTAGTTTCGACTATAATAACGAATATAGAATCCCGCAATTACATATTCCCCTTTCATTATTATTATTTTAGTAACATTCACTTATTCATTGACACACTTTCATTTCTACTGTGATTGTATCCCATAACGTTGTAATGTCTTTCATAATCTGTGGGTGATGCATGTCGAATAAAATATGTGCTTTTAAATAAAAGGAATTTCTACCATAAACGTGAGATAGTATTGATTCATTGATTGAACTACGAACGCAAAGTGCATACAATTGAAGCCAAAAGCTTTTTTTTTTTTTTTTTTAAACCTTCACATGTACCTTAGCAGTGGTTACCAGTAGAAGCCTGAAATTTAGCAAAATATCTTCTCTTAAGCCTTAATTAAGGTAAAAGAAGGTAATTTTCCAAAATTTAACCCGTAAGGGGGTGTCGAAGTTTTTGAGACCTCTAGCTCTATCACCGTTATATTTGCAGTGGTTTCCTGTAGAAAGAAACTATCTCCTAATTAAAGTAAAAAAACAGGATCTTTCGAAATTTAACCTTTGATGCGCCTTAATTTAACACTTAACCGTTTTAATATAATATTAGTGTTTGGCATTAAGACTGAATTAAGTACGCTTGTGTCCTGGGCCTAGATGTGATGCCTCTCACAGGGAGTCTTTCTAAGGGAACTAACTTAGTCCGTATTTACGTGAGTTTCGGAGAAAAACATAGAAAATTCTAAACGGCTAAGCCAACGAGGGCGAACCAGTTTCGAATCCGTATCCGATATCTCCCATCTACCAACGTGGACAGGAGAACCTTTCGGCCACTGTTAGGGCTGTAATAAGTAAATAAACAAAATAAATATATGCAATGCTAGATCTATGCTAATACATTATTGATGTAAATTGCTGTTTAATAATATATAATATTAAATAATAACACTAATAGTAATAAACTTAAGAAAATATTTTCCCTATCCTTTCTTTTAAAAATTCTGTGCACACAGGCCGAAAACTTCAAAAAACTTATATAATTACATTAATATTTAATAATAGAAGGACTCGTATTTATATTGAAAATCTCTTTAAAAAAAAATAAATAAAGCTTTATAATTTGTAAAGGAAATTTCGGGAAAGAAAAAAAAAGAAACTTCGCTTAATAAACTGTTACTCTGCCTGAGAATTAGTTATCAGTTTTATTTACATACATAATTCTTCATTCCACCACTTCAAGCATCATTAAACTTCTCCAAGGATCACTCACTCGATTTTGTAGTGCTGCCATCTATTGGCACATGTTGACATCTTTGAGTGATGGGCTAAATCGATCGGCATGCACCGGAACGAAGCCCGCGACTCACCTCCTCTTCTCCGGTCGTGTAGAGTTGTAACCCCAAACAACCAAGTTCGAAATATGGGAAAAGAGTTTCGCAGATCATTAAGCATATCACTAGGTGGGAGCTGAAGCGAAGATTTACTGGAATTATTTTAGAGGAAAGAGACAGAAAATCACTAATTCGAGTAAAAGCGGAAGTGTTTCCAGAGCAAATTATCGATTCAGGCGAGAAGAGAAATGTTCAAAAACGAATATTAAATATGAAAAAAAAAAAAGACACACACATTTTTGTACTAAGAAAAAAAAAAAAAAAAAAAAATAACGACGGATTATGATTTTCGGTTTGCTTTATTTCAGTTGTACAGTTTTTGCGAGTTTTGGTATTTTTTTTTTTTATTATTATTATTATTGATGTATGCAGAAATAAAGCATGCGATACGACATTTTACGGAAATTATAATAAATATAATTTATTATAACGTGCATATTCTATAACGGTATACAGACTCAGCAAGTTGGGAAAATATATATCATAATGACAACTTAATAAGGCATGGAACTAAGGAAACAAAATGAAAAGCAAGAGGTAAACAACAATTATGACATGACACCACCAGTTATCTACATAACTTGCAAATTCACAGTTAAAGCTAAATGATTTTGAAATTAATTGAAAGATAAGCTGAAATAAAGCTTAATTTAGCTAAATAGGTTGAACAACAATTCAGTGTAGGCTTTGGATCTGACAGTTAACACTTGCATATAGACTCTGTTCTGTTAATATTTCTCCTCCCTCATTCCCTATACCCTCTCTCGTATGGGGCCAAGAAGTTTTGCTTTGGAAGCTGATAGACGGGAGGTGCCGGTTTCGAACCCAAGTCATACTGATCGGCTTCTCCTTTCGGTGGAGGTGTATGATTAGCGTCCGATTGACATGCTCTCCGTGGGGATGCTCTCCGTGAGACTTCGCCACTCGCAGAATTTCGTTGTTTTTCCAGAAACTCGCATACACGGGCTGCCTACGTTCTTGGTGTAGACAACTGGTCTTAATCCGTGCACTAAGACTACCAACGTTCCCTAATCGCAAACACCTTATTTTTTCAACTTTATTATACAATATTAATTAATATCAAATTCTTTGTACATTGCTTTCTAAAATACTTTAAAATCTACTCTGCGTTAAAAAAAAAAAAAAAAAAAAAAAAAAAAAATCTTTTGACTTTTTATTTTATTTTGAATCAAAAAATAAGTAAACGTTGGGGATGAGCGCAGAATTTAAAATATTCTTAAACTAGAACGTATGTTACTGTTATTTAATTTTGTATCTTCTTAGATTAAAAAAACAACAACAACAACAAAAAAAAAACAGTATTTCACTGATTTATTTATTTTAGTTATCAATGTTGCAAATTAAAAATATATTAATGTCTGACAATTTTATTTGCATTTCCGATTAAAAATAGAAGATCAAGTAAATATTCAATAAATCGCACCTTTTCAATACATATTTTTAAAATACAATTTTTTAAAAGTTATTTTCTTATCAGGTATTTTTTCATTAAAACCTGCATTTAACACCTTAACGCGCAGTGTCCTCGCCGCGAGGATGCAGTTATTAAGTCCCAACTAACTGCAAAAACTCACCCGGAATTTTTTTAGCAAAATTTTTCTTCTATAACATAGCGGAATAAGTCATATATTTCTTGTATTTTAATTTTGTTCGTAAATTCTGGTGGCAGTCTAGTTTAAAGGAGATTAATTACCTTGCGCGTCAGTGGGTTAAAACTTTTCTTTAAAACTCTTATTTTTCTTGAACGTTCATAAATTACTCATTAACCCCTTAACTGCTCCGAGCGTATTTTTTCATCTCACGTAGCTGATGCGTTAACTGCCCCGGGCGTATATATACGCTCTTCCGAAGTACGATCCTTTGTGTTGCGCTGCTACCAGTGAAACTGCTCCCAAGGCTTTGGAATGCAATAAAATTATCTTAAACGTTACTTTGGTAGTGTTTTCGATGGATTTACTTATTTCAGAAAAGTGGACAGTGGAAGGAATCGGAAAAAAGTAATGTTTCTAGAACAGTGAACGCGTAACTACGCGAGCGTGTGTGAAAAACGATGGCACTGGGAAGCGAATCTCGTACATTTTCCTCAGCAGGTAAGGGGTTAATAGATGAAGGCATTCAAAAATAATAAGTTTGAACGCGTCTTTCTTTTAAAGAAAGAGAGAGAGAATAAAAAGTTTTCAAAATTGATTGAAATATTTGATACCACGCCATTCAAGTATTGAGTACGGGAGGGGGGGGGGATATCCGCTACTTCCTATTTATAATTTAGAAGTTAAATAATAAAAAAAGACTTTTTACAATTTTTTGCTTCTACCTAACTCGAAGCTAAGAGGCTCTACCTTTAAATTGGTAGACAGCAGGGGTGCAGAATATGTCCGAACGCGCGAACGATGTTCGGGGGAAATTCTGGCTGTCTGGGGAAATCTTGAATATTTATTATCTTAGGAAAAAAAAAAAAAAAAAACGGAAGAAAGAAAAAATTACTGAAAAAACAAACTTCCTAATATTAAACTACAAATTAACAGCTGTATTCTTCTGTTACAAGTGTATTCCCTTTAAATACCCATTACCCCCCCCCCCCCCCCAAAAAAAAAAAAAAAAAAAAAAAAAAAAGTACTACGTATTTGAAATTTGATGATAAATATTTGGTGATTCATTTAAGCTAGAGAAAATATCAAATATAACTTTTTTTTTCTTATATAGTCTTGCTAAAATGCTACAAACAAGAATAATTACCCAGTCCACATAAATAAACAAACACTTTAATGACAGGACGCTGGGAGAAATGATGTGTTTGTTTACTTTAGCTGATAAAACAGGGAGGGAAGAAGGGGAAAGAGAAGTAGGAAAGACTTTTTTTTTTTTTTTTTCATGATTTTGAGTCTCATTTACAGAAGTTAAGTTATGAGTTTCAATTGTGCATTCAGCAATTGCCTCCCCTCCTCCCCCTCCCAATCGGACCACGCACACACACACAGACACAAAGAAAAAGAAAGAAAAAGTATTTGAGCAATTAGCCAGTGATTAAACGTAAGTTTTTGAATGAGTTGGTTCTTTTGTGTCTTAAAGTTTAGTTTCCACATAACAATATTAATTTTAGCAATTAATTAAAACTTATGTTGTTCTTTTATGGATATTTATAGAAGCCTAATCATTTCATATTAATTGTTAATAATCTAAAATTATGCTTAAGATTCTTTGTATTATTTTCTCAATTTAAAATTACTTTGCATTAAAGTAACATACATACTACTATTCTTCAGTTTTTTCTTTTTTTATTATTCAATAGAAGAAAGTATTTGATTCATAAAAAAATTTTGAGTTACGGTTTTTGATGGATTTGCATGTTTTGAGAGTACCAGAACACAATTTGACAATTTTTGAAAATATCTGTCCATTTATGTGTGTGTGACAAAAATTTTGTAGCGACTGTATCTTGGGAACTACTGCACATAATTTCATGTAAATTAATATACACCCACACCTTGACATTAATTGCTGTCTATCAACTTTTGGTGCCAATCGCTCATTAAGAGGCACTGCTGTACAGCAATTTCCGCAATTTCAGAAAAGGCTCTATCGTAGGAACTTTTGCATGAAATTGCATATTAATTTATATGCAGATGCACCTTGACATAAGTTAGCGCCTATCAACTTTTGGTGCCAATTGCACAACAGGTGGCGCTGTTATGCATCGATTTCCGCAATTTCAGGGAAGGCTATATCTCAGGAACTACAGCATAGAATTGCATATAAAAACTGTATGTAGATGCACCTTAACATAAATTAGTTTATGCCATCTTTTGGTGCCAATCGCTTAACAGGTGACGCTGTTATACAGCGATTTTCGCAATTTATGAGAAATCTATATCTCAGGGTTTATTGTGCATAATTGACATACCTGCCAACATTTGAAAATGACAATTAGTAGCACACAAATTTTAAAAATAGATTGGATGGTTGATTGGTTCATTTTTATCATGCGACACACGAACCCTGAGCAAATATATGTATGTATATTACTGTATTTTCTTGCGTATAATCCGCAGGGTACTATTTTCAGCTCTGATGAAAAATTTTCCACAGATAATATGTACTGCCGGATGCCAGACATCCGGCTTTATTTGCCACCAAAATCCGGCCACATTATGTTTAATGTCCCCCCCCCCCCACCTCAGATTAAACATTTTTAAAAAAGTTATTATTTTTATCTAAATAATTTACATTAGTGTTCATATATAATGAAAAACTGTTTAAGAAACAAACATGATTTATGAAACCAGGTATAAAATAATTTTATTAAAAATGCAGAATTCCTGTTTTTACACTATATTCAACCAGCCATTAAAATTCAGCAAAAATACTACCTATTAAATAAATATTTTTTGTTGTGTGTTTAATTATGTGTATAATTTAAAAATATATAAATTAATGACTACAAAAAATTCTAATCTTAGCATTGGGATAATTGTTTTAAAAATGTTAAAATGTAAATATTAAACACATTTAACAGTTTCTGTAGGCATTTGATCATGGATTGGTAGGGGAGGGGGGGGAGGTAAAAAAATAAAAAAGAGTGAGAAATATTGAACAACTCTACTTCCTTATCGGTTCTAGCATCTAATAAAGTAAGTTTTAAAAGAACATTGACATTTATGTTGCGGATGGAAAAAGATTAGAAATCCCAAGGCTTTCGTGAGGCGTTTGTTTGCCGATCGTTAGAGGGTGGGTGGGGAGCGAGGAGGGCACAAAAAAATTACGCGAATGAGAAATATTTAACAATTCTATCTCTTTATACATTCTAGAAGCTAATAAAGCAAGTTTAAAATGAAAATTGACATTTATGGCGTGGATGGAAAAAGATTGAAAATCGCAAAGCAAAACGTCAGAAATGTTGCAGTTTTGGTGCTAGATAAAAATTCGTAATTTTGAGCCAATTTTCGTAGCGTCATAGTTTACAGCCCAAATTCGTAGCAATTACAAATTATTCGTAGCAGTTGGCAGGTCTGATAATTGAACAAAACTTAATATATGGAAAGGCCATTATGAGACATCATTTTTTTTTAAATTGGGTATATATATATATGCGAAAGGTGATGCTGCTATACTGCAATTTTCCTTGAGAATGGGAAACATATCTGCACGGTAAAAATTCACTTCCGTTGGACATTTCGACTAGTAATACATCTCTGAAATGAAAATCGTCTCTATTAATAAAGGATAAAAAAAAAAAAAAAAAAAATTCTATTGCAGGAATTTGTATAGGAAAATATAGAAGAAAGTTAGTTTTGTGATATCTTCAACATAAGTTTTTTTTTTCCTCCTTGATGTAGTTAAGAAAAAAAATGTAATATAGTAGCATAAAAAATCTCCCTCAGTATTTGGACTAAAGAAAGATTTACCCTTCCTCCTCTACCCCCCCCCCCCCCCCACCACCAACAAGAACAAAAAAAAAAAAAAAAACTTTCAGATAATAGGTTGGTGCGTTATTTTTGGGGAAATTTAGAATGTGTTCTGGGGAAATTTCAGAGGTCTGAACATTTTCTGCACCCCTGGTAGACAGTAGGTACAAGATAAGGTAAAGGATTTGAAATCAGATCGTACTCGTCGGTCTAGCTGTTCGGATAAGTTTTTTCCGAAACTCGCGTGAATACGAAACCTTTCAGAAAGACCCTCAGCACGGAAGACTTTCCATCCAGGCCGAAAACACCCGCGGAGTCTTCCACTGCACAACCCACTTTATCTTAACAAGAAGTCGGATAAAGTTTTAATTCGGATTAAAATGTTTGAAATAAAATTTAATATCAAAAATCTTACAAAGCACAGAAAGATAATGATCAACTTTCCACTGGCGGCAAAATTTTATTATTTGTAACACAAAACATTATTCGGTCATAGAATGAAGTTTATTTAGAAACGGAAGAACGTGTAGTCGTGGCCGAGTGGTTAAGGCGATGGACTAGAAATCCATTGGGATCTTCCCGCGTAGGTTCGAATCCTACCGACTACGGTCTTAGTTTTTTTATTTCTTTTGGTCTCCCTTATAAGGGAGGCTTTAATGCCATAATCCTAATTTAAATGCAGTCGTTCACAAGACTCTATTTTCATAGTGGTTTATTGCTTATAAGTTTCAATTTAAATATAATAGAAAGCAGAAATTTTTATTTAAATATATTTAAAAACTATTTATAATATGTTATGCAGTCCTGAGGAAATTTTCAGTTTGTTTCCAAGTCAATTCACTTTCAATTTTTCTAATTAAACAGCATTTCGTTTGTATACCATGTGAAAATTATCAATTTAATATTTTCTTAGTGATTTAGAAAATAAACAAATAAATAAAAATCGTTGTCACTATTTTTTTTTTTATTTTATTATTATTATTATTTTTTTTTAAATCCTGATCAATCTTCACCCTCTGCTCCATCAATAACAACAACAATAATTTTGCATCATTGCTAGATGCAAAATACATAAATTTATATTTACATTAATTCCTTAAAATATCTTGAACACTATAAATATTTTAATTAAAAAAAAGTAAACAGAAAATAATAGCAATAATGATAAAATCAAATACTCAAAAAATGAACACAATTTAGTTAAGGATTTATTGCTAAAATATGGGGAAGAAAAAATATTTTACGTTACCTCTGTTACATATATGATATATACACACATATGTTTAATCAAACTATCAAAACAAAGTAGCATAAAATTGTTATTGCATATTAAAAAAAAAAAAAAAAAAAAAACTGGGATATCCAGCATCTGGAGGGGAAAAAAAAAAGGGTTAGTTCTCTCGCTCTCTTTTAACGACAGGGTAATTGCTTTCAGACAAAAAAAAAAAAAAAAAAAAAGAAAGATTTCTTGAAAATGTTTATTTATTTATTTATTTATTTTTATTTTATTTTTTTAGGAGGTGGGGGGGGGGGGGAGGGCAACAAGTTAAAAAAAAAAAAAAAAAAAAAACATTAAACAAAAGTTATAAAATAAAAATATATCTATATCATTATATAAAGCGCAAAAAATTGTTTGTTTGTGGAGGGTAATCTCTGAAACTACTGAACCGATTTAAAAACTTCTTTCACTGACCGAAAGCTACAGTATGCCATATTGTTATAGGCTATATTTAATTTTGATAAAATAAATTTTAGTTTAAAATCTGAGCATTTTAATTAAAATCGCCATAGAAGCCGTAATAGAAATGGAAATAATGAAATATTAAAAAAATTAGCTGCTGCCAACATAAAAGAAACAATTACATATTCATTTCGTTTTTAAAATATCTTGACGTGAAAAGAAAAGAAATATATTTGCACGTGCATTAAATTGAAATTCATATAAAGCTTTTTTAATTGTTAAACTTACACGTTAAATCTGACGTCATTATAGAATTAAAAGTGTTTATTTTTCTAATAATTTAATTTGATATGATATGATATAATATCTAAGCATCAATGTTTAAACCACGGAGTCTTTATTACTCCGTGGTTTAAACTGATGTGTGTAAACCACGGAGTGTGTAAACGAAATTGGAATTTAAAAATAAATAAATAAATAAAATAAAATAAGAAATTCTATTTTATAATATTATTTATTTTAATTTATAATTGTTGCCAAAAAGATTTACGAATTAATTTATTTTTAGACGTATAATAAAATATATTTTCACGCGAACAATAATATAAAAAGTGAACTGGATTTTTTGTAAAAAAATAATAAAGATCGATGAAAATTATTTCCCCATTTTAATCCCCATATTTGGATATAGATATGTATTAGTTATCATGTGCATCCGTTAGATTAAACTGTTTTTGTTGTAAAATTGATAAAATTGGAATTTTAAATTTCAAAACTCTAGAAAAAAAAATGGCAAATTTCCATATTCGATTGAAAACATAAACATTTCATTTCCAAGGATGATATTTACACAATAAACATCCAACTAATAAACTAATTAAAAGGGAAAGGATAAATATTCTATCATAATTTGAAGTCAAATTTGTTTTCAAATGTCTAAATAAAGTATCTGATATAATATACTAATATGTTGCAGCGGAATAGATTTGATATCCGTCATCCTTGGCAGAAAAAAAAAAAAAAATATCGCCAAATTATCTGGCGAATATAATTTAATTCCTTTCAAAAATCATGGTTATTTTAAAAACTTACATTAAGAGTGTAACGAATAATATGAAACAATATTTCGTACAATACATATTACGAAAATATACATTTGGCATGTATATTATCGTATTACGTTTTTGATCGCCAAATACAAAAAACGCCAAGGGTGACAGTTTTGAAATTTAAAATTAAAATTTTGTCAATTTGACAGCAAAATAACTCAATCTAACGCATGCATACAATAACTAATACATATCTATACCCAAATATGAGGATTAAAATCGGGAAATAATTCTTCTAGAATTTTAATTTAAAAAAAAAAAAAAAAAAAAAAAAAAAAAAATCCAATGAGCGATTAACATGGAAAATCTTTTTCTTGCATCCACGGGCGGTCAGTGATGTCATACTTCGCTTGCGTATTGAGATGTTTAAATTTATTTGGCGACTATTTTTAGCAACTAACAGTTATGGCAAGTAGCTCAATATACATAGCGCATACAGCCATTACTGAAATGTAAATAGCATTTAATTATTTGAGTTACATTATGTTGACTGGAAACCTATTTAATATACCTATGCTCTATAGCTATACTAATATAAAAATAAGAAAGGTCTATATGCATATGTAGAGAACGATCGCTAGAACTAA
Source organism: Salticus scenicus (assembly GCA_963930645.1). Classification (NCBI taxonomy): domain Eukaryota; kingdom Metazoa; phylum Arthropoda; class Arachnida; order Araneae; family Salticidae; genus Salticus; species Salticus scenicus. The sequence goes on along the minus strand of OZ005655.1, from coordinate 266,366,424 downwards.
AAAGCCGATTGCTTTTTTTTTTTTTTTTTTTCTTTCAATAATCAAAAGTTACACTGTCTCTCTCTAAGTGCTAGAAACTATAATAAATTTTGGTAAAATAAATTTTTAATTAAAATTTTCAATATTTTAATTGAAAACAAAGCATAGATTTGATATCTATCGTCATTGGCGATTTTTGTATTTGGCGATCGAAAACGTAATACGAAAATCTGTATATTATCGTAGTAAATACGAGATGTATGTGTTTACTTCAATTACCCTACTACCGTAGGTAGTGGAAGTATTGTATAGGTTTTGGCAATTGGTCAGTGTGTGTGTATATGTGCACGTGTGTGTGTAATCTTCTGGCTGTCATATCTCCAAAACTAATAAAAATAGAACTACTAAACTTCACAAGTGATTCAGGTCTGGTGTACAGATAAATTTTCCAAATTTTCGTGAAAATTGAAAAACCGGAATTGGGTCATCGAAAACCAGAAATGGGACCCTAAGCCCATATTCAAAAACACCTCTAATGATTTTCTTCAAAGTTGCTATATAAATAATATATTAGATGCCCTTTCGATTGAAAAGTTGCTTAGTTCAGGAAAATTGATAGGCGTCCTCTATAAACAGCTCAATTTCAGACTTCGCAAGTGCGTTCTTTTAAAAACGCCTGTACGGATTTTTTTTAAACTCGCCATGTTAACTTCCTATTAAATATCCTTTTGTATGTAATTATTGTTTTTAGGTCAATAATTGAGTATGTTAAGTTTTGGTAAAAGTTGGTATCTCAAAAACGGCTCTAACGTATTCTTGAAAATTTTTTCTTTAATCCAATTTAGATAACCTTTCTCAAGTATTACGTGCTTATTACAGGAATATTAACGGTCATCCTGATTAGGTAGTTCAGTTTTAGATCTCGGAAATTCGTGTTTAAAAAAATAACTATCTATTTTTTTCCCCTTATTTTTTAACTCGCTATGCAAACTCTGTTGTATGTGTCTTTATACGTGTATCAAGTTTCTCTTACTCGAAAATCTCAAAAAATGCATGTAATATCTCCAAAAAATTGTATATATTACGTGTAATAGTGGGTAATGGAAGTCGTGTGGTTGTTTCACACCAGATTCTGTAATAGTATATATTGTACGAATATTGTTTCATATTATTGATTTCTCCTTTAATATACATTATTAAAATAATAATCAATTATGGAAAAAATTAAATATATTTGCGAAATGAACAAATAAATAATAATTAAAGCTATTATGACGTCAATTTTATCAAAAACATTTTCATGTCATAGGTTTCAATATTTTTTATTCATGAGTAAAGAAATGTTTCTTTTTATAAAATAAATAAATAAATAACATTAGGTAAAAATTGCCAACAGTTAACAACTAATTAAAAGAAAATTGTAAAATTATATTTTGACTTTTTAGTTAATAATATTGCCTGACTATTACATATAAACTGATATCTTTCTTGATTTTTTACATGTCAATCCATCTTTAACTAAAATTTGTTTATTCGTGCGAAGCCGGACGGGTCAGCTAGTTTAAAATAAAATTGCGAAAAAACGCAAAAAATTCTTTTTTTCTTTTCTGCCTTATCTCATTAAATTTATATAGTATAAATATATAATATTGTTACAACAAATAAGTCTTTTCCCTGCCTCAGTTGTCCTGTTCTAGTGAAAGTAATTTTACAGGCAAAGTGGCAATTCATTCACTTTCAGAGAGGTCAGCCTTGGCGATAAACTTTCCGACGAACTTGGAGAATTGGCCACCCAATTTGAAGAAAAATAATAGTTTAGGGTTCCCTAAAGGCCAGTTTCGACTTGGGCTCAAGATCAACGCTCAAAACGTCATTAATCACGCTTCCGACACAAAGAGCCAAATGTCTTGTCATCAGTTGTAGCCCTTTCTTATCAGATCGCGCAGTTAACTCAAAGGAAAGCATGCAAAATTGACAAAGATATCTGCCTCCCGGCCCCTCAATTATCTCAGCAGGGGGTTAGAAACAGCCCGTCCGAAGGCTTTGAGCTTCTGTGAGCTAGGCTCATCAGATCAAAGGATTCTGAATAGATGCCGCGGAATGAGCGCAAATGGAAACCGGACTTAAGTTACGAAGCTCTTCGACACACAGGAGTCTAGATATAGCACTTTCCATGGGTTTCTCAATAAAAAAAGCGCCAAGCCTCATCGCAATAGGGCATAAAGAGAAGAGAGCTGACGTCTGCGAAGGAATGTTTAGTCACTGCGATTCAGAGTTGTTCAGAGACTTATTCTGCGAAACTGCACTTTTGAGATTGTGCACTAAATGACTGAACTTTGTTCGTGAGATAATGATTATCTCTGCTCTGGAGTATTTATTATTATTTGCTTTACTCCTGTGGAACAAGTGACTGTTTTCTTGGACTGTTCCAGAACATTTTTCGAAAAGAGACTTTTGCGGTACGAGTGACAGCTTCATTGGACTGCCAGTGGAATATTCGATGAATTAACAGTACTATTGGACTGTTTTCGAGAATATTCGTGGTAATAACAGTTTTGTTGTGCAGATGCGAGTAGTTACGTAGAATAAAGTGCGACTAGAATCCGCCTGCTTCTTTACGAGCTATTTTCTCACACAAGAAGTCGACAAGTTTTTCATAACATTTAACGGCCCTCTTCACTTACCGTCGCCGGAAGCCCGAGCTAATGTTAGTCTATGGAAAATTTTTCTTTACAAATAACTTATGAACTAATACATATTTTTAAATTCTGTTTTCCCATTCAGAAAATTTCCAACTGGTAAATTGACGGACCTTTTTTTAAAAATGTATTTTTTAAATGTTTAATATTTTATTTTGAAGCTGCAAAATACGAATTTTCAATGTGTGAATTTTTTTCATTTTGCAATCTCAAAATAAAATATACAAAATTAAAAAAGTACATTTTTAAAAAAGGTCCGTCAATTTAACAGTTGGGAATTTTCTGAATGTGAAAACAGAATTAAAAAATATGTATTAGTTAATAAGTTATTTGTAAAGAAAAATTTCCCATAGAATGACATTAGCTTCGGCTTCTGGCGGCGGTGAGTGAAGAGGGCCCTTAATGAACTGTCGCTTTATTTTCACTTTGCCTGTAAACAGGGTTGGGTTTCTTCCGGAAGAAACTAGTTTCTTCCAGGACAGTGGAAGAAACTGGAAAAAACCGGAAGAAACTGGAAGAAACCGGAAGAAATGGAAGAAACGAACCAAAAGACAAAACAGATATTAAAAATTAAAATTTATGAACTTTATAAGCTCAAAGTATAAATATAATGCCAAATCTAAACTATAATTCAATTAATATTAAAAATATCTTTAGAAAAATAAGTTATTTGATAACAAACGCTAAATATATACAGGTGATAGGTTTTTACTTTTCAATGCTAATATTTTTAGAACTTTTTGCATAGATACTATCTCATAATATTATTATATGTTCAAACAGTACAAGTGATAATACTAATTATGGAATTTTTAGCCATAATATTTGCACTTTTTTTTTTTTTTTTTTTTTTAAGGATACAATTTTTTGTATAAATTCAAAGCTGGTACCCAATGAACTGTATCAATAAGTAAGGTACCTACTTTTAAACTATCCTGCAAACTCTCTAGGATTAAAAAAAAAAAAAAAATCCATAGTTTGCATTTATCTATTTTAAGTTTAAAAATAAAGTGCAGTATTGAACTACGAAAAAACTTTTCATTTGTTTTACAGTCAACTCCCTCAAAAGTTTTGTCCAGAGGTTGTGCAGATAATAGGAATTTGCAAATTAGTGATCATTGCCTTTGTTTACAGTTTTCTTTTGCAGATACAAAGTCAGTTATTATTAATTAAATAGACATCAAAACGGAAAGAAGATTTTTAATAAATTTTAGAATAAATATTTCTTCAATATTAATAAAACTAATCTATCACATTCATATATGATGGTAAATAATTTAAGCATATTCAAATAATAGGTACGTATAAAATGTAAACAAACATATTTAAAAAATACGAAACAAAATATTTTTGAAAGTCTGGAAATAATATCCATCGCTGATTAATTTTGTTAAACATTCATATAATAGTGGTTTATTTTCTGCGCTAGTCTGTATGAATTGCAGGATAATAAATATTAGAATGTTACTCCCCCCCCCCCCCCCCCCCTCCTTCCCTATTTGTGTTTCAAAGTGAAGATTATGCTAAAAGTTTGATAAAAAGATAATTATAAGATTAAAAAAAAAACCTTTTTATATACCATGTTTTTAAATTTTCTGATGAGTCATTAATAAAATACGCGAGGGTAAAAAATAATATTTAAGTACGCGGAATCAGTTCAGTGAAATAATAATAATAGTGAAAAAAAAGAAGTTGGTTTTAAAAATAAAATATTACTCCTTTTAGAACAATGTATATTAGCATCGTACATTACCACTTATCGATGTGTATAAAATTTTAAAATTGATAATAACGTCAATTTTTGTGAAATGCATAATTTAACTTTTTCTAATTTTTTCACATTCACGTTGAAATTAAATGTATTTATTTTTATGTCAAAAGAAAATGAACTCGTAATTTCAATTTTTTTTTTTTTTTTGGCAACAATTAAATTATAGCTAATTTTTTTAATGGCTATTTTATTGCTATTAAGAGCTTATTATTTTCATATTTTAATTAATTAAAAGAAAACTATTCGAAAATCTGACTTTGAAGTATTGTGTTGTCACCGGGTTCTGAGTTACTGTGAAAGTTTCAAATGTCTAGCTAGTAGGGAAATTAGTTAAAAATAAATTGCAAGATTTTTACCAGACAAACAAACATACAAACAAACAAGAATCGAAGTTAATAAAAACATCATAATAAAAAGTAAGAATGTGAGCAATGTGAATTTTTTTGAAATATGAGATGTAAATTTCTTTTAGATTAAAAAATCAATTACGGATTAGAAGGATTTGCAGATTATAAATCTGCAGATTAGAGAGAGTTGACTGTACTGTATGTGACTATAAGGAAAATAAAGTTTTTGTGACATTTTGTAATACAGTAAATAGTAATTATTGCATACTAGTTCTTTTAATTAACTGGATTACGTTAAGAGCTATTTTATCAGAAATTATAAGCAGGTGATCCAAATTATTATTTATTACCAGTTAAAGAAATAAAATTGTCTAAATTATAAAACTTTATACTGTTTAAATTGAAATTTTTTTTTTTTTACTGGATTTTGGGTATTTTGGAACGTGATCATCAGATACCGAGGCTCATTAGCTCATTTTGATTAAAAAAAACTCATAATTATTAACTAAATATGTTATTAAATTTGTATAGGTATATTTAAAGTTACTTAAAGTTGTTTATAAGACCAATGCATTCATTGAATATTACAAATCTGCAATTTATAGGATAAATTTTTAAGAAAAACAGTTTCTTCCATTTCTTCCACTTGGAAGAAACCTATTTCTTCCGGCCGGTTTTTTCCATGGTTTTTTCCGCGGTTTTTTCCACCTTGGAAGAAACTTGCCAACCCTGCCTGTAAAACTACTTTCACTGCAACAGGACAACGGAGGAAGGGAAAAGATTTCATCCGTTGTAACTACAGGGTTTAATCCAGGTTTTTTTTTAAATGGTACACCATTTGTGAATTTATAAAATAACTTGTGAAAAAATCAAGTTAAGTTTGTGAAAATTAATGATGCTTCTGAACAATTAACCGAAATGTGCAAAGAAGTTTATTTAAAATTTCTTTCTTTCTTTCTTTCTATTTCTTTATTAATATTTATCTTTCTTATATTATTATATTTATCTATTATTATTTATTATTATTGTTTATTATTTATTATTTATTTATTTATTATTTATTATTATTATTATATTTATCTTTCTTATCTTATATTAATATTTATCTTATTAATATTTATCTTTAATGTTTATCTTTATATTTTCTTTTATTAATATATATCTTATTTATATTTTCTTAATATTTATTTCTTTATTTTTATTTCTTTATATTTTTTATTTATTTTTATTTATTTCTTTATTTCTTTCTTTATTTTTTATTTAACATTTAAAAAATAAAATGAGCAGTTGTAAAATAAATGAATAATTTCTTATGCGTAAGATATTTGCTTGGATATTTACCATTGTCTGCAGTAAATATCAAAGTTGAGGATATTTATTATGTGAGCAAAGCTTAGAAATTTTTAGCGTGCAGCTATATTGCTGAAAATTGACTTTGTGAAGGTGCCACTTTGCCAAAAGTTGACTTTGTGAAAGTACCTCAATACGACACTAAATTTGTTCTGGATTAACCTCTGAACTATATACATATATAATGAAATCGAGAGAAACAATTCCGAAAGAAATTTTAAGAAATGAATATAGTATTCGTTGTAAAGGAAAGCAACATACGTCTTTACCGGATGCTTTATACTGAAAAATAGATATCTTTATATGTGGGTGATTTTCAAAAGAATTGCCGTTTTCAGCTTTACAAAATTTTAAAAATCGACTTACATGAAATTTAAAAACTTACACATGTATGAATTTCTTATAATTTATAGTTTTTTAAGCAAGTGATCATGAGTTTTTTTTTTTTTTTTTTTATTTAAGAAAATTCGAAAAGACTCTTATATGAATAAAATATGTCAGTATCAATATTAGCAAAAAAAAAAAAAAAAAAATTGCACACTTTTTTTACTTTAACCATATAAAAATGCATAATTATTTGTAATATGAAAATCGTACATGGAAGGGTTGAAATATGTTTCTTTTGTTACTAGTTTTAATTTTACACAAAATAACTTAATAATAAAAAATTAATTAAATTCAAAATTGAGAAAAAATACTGATTAGAATGAAATAAAAATTCATTTTACAGTTTAGGCCAAACCAAATATTAAGAAAATGAAGGTCATTTGTTTTTTAACGAATTATAATCAATTACTATTATTTTATAACAAGTTTTCTTTTAGTCTAAAAGTGTTTTCTTTTGAAATAAACTTAAAATTCAAAACCAATAGTGTTGTTCTACGTTTAATATAAAAAATCCAATTAACACCCCCCCCCCCAAAAAAAAAAAAAAAAAAAAAAAAAAACAGTTTTTTTTTTTTTTTAAACCCTGATATATATGTAATGTTTGTTTTATTAAATGCATTACTTTTTTTTTTTTTTTTATTACCATGTAATTAATCCTTAAGAATGAATAATTACACTAAAAATATAATAACAGAATAAGGAATAAAATGAAATTTCGACTTCGCCAGAATTGAACATGGAACTGCCGAACGTTAAGCAACAGTTTTGCCACAGAGCAACAGGTTAGCAAATATATGTGTTGCTATATTATCTTATTATATCACCGCCGAAATTTCGAGGAGCAGCCTCGGCCCTGTATGATATTTAAAATTTTGGACCGAGTCTTGATCAACTCCCCCCCCCCCCCCAAAAAAAAAAAAAAAAAAAAAAGCCAACAAAAAAACTTTTAGTATCAACTTTTCAGAGGATTTATATTGCCAAACAATAGAAAGTCTATTACAAAGCTATGATATTTTAGAAGACAATTAATTACATATAAACAGAAATTCATTATTACGGACGTACAGAGGGGCACACAGACAGACAAAAATCAAATCGAAAATATTAATATTTTCCAAAGAATGTAGAAAAGTATTAAAAATAGTTAATACTACTAAATATAAACTTTCATCCCTTTCTATTTATATTCCGTAATGTATCTGAATATTTTTATATGATCCTGTAAACAAAATATTAATACTAATCTAACAATTTTCAAAGGAAAAGATGTTCTTGCGCATTCTGAAAAATGATGCTATTTTCATCACATTTAGTACCTTAGAAAGTAGAGGAAACATGCTCGTAATTTATCTAATTGCTTTTGTATGTATATGTGCGCAAAGTAATATCGACATGTATATACTATTTTGAATAGAAAACCTGCTATTGTGACTTTAAATAACATATATCAGTTTCGAGACATGCTAAAAATATTTGCGGAAATCAGAGCGTGAACAAACAGACAGTCAATCAAAGTTGGTTAAAGCAGCTTTTGTTAAAGCTGGTTATAAACAATTTTTAACAAACGAAATTTCTTGTGACATACTAGTCTGTAAAATTATGTAAAATATGACTGAAGAAACATTTTATTACTATTTACCTTCACTAACTATCGAGGAAAGTGAGAAAAAAAATTTAAAAAATTAATCCAAACCCAGCCCACGTATACATACACACACACACAAAAGAAAAAAAAATTAAAATCAACTCGTAAACTTTTTTGGCAACAATTAAAAATTAAAATAAATTATGTTTTTTTTTTTTTTTTTTTTGTCTAAAAAAAGGCTTTTTCAACTTTTTCTATACTGATTAATATTGATTTTCTTTTCTTTTTCTTTAAAAAAAAAAAAAAAAAAAAAAAAAAGATTTTAATGAAATTCTGGCAAAAGCAGAATTTAGTTTAGCACGGAGAACTATTAGTTTTTTTTTTTTTTTTTTCAAATTAAAACATCGCTTTCAAATTATTCAATTATATTTTCGATTTTGATAAATATCCAACCATCGTAAAACTGGCGACAACGTTTTATCCACAGATTGAGACTAGTAGTCCTCCGTACTAAAATACAGTAAGCCCTAGACCATATTGAGACTTTCGACCCAAATCACGCTGGCACTTATGCAGACCTTGTTACAATTCTTACATTATGAATTGTGAATGTTGAATTCATAAGCTGTAATTTAAAATTTACAGCTCTTAGGCTTCAAAACTGGTGATTTTTAGAAAGCTATTCTTTATTCTTTAATATTAGACTGTTTTTCTTCAACACACTATAGGAATTCGTGAAAATTTCCGATATTTATTTTTTGAATCTTTTATGTATCTTGAGGTGTGTGGAATTCGAAAAACAAAATTGCTATGGTGTCCGCCTGTAGGGTGTCTGTTAATGTAATAGCTTGTGTTTATAAACCAGTTTATACAGACCAGCTTTTAAATATCACTTATGAGATAACACTGGCAAGAACCCTACTGATTTTCAACATTCTAATTTGAATTATACTACTTTCGAAATATCATTTATGATTATGATACTGGCATGAACATCACTGACTATGAATTTTCCAATTTAAAAATTTCGTAAGTTATTCAAAAATTATGATTAACATGACAATATAGGGCAAAATTTCACATAAACATCTTTTTTGGAGGGATATTTTCCTAGTAAAAATGTGAAACCATAAAAAAAAAAAATCGTATATGATAATAGCTTGTACATCATTAAATATAGAAATATTCTAATTTGAATATTTCGAAAGTTATCCTAAATTTACAAATTTCTTAACATGGCAATAGAGGGCAAAATTTCGCATAAACGTCCCTTTTGAGGGATATTTTCATCGTAAAAATGTAACACCACTTTAAAAAAAAATCATGTATCATAGTGGCTTGAACATCATTGACTATTCAAATATTCTAATTTAAGTATATCGTAAGTTATTCTAAATTTACGAATTTCTTAACATAGCAGAATAGAGTAATATTTCATATAAATTTGCATTATGGAAATCGTTACGCTGGAAATATAATATAGAATTGTATGAAAAATGAAACTACAAAACTGACCCCTATAAAATAAATTAACAAATTTGGACAAGGTAAATTCATCGAACTAAACGGTGGGTAGCCTATTAGGCGGAGATATTTCAGTCTGTCCCCGTGTCGAGCGTTCGGTCAAATTCATTTCTTTTAACACGAATTTAGAATGTCCTGTATTAGAAATTTCTGAGAACATATACATATGATGAGAAACTGAGCAGAGTCCATTTATGCCAATTAGTTTGCTTAAAATTGTTATTTTAAACTAAAAACAGCTTATTATTTATTGGGTTTGAAACATTTTAAGTTAATATAGTCAAAATTGATAACTTGAAACTGATAACTTTAATTTTAAACATAATGTTTTAAATATCACGTGTTTAGGTATTTTATACACATTTCCGTTTACCGTACCACAACTGTATAACTAGTATGTTGTGCCCACCACAAGACTTTTTTCTATACATTCCTACACAAAGTCACGCGTACATATTATTTATTAAAATTATTATTTATCAAAGTTATTTTCCATAAAAATGCAGACTGTTTTCAAGTCTTTATCACATAGAAGTATAACATTAGATCTATATCTATATCTATCTATATACACTAAGCGACAAAAAAAAAAAAAAAAAAAAAAAAAAAGCCGCACTGCAGAAAAAATTGCCTTACACCCTTTTTATTTGTAATAACTTTAAAATTATTTGTTGAACAAATAAAACTGTCATGATTGCATAATCCGAAAGGGTTGAAATGATACCTATGTACATTTTCGATGTAATAATTCGTTTTATTACAACCTACGAAGTACTTTATAAAAATCTACATAAAACTTTCTTTTTAAACATAATGCAATAATCATACATTTTGTATTCTATTCTGATTTATTAAATGAAATGAACAAGTTATATTTTAATATATGAAATAAAACTATTTATTTGTTAGATATAAGCAATTTTTGAATAAAAATATGTATTCTGCATTGGGTTAATTCCACCTTTATGTGGAATTACAGCTTTAATGCGCAATGGCATAGTATTATACAGTGTTTTAATATAAATCTCAGAAATTTCAATGTGCCAAATATCACAAATAATTTTTCTAGTTCTGGCAGAGTTGTAGGCTGATAATTTCGAATCCTCTCCCCTCTCCCCCGCCTTTTTATAGACGAAACATTTTCGAGTGGATCGCGATTAGGATTATTTCCATGTTTGGTAAAGAAGAAATTCTACTATCCAATCCTTCGTGGGATTTAACCAACACCTCCTGTAATAATGCCTCCGGGCTGAGCTCTACGTCATGGAAGATCGGACGATTTTATCCAATCAACACTTCCTATGATACAGGTTGAATGGTGGGGATTGGATGAAGTCGGCCGATCTTCCGTGACGTAGAGCTCAGCTCAGAGGCATTATTACAGGTGGTGTTGATTTAACTTAAAGTAAAAAGAGGTATGATTACAGTCGGTAACAAAAGTGTCCGAACACTAACAAAAATTCCTATGCAAAAAAAGTACACTTCATACGGTTTTGTTAAATAAATCCTTATCGAATCATGTTCTTACACTGACTAAGAATAGGATTCGAAAAGGATTTATTTAATAAAACCGTACGAAGTGTACTTTTTTTACATAGAAATTTTTGCTAGTGTTCGGACACTTTTGTTACCGACTGTACTTACAGAATTAGAGGTGCTCATGGGAATGGATAGGCGATTTTGACAATTTGAATTGAATAAACTTACGACAGACGCCTTGTAGTAAGGTGCATTATCATCTTGAAATGCTGTTTGCGGAAATGTCCAAGATACCTCCAAAATAATCGATCAGGCACCACTTTTATGATGGCCGTGTTTTATTTCCGAGTTAATTAATTCCTTGAGCATAAAAATTTGCCTGACTGTTTGAAAAGTTGTGCACCTCCGTACCATAATGTACGGAAGATGTGTCACTGTTTTAAAAGTGCGACTTTCATTAAGTCGGTCATATTTTCGTTGTCAGATCGGCTTGTTTTCTTTAACTCGAAATAAGTTAAACTTGACTCATCAGAGAGTACCAGTTCAGCCCAATAATTAACTAATCATTTTTTAATTTTTTTAGCCATCTGATGTCTTGCTTTTCTAATTCTTTTCACCAAGAATAGATTTTTTTCAAAATTTCTGTCATTAAATTTTTGTCTAAACCTGCTTTGTTTAACAGTTGCTGCACTGTAGTGAAATTATGCTGCCAAACACTTTTTCTGAATCTCTTTTATGTTCTAAATGTAATACAAACCGATTTTATAAGCAATGACTTTTTAATTTACGGTCATCTCGCTTGGATGACCAACATGGCCGCCTAAAGCAAAATTTCCTGTTTAAACGGCCAAAAAAAATTTATATCTTGCTAAAAACCATTTTATCAATATTTCGTTAACATTTAATTATTTTGCCATCTCACGTATTAAAATATTTTTTGATTTTCATTCAAAAATTAATATTTTTTGTGGCATCGTTAACTGCCTTATTCTTACCGTTTTTGAAATAATTCCTAAAATTACAATTTTCCTGACAATTACATTTTATTTTTAATACTGGATTCAATGCTAAAGTGTACATGGAGGACAACATAATAAAATCCGTTCGAAAATTTGCTTTTTAAAAGATGAAATTGGCGGCTGTAGAAGGTGAAAAAAAAATATCCAAGTGCGGCTTTTTTTTTTTTTTTTTTTTTTTGTCGCTTAGTGTATATATATATATATATATATTAAAATCGATCAGTCTCGATTGGTCCTTAAATGATCATTTTAGGTCTGACCAAGTTTGATTACATTTTGTTCATTGGCTCGTGAGCGTCTATAAAAGTTTTTATACACATATAGACAGGCATTTTTAAAAAGTAGTCAAATCGTGTTCAGGTCATCTCAAAGGTCTCTCAGTCTACTGAACACCGCCGTTCGAAAATTTTCCCGAATCCGATACTTTCTTGTTATATATATAGAAGAAAGTAATAAAGGTGCGTATTGAATGTATTTCTATGCATATCGTTATATATTATACATTAAAAACTCCAAATCGTCGATAAATTAAAAAATCTCAACAATTAAAATGAAAATTTGAACCACATAACTTCATCTAAGGCACTTTATTTAGCGGTATAATCAACTAAAAAATTGATGTCGAAAACTGTTTGATTTTTTAAACATTTGATAAATTTTGCATAGAAAAAAACACAGAAAATTTTCAAAAATTTCTCCATCGGCCATGCCATTTCTCCCTTACACCCACTCAAAGAATACGCCCTGATTCGATTACCAGATCATATCGAAGCTCAAGATCGGTAACCATGGTTACATAGCGTATACTCTACACCGGAGTTCCGGCTAAGAGTAAAAATGCCAAATCGAGGGACTGGGGGAAGCAAAAGGGGGGTGCTTAGTTATTTTCTTCAGCATCATCATATCTTTTGTCAGCTTTTTAAAAATGAGGGGGAAAAAAAGGTGATAGAAAAAAAAAAGTTATGTATGTACATTATTTGAATTTAAAATTTTAAAAATGTACTTTTATGATTCAGAAGGTAAAAAAAAATAGCTTATAATTTTTTAACAACTTACAAAATACAGGAGATTAGAGTGTTGATGCGTTGTATAATAAAATGTCACAAATTAGTAAGATAAAAAAAATATATATATTAATTAGGTAATGAATTATTAAAAAAAAAAAAAAAAAAAAAAAAAACTTGAATATGTTTTTTTGCTTGCAGTGCTATTAGTTGATAAAACAAATATATAAAACAGTACTGATTGACACTCACACGTACACATACATACTGAAATACGTGTATGTAAACAGACATATTATGCATGCATATTACACAAACCCACAGACGCATTTTACTTACGTATTACACATACACGCATTTTAATATATGCCAGCATACAGACACACTTTTGGTTGGTCGATGACATTTTGCTTAATTGAGATCGATCTCCGATCGATACAGGGCTCATACAGGACTCATACAGGGTGTACCAAAACTTATGATCATGATTTTAAAGGGTGACAGAATTAATTAAAATAAACAGCTTTAATCATATAATGTGAGTTTGCAAAGCAAACAGTAAGTCGCAAGAGGCAACACCCACTTGTCGTGCCGGTGTTGAAAGAGTACGCTTTCTCTAGGGTGGATGAAACATCATCTTTCACAGAACTCATGTCTTTTGTAGAGGTGCAGGAATAGTTGAATTTGGAGAAAGTTGACTTATGGGGCTTCAAACCAACATCGGCTCGACTAGATTTAATGTCAACTGGATGTTGTTCAAACCACTGCTTATCAATGGGCCAAAATCTTTTGCGATTGGTTCAGGGCATCATTTAGCCAAACTTTAGCTTCGGGGCAGATACTTCCTCAGAAGCTCCCTTACACTTATTCATTTATGCTTAAAAAATATATAAAATAAAAAATAAAAAAAATAAAAAAACATTGAAATATCTTTTAGGGGTCCTCTTCAGAAAGGGAGCTCGGACCGATCGCATTGCATGCCCTTGCCTTAGTCAGACTCTGAATTGGTTAGAAAAACATTCTAGACAAATCCATAGGGAAAGATTTGGTCACCTAAATCGTCATATATGAATTCCAACTAACATATATGGGAAATGATGTAAAGTCCAATTCGTGCGCAAAATCTGCATTGGAAACACTTTTGGAATCATGGATGAATGAAGAGGCAATATGAATGAATTCCCCTTCAAGGAACTTCCGACAACTTGTTGAGCCAATGTCATGTCGAGTTGGTGAACTTCGATGGGCAAAAATTAATCCCACACGATATCAGGCGGTATTCCATGACTTTTAGCAATTCAACAGATGTTAAATACCCGCTGTATCTCAAAATATAGTATTTGCGAATACACTACTTAACCATGGCCGAGTTTTTCATTTAATCTTTTCTTTTGTCTCTCTTCTCTCTCTCTCCCCCCTTTTTTGTTTCGCATCGATCACAGTAGAAGCCTCTTTGTTCTCATGCAAAATTATTTATTAACTATGGGATATCTTTTTACAAAAGAGCTAAACAGTAAACAGCTTGTGTTTAGAAGCAATTACATAAATTTTTAAAATAGCAATACAACAAATTGATGTAAAAAACCCAAACTTTTTTCTTTTTTTAATAGGTAAATAAAATAAATAAAAATGGTAGGTGTTATACATTTTAAATAAAATAAAACATTTTTTTTTTCTCTTTAAAAATATGTTAGAAAATTACATTTTTTTTTTTTACATAATTCAATTTTTAATTTAAGTTTTAAATATACAACATATATTAATACATTAAATATAACAAAAGTACAACATGTGTCATTCATTTTAAACGAAGTAAAACGTATTTATTCTTTAAAAAAAAAAAAAAAAAAAAAAAAAAATCTAATTTCATTCCAAATAAGCATTTGCTTACAACCCTACAGCAACCCATAACCAAACGACTAATACCAGATATAAACTATGTTACAAAATTATAAATTTATTTACTTCGTAATTTTTGTTTCAAATTTATGTCTTAAAGGTACAACATACTTATTTATTTTAAACAAAGTTAAAAAAAAAAAAAAACTTTAGAAAAATCTAATTTCTTTCAAAAGCAGCATTTGCTTACAACCCTTTACAACAATCCATGACTAAACGATTACTGGCATATATAAATTGAGATATAAAATTATAGATTTATTTACTTTGTAATTTTTAATGTATGTCTCAAATGTACAACATACAGAGTGTCCCATAAGTCTGTAGACATTTAAAAAATTCATAACTATTGAATGAATTGATAGAATTGAACGCAATTTGCGAAAAAAAAACCTTCTAGTGAAGGGGGATTTTTTTTCGGTAAAGAAAAAAATATAGTTAAATTTTTCGTCGGCGATAGGTAAACAAATAGTTAAATTTTTCGCACGGATGTGAAAGAGAAATATGCAAATGAAAGTCCTATAAACTGCAAAAATTTTCGATTATAGCAGTTTATTTCTTATTTTGCCTCCCACTTGTGCATACATGACATTTTAATTGCGATGCTGACTTGGTGGATAAAGCGTTATGGGTGAAGATGTTTTCCCTAAGGTAAGAACCGCCGCTGAAGAAGCAGTTAGCAGTGTTACAACTCGTTTGCAAACTGTTAATTTGTGGGAACGATGGACACATAGAATACGATTTATATGCCTGTAAACATTTGCATGCGAATAAGTACAGTTTTTCATGAAAATGTGTGATCTGGTCACGCACAGCGCCCTCTATCGAGAAATAGTTTAATTAATATTTTTTCTTTACCCCCCCCCCCCAAAAAAAAAAAAATAAAAAAAAAATAAATAAATAAAAAAATAAAAATCCCCCCTTCACGAGAATGATTTTTTCGCAGACCGCGTTCAATTCTATCAATTCATTCAATAGTTATGAATTTTTTAAATATCTACAGACTTATGGGATACCCTGTATTTATGTTATTTATTTTAAATGAAGCAAAGTATTTTTTTTTCTTTTAAGAAAATCTAATTTCATTCAAAATAAGCATTTGCTTACAACTCTTACGCCAACCCATAATTTAACGAGTAGTGCCATATATAAACTACGTTACAAAATTACAAATTCATTTACTTCGTAATTTTTGTTTTTAATGTAAGTCTTAATTTTCTTCTTAAAAAAAAAAAAAAAAACTAAAACAAAGGGAAAAAAAACAATAAATAAATAAATAAATAAATAAAAGATTGTATTCAAAATAAGCATTTGCTTACAACCCTTACAACTAACTAAACGGTGTGTGCCAGAAAAAAACAAAGTTACAAAATTACAAATTTATTTACTTTGTAATTTTTGACAACCCTTACAACTAACTAAACGGTGTGTGCCAGAAAAAAGAAAAACAATGTTACAAAATTACAAATTTATTTACTTCGTAATTTTTGTTTTTAATATATGTTTTTAATGTAACAACATATGTTAATACATCGAAAATCCGACTTTCGTAGAGTAATTAATAATCAATGTTTCAAAATAAAATAAGCATTTAAAAAAAAAAAAAAAAAGGCTAAATTGTTTTGAGGAATCTGCAAAATTTCTTTTTTCTCCATCTATATTTTTCGCCAAATGGACAGTATCGATTTTGTATGTAAGAGCTGAAAGCTTGGTAAAGAAACACAGAGAGAGCAAAAGGGAGTGTAGACAGGGGGGAGGAGAAAGGCGAAAGGATGTCGTCGCGGTAACAAGGAGAGGGTAAAATAGATTTAGGTACGCAGGGAGAAGAAAAAGGTCGAAAAGAAATCCCTCTCAACATTCTCCCTTTTCAGATAGGAGAGATGGCTTCTGGAAAATGACATTAAATGTTCCTTTTTTTTTCCAAGGAAAAAAATGTATATCTGAGAGGTAAAAATGCCAAATGAGAGAGTGAAACTTTTTTGATCTTACGGTATGATATTTCTTTATATAGAAGCTAAAACATAATTTTATAACCTTTAACGCGCGCGTTCAATACATATTTTCTTTTGAACATTTTTAAACTAATTTCAAAGATATCTAAGACACATAGCTGATCATGAACATGTATTAAAAAAGAGAAAGAGAGAAAAAAGAAAACTAGTATATTGTGTCCACCACAAGACTTTCTTCTATATTTTCCTATATAAATTCACACAGTTTAAATAATTTACAAAAAACTATTATTAATTAAAATTATCTACCATGATGAATGCAGGTGATTTTCATCTTAGAGAAAACTAATACTAAATATCCAAAGAAACACAGTTCAATTAAAGTCTTAAAAAATGCGTTTTCATAATGGTAATCTCATGTATCAAGTTTCGTGCAGTTAAATGCCATAGAAGTTGAAATATAGCATTCCCATTCTCGGGGAAAACTGCACTATATCAGCGCAACCTATTGGTAGATATACATTCAAACTGAATCGGCATAATGTCTCATAATGGCTTTCTCACACATCAAGTGTTGTTAGAATTAGAACCTGAAATATAGTCTTCCCTTAAACTGAAAATATCGCTGCATAGAAGCGCCACCTGTTGAACAATTAGTACTAAAAATTGATTCGCAGTAAGTAACTTATGTCAAGGACCAAGGTGCATCCACATATAAATTTTTATGTATATTTGCACAGTAATTCCTGAGATATAACCCTTCCTGAAATAATGAAAATCACTGCACAGCAGAGCCACCTGTTGAGCAGTTGACCCGAAAAATTAATAGGCACTACCATATCATATGTCAAGATGCATCTACATTTAAATTTATATGCATTTTTATGCAGTAGTTCCTGAGATATAGCCTTTTCTTAAATTGTGGAAATTGCTGTATAGCAACGCCACTTGTTGAGCTGTTGACACCAAAAGTTGAAGGCACTAACTTATATCAAGTTGCATCCATAGATGAATTTACATATATGTATTTTTGTGCAGTAGTTCCTGAGATATACCCTTACCTGAAATTAGGGAAATCACAGCATAGCAGCGTTACCTATTGAGC
This sequence comes from Salticus scenicus, assembly GCA_963930645.1. Taxonomy (NCBI): domain Eukaryota; kingdom Metazoa; phylum Arthropoda; class Arachnida; order Araneae; family Salticidae; genus Salticus; species Salticus scenicus. Next base: position 266,348,324 of record OZ005655.1, on the reverse strand, counting down.
TGTTCACACCAAAAGTTGATAGGCACTAATTTATATCAAATTGCACCTATATATGACTTTATATGCATTTTTGTGCAGTAGTTCCTGAGATATAGCTTTCCCTTAAATTGTAGAAATCGCTGCATAGCAGCGCCACCTGTTGAGCGGTTGACACCAAAAGTTGATAGGGACTAATATAGGTCAAGGTGCATCTACATATAAAATTATATGCAATTCTGTGCAGTAGTTCCTGAGATACAGTCGCCACTAAATTTTTGTCACACACAGACAGACATTTTTTAAAAATGGTCAAATCGTGTTCTGGACCTCTCAAAACGTGTAAATACCCCGAAAACCGGAAGTCGAAAATTTTTGCAAATCCAGTACTTTCTTCTGTTGAATATAGATGAAAGTGAACATTTTTAATTTTCGAGGAATTTTTGGTTTCAGAGTGGAACAAATGAAAGGTAACGATCTATTTTAGAAGGTTTTTATACAAAATTAAGAATATTTTAACTCAAAAAATCTGGTGTGAAACAACCATACGACTTCCATTACCCTATTACCCACTATTCCATGTGTATTATAATGCATTTTTTGGAGATAATGTGATCAGAAGACATAAAATTGACCTAACAAAGTAGAAACCTAAAATTTTTCTGGTAGGAGAAACTTGATACACGCGTAAAGACATATATAGCAAGTTAAAAAAAAAAAAAGAAAAAAAGAAAAAAAAAATTATATGGTAGAGTTATTTTTTGAAACGCCAATTTCAGAGATCTAAAACTGACCTACCTAAGGGGATGACTGTTAATTTTCCTGTAATAACCACTTAATACACAGAAAGGATATCTAAAATGGATTTAGGTAACAAATTTCAAGAAAATCATTAGAGCCCTTTTTGAGATACCAACTTTTACCAAAACTTGGCATAATCAATTATTGACCGGAAAACAATAATTACATACAAAAGGATATTTAAAAGGGAATTAATATGGCGAGTTTGAAAAAAAAAAAAAAAAAAAAAAAATCCGTACAGCCGTTTTTAAAGGAACGCACCCGCGAGACGTGAAATTGAGCTATTTATACAAGACGCTTATCAATTTTGCTAAACTAACCAACTATATCATTCGAAAGGACGTCTAATAGAGTGTTTATATACCAACTTTGAAGAAAACCGTTACAGCTGTTTTTGAGAGACGGACTTACGGTCCCACTTCCAGTTTTAGAATTTTCATCAATATTTCGAAAATTCATCTGTGCACCAGACCTGTCTCGATTCTGAAGTTTCATAGTTCTATCTTTTTTAGTTTTGGAGATATGATAGACAGAAGATTCCCCACATACATACACACGCACTGACCAATTGCCAAAAATTATTATTATTATTATTATTATTATTGGACTCCGGAGACCTTAAAACGTGTAAATCATGTTAAAAGTCGATATCGAATTTTTGGACCAAATACAATACTTCCATTACCTACGGTAGTCGGGTAATGGAAGTAAAAAGTATGTATTTAAATTAATACAAAAATAATATTAATAGAATCTAATCAAGTAAATACAAAACATTTAGTCCATATAAAATATTTATGTATATTTATAGAAGAAAATACTAAATACACACACTTTTTTATATTAATTATATATATGTATGCATATTCGCATGACACAATTCAAGAAAAATCTATAAAAATTTACACAAAATAAAAAATAGAATTTTTTTCAAATAAAAATATAAATACTACTTAGTAGTTCTCTTACCATGAAAAAAAAGTACCATAAATGAAAATTAGAAGGATATAATAATTGGAATTTTTTCTAATCCTTGTAATATGTTTTACTCTGTCGTCTGACAGAATTCAAACGTTTCATTTTTCTATAAAACATTAAAAGTTATAATTTGTTATTTAGAAGGATTATAAATCAGTCCACATTCAATTATTCAAAATAAGTAATATTTTTATATTTTAAAAACCAGTCAAATAATAATAATAAAAAAATTTAAATTTGACTTCTTTTTTTGGCTTTCTCCGAAGCTTTATTTCCTAATTTCGGAGTAGTTCAGCCATCATGAGAACAGGGAAGGTATGCAAATATGCAAAAATTTAAAAAAAGATTAAAACAAGGAAAAAAAAAAAAGTTAAATGCTTGTTTTCAGGGATAAAATAAATAAAAGTCAACGAATTAATCATATAGTAATAAAATAAAAAATCAGAAATAATCTTTATTTATGCATTATCAAAGAAATATGATTATTACCATGTTTCAGGCTTTAGGAGCAAAATATTTCAGCCTTTTTATAGTAGCCTTTCAGCTTTCTTACAATACCGTCGGACTAAATTGGGGCAGGTACAGGTCATGAAAATTTCTGCCCATGCAAAAGTATATTTCTTAATATGCAATGCAGGCTTATACATATGTATTATTTCAATTGCAATTCAGCTTTAAATCCAAATGGTTTCTAACACAGAAAATCCAAATATCAGTAATATCATAGATATATTTTTTCTTTCTGTTTGGAAAACGTGCGTTATTTGAATTACCATTAAATACGAATTTTAAGCCGGCTATTTAGGATTGCCACTTTTTTGAGATTCTTTAAAAATGTTTTAATATAAGTTGGACTGTCAGATAAACAAGCCGACAAATTTGTATATTTTACTATGTTATTTGAAAGTGTTAAAAGCAGTTGTTCCTTTTACAGCATGCTATGCACACAACAAATATTTAATGTGCTGGAGATCGACTATTTAAGATTTGTTAATTGTTTGTTTGAAATGAAGTGGGGAAATTATAGAAAAGACCGGTAACCATGGTTACGGAACGTTTATTCCCAAGGAGCTTTGGCTAAAAATCAAAATGTCGCATATGGAGGACTAGTTTTTCCTTTTTTTCTTCCTAGTTTTTTTTTTTTTTTTTCTCTTTTTTTCTTTGTTTATGTTTTATAGTCTATTCATTTAATTAATGCCTGTCAATGTTTTTACTAAAAAGATAAAGTAAAAATAAAAACAAATAAACATCAACGGTCTATGTTTGTACATAAATAGAGGGTGAAAAAAAAAAGAAGAAGAAGAAGAAGCGGAAGAAAAAGATGGTTGTGAAAAAAAAGCTTATACTAACAAATGCTTAGAGTTACATGTTTGCATTGTTTCCAGAAAATAGAATAAGAGCTACATTTTAACATTATTATGGTGCTGTTTTAAGATTGGAACTTAGCCCTTTGATCAAGTCAGTAATTAAAAAAAAAAAAAGGAATTAAAATCCTATAGTTTAATACCTTCATTAAAAATAACAGTCAAAGACGTAAAAGAAATATTATTTGTAAATACAGCTGATATCCAAAAGTTAAATAATAAGAAAATGAAAGCTAATTCAGATCTGTATTAAAGAACTTTATTTGTTGATAATCCTGGGTATCTATATATTAATAGGCAAGCATAAAATTTGTTGTCCCTTTTTAACATATTAATTATGGGAGTAGAGGGTTGAAAATGGTATCATTCGAAAGGTATGGTTAGCCGGAAGGTGCGAATACAAATATTATTTTCTTACGATGCCAAGAAGGTATATAAAAATACATTTATTTTTTATGCATTTTCCCCCATTTTTCCCTTTTATACACGTATTCCTTCACATTAAAAAATACCTAAAAGTAGAAAGTTGTTAAATCTGGCAATTTCATAAAGCTCAAATAAAACCATAGACACAGTAATTGGTATAATGTAGCATCACTATACGCAAGCGAAGTGATGACGTCACTGTCTGTCCATGGAGCCATGAAAAAGATTTTCTATGTTAATCGTCCATTGGATTTTTTGTAAAAAAATATTAAAAAATAACGGATATTATCTGCCGATTTTAATTCCGATATTTGGGTATAGTTATATATAAGCTACTGTCTACATGTGTTTGATTGAGTTATTTTTTCTGTAAAATTGATAAAATATTAATTTAAAATCACAAAACTCCAGGAAAAAAAAAAAAAAAAAAAATGGCAAACTTCCAGTTTCGAATGTAAACATAAACATTTCATTTCAAAGGATGATATTTAAACAATAAATATTCAACTAATATACTAAATAAAAGGAAAATGGATTTGTTACTAACTGCTGCATGTATAAGTAGACGATACGGAAAAAATTCCGATTTCCGTTTTTTGCTGAATTTACATGTTTTGAGCTTTCTTTACGTTTCAATTAACTGAAATTGGCTACTTAATTTTTAAAAAAGTGTCTTTATTGCTACCTTTTTTGTGGGTAGGAGAAGCAAGTAGAAGATACATAAAAACTTTTGATTTCCAGTTTTCGATGAATTTACACGTTTTGAGATTTCCTTGCATTTTAATTAAGTGAAATTGACTACTTATTTTTATTTTTTAAAAAGTGGATTTATTATTCTTTCCTCTGCATATATAAGTAGAAAATATAAGATTCAGAAAAGTTTTAGATTTTCGGTTTTCGATAAAGTTACACGTTTTGAAATTTCCCGAACTCAATTCGACCATTTAATTTTTTTTTTTTTTTTTTTTTTGTGTGTGTTCAAACACTGTACTTTATGAAACAATCGAATGAATTTAACAGAATTTGATACTTGGTTGGGCCTTGGTTTGACATGGTACCTATTAGCTTCTGAGCTGTATCACACAACAAGGGGCGTTTTCACGTTGCGATTTTCTCTCATTTCAGGAAAGACTAACATCTACAGAGAGAAATAGTTATATTAAGTACAACTCTGCTGATTCAGTTAGAGTGAATATCGGCAAACAATTGCCGCATCTGTGTTGCAATTGCATTCCGTTTAGGAGAAGGCAATAACTTTGCTTTGCCTCGCTTTGCAAAAAAAAAATGGTCGAGTTTCGACCACTGGGCGATACTAGTATTTTTAATTTTAATACTGAAGTAGATAGGACATTTTTTGCCCAGGACTCTATTTTTGTGACAGCAACCTCAAGCCAAGTAGTCCATAAAATATAAACAAATCTGTACATATAAAAGAGTAAACTCACTGATTCACTGACTCAACACTGCCATGACGATTCTTTGGGAAAGAGGGTCACAAATTTTAGTGACCAGGTTGTTTTTCGGAGCCTGACCCCCTACTAAGACGGGATTTTGCAAAATACCCGTCCGGTTCCTCTTGGGGGGCAGAAGGCATAACTCGGCTCCAAATTACTTAACGGTGAAGAAATTGCAGATGGAAAGACCAGACTTGAGTACAAAAAAATTATTTTCTGCGATTTTGGAATTTTGGATTTTTAAGGGGTGGGGGGGGGAGGGAAAATGTTTTCGAAGAATGGTACTCAACACACGAGGAAATGGAACTGAACACACACTACAATGGGATTTTGTGAAATTCCACCCTACCGCCCTTTGGAGAATGGGGGGCAAAAACATGTATTCATGCGTAACGCTGCACTAAATTAACTTAGGTTGAAATTTTTTTATGTAACGGACGATTGTATGTATCTAACTCATAGTACGAAGAGATTTTACGAAATTCCCTCCTCCTTCCCTCCTTTAAGAGCGGGGGGAGAGATTAAAAAAAAAAGTTTTAAAGCATAGTTCAGCTTTAAATAATTTCAGGATCTCAATTTTTTGATGTGTCGGTTAGGTATGTCTATGAAACATTCAATATAAAGTAATTTTGTAAATTTATCCCCTCCCCCCCTTTCCCCTTGGGGCGGGCGAGGCAAAAACCATATTTTGAAGCTTAAATCCGTCCAAATTACCTAAGAATGGCGGATTTTGCTGTGTGGGTGTTAATTAAGTGTGCGAAATATGCACTTTGATGATATTTTGTAAAACTTTCAACTTTAACCGCGAGGGAGGGAGTAAAAAGCAGGTAAGGGACTGCCGAAGGCATTGGTGCTCCACACTCGACTGTGACGAGCGGGAATACCGCTACAGAAAGTAGCAGGAACTTAAAACTTAGATTTTGACGGATTTCAATGATTTTTTTTTTAAAGATATTTTATTATTATTTATGATATACTGTTTTTGGGATTCATTTCAATATAATGACCAGCGAAGCGGGCAAAGCCTGCTAGTTTCGTATTAAGTTCACAAATTAAAGTTATATAGGTATTACTTTTTTCAGGACTAATTTATGTAAGGGTACAATAAATTTATGCTTATTATAAAGTTTTATAATGAATAAGGCGAAAATTTACAACGTATTTCAGGTAATATATCTTCTCATTAAAAGGCTTTATACAGGTGACTCTAACATATGGTTAGAGTGTTTTAAGCTTTTAAGACCACATATACTTTTTCGATTATTGCTTGTACTTCGGGATCATAGTCTACTTATTGTGTCAGACCCCGTGGCAGAAACACGGCGACACGGCGACAATGTCGCAGAAACAGAAATGCTCTTGCAGAAAGATTTTACTTAAGTCAAATAAATTTTGACATTGTGTTAAAAAAAAAAAAAAAAAAAAAAAAAAAAGAGAGAGAGAGAGAGAGAGAGAGAGAGAAAGAAACTCAAAGAATGGTTTATCAACTGTTCTGCAGAACAAATTTTCGTTTCTGCAGATACGATCGCCTCAATCCTGAATAAGGAGAGGAGATGAAGCGGATGTAACTCACTTGGGCTATGGGCTAACTTTGATACGGCATGCATTAGCGATTCGTGATGCTGCGATATGATTCGGTGTATCAACACTTTTCACTGGTAACCTCTTCACATCGGAGCTTCATTTTCGTGTCTCGAAACTTTGTTTTCGCGCCGCGGCTGCCGCTCGTGTCTTCATTGTATTGCAAAAAGAAGTTTTTTCGAAAAAAATGTGGCTTTGCGACCATTTTCCGATTTTCATATTTCATGCATAACAAAATAGCTGCATCCAGTGATTTTCTTCTTCTTTTTTTTTTTTTTTTTTTAATAAGTGCGTGATTGCTGCTGTACAGATTTTCATACATTTTCTGATTTACACACGACAAATTAGTTTTATCCAGTGATTTTTTTTCCTTTAATGTATGCGAAGCGTGCATGCGTGCGTTGTAGTAAATACACGTAAATTTTTAAAAGCTGCATTAATTTTAATGTTTGGTTCAAACTATGCAATACATTTCACAAATATATACAGAAATAAGACTATGGGGAAATTTGTATCGTCTGTATTTATACGCAAAATAAAAAACGAAGCTGAATGCTTACCTTGCTTTAAAAAGTAGAAAATTAAGAAATTAATCTTAAAAATGCTTTGATTTTTAGCATTTTATATGTAGTAAAAGATCTTAGCAATAAATATTAATGGGTATCTTAAGTTATAAAGGTAACTTTTCTAATTTTTTTCTTTGCTAATCCTTAATTATTTTAATTGTGATTAAAATTCTTAGCTTTAAATTTTGTTGCTTAAGCATATGAAGTCGTTAAAAAATATATTAATTTATTTTACACAAATACTCTTATCATTAGTTTCTACAGCTTGTTCATTTCATTTTTTTAAACATTTGAATTTTTAAAAAATGTTTATTTTTTTAATTGAAATATTGCAAATTAAATAGTTATTTTGAATAAAAATCAAACCAAAGGTTTTGTTGAATATCTTTTTTTTTTTTTTTTTTTTTTTGTAAGCAAAAGGAATTTTATCTAATAGTAGTTGTTTAATAAATACTAATTAAACAGCAAAGGCTTTTACTTATTTATTTTTATTTACTTATTCGTATAGATATCAATATCAAATATTATTTTTAATTGATTTCTATTTATTTCATTCATCTGTAATCATTATTTTCTGTTATAGATTTTATCCATGAAATTTGTTACATTTTCCATTTCAACATTTCCTTAAAAATTAAATATTTCACTTGCCTCAATCTTTATGAAAATATTTTGACTATACTTACTTTGTCTATAATTGTGTTACTTAGGTCTTGTATTCTGTTTTACTTTATGTATTTAAATGATGGTATAATTATACATACTGAATTCTTTAATGTCAAATCCATATTTTTTAGATTTCAAATACACATCTTTATGCTTTTTGTATAGGATAATATAAAAAATGAATCTTATGTATTATAATGTTATCTTGCACCTTTCTAATAATCTCAAAAACTATAAACGTTGTAAATTATTTATATTTCATTATAATATTCAGTATTCTATATTAATGTTTACTTATTTTGAGTTCTGTATTAGATTTTATGTTGTTTGGTTTGCACCTTATGAAATAAGTGCATTTGTGTATTTAAATATATATATTTAATATAAAAAAGTAATAAAATTTTAAAAGTATTTGTAACATTTGTTCAATTTAGACATCAGGAGTATTTTCTTGCAATAGTGCAGATATATGCATTTCTTAAAACATAAATACATTGGTTATACTGAATATTATTTACTATTTAAAAATAATATATTTTGAATTCGTAAATGTTAACTTCACAAAATATTCCTGCAGTAAGATTTTGGTGTTGATGAAGCTCGTCGCAGAAAGCATAATAAATTTCTGCCACAGGGGTGTCAGAAATAATAGGCATCTCATTAGGAGTTACGCAACTATCCTAATTAGGAAAAAAAAAGCAGCTTAGCTTTAGTACAGGACTCCTTTGGCGAAATTTGAAATTTGGCACCGAAGTAACACGACCGTTTATCGCAAAGGTCTTTACTAGCGCAATTATGATATCCGCATTTTAATTTATTAAAAACAATTTACAACAAAAAAGTAACTATATCAATAGCATCCTTAAATTAACAACTCAAATTCAGACTTAATTATATTGTTTCTTTTTTTATATTTCATTTTGCACGTGCGCATTTCATTTCCTAATTCAAAATTATTAAAAAAAAAACTCTTTCGATAGTGTTTGTTTTGATACTGATTATTATTCATTTTCTTTTTCTTTTTCTTTCAAAAAAAAAAAAAAAAAAAAAAAAAAAAAAAAAAAATCTATAACTTTATTTTAAATTTCAATTTTTAATTTGTGAACTACTAAATTCTCGCCAAAAAAAACAAAATAAAATAAAAATTTCAAAACCTTACAACGCACACCTCATGCAAATTTCTTGTTCTTAAATATTCTAACTTATTAACATAAAAAAAAAAAAATAGATAAAATTAAAAGATTTAATTTTATTTTTTAATGTGCGTGCATCTTCTTCTAACTACAATACAATTTTCCTTTACATCATCTCTCATTTAATTAACGTCCGAATGTCTAATGCTCTGATCTTCAGGTGTCGGGTTTGAATCCCGACTCAGGCATGCATGTTCATAGATCGATTTTATGTCGTAGCTTTCGCTTTCATCAGCGGTAATGTACTAAATAATAAATAAAAGACCGCAATGCGACATCTAAACTCCAAACTCTCATTTACATATCTTTATTAAAATCGTTTTTTTTTTTCCCTTCAGAAACAAACTTTTGAGAAAGATAAAATTAACAACAGTCAAACGAGGGGATGGTGAACGTTATAAAAAGTTTTTGTAAATTACTGTCTTAGAGTTATAAAAGATTGCATAGATATGAATCGAAGTACAATAAATATTAAATATATTAAAATTTCTCGAGAACTATAATAACAAAAAAGTTTTCAAATTTCTAAATCTTTTACAGTTTTTTAAAATTGTTTTGTTTTAACAGTATAATTTAAATGCAGTTGGGTATTACTTTGTGAATTCATTAATAATATTTTTTTACGTTTGAATGCGAAAATTTTGCATTAAATTTCAGCATTCAAACATAAATATATAAAAAAAAATAACTTACTAATGAATTTATAAAGATATGCACAAATATGATTAAAAGATATCGTTAAACTGTAACAATATAACATCAAGAGAAAAATGAAAAAATGAAAAATTAGCTAGCAGAAAATATTGAAATTTTTTTAAACAATTCTAAATTTTGAATTTTTGAATTTTAATGAAATTTTAATATGCTTAATATTACTACACTTCAATACATGTGTATACATACATACATATATATATATACATACATATAATTCTAAAACAGTCATTTACAAAAAAAAAAAAAAAAAAATATATATATATATATATATATATATATACATAACGGCCACTATTCCCCTAGTCGTCAAAGTAATATAAAATTCAAATAATCATTTCATATCGAATATGTCACCAAAATAAATTCTTTTTTTTTTTTTTTTTTTTTTTTTTAAGAGTTAGGCGTTACAAGTGTAAAGCCAACTTTATAAAATTTTTCGACCTTCAATTTAACAAAATATTATTTTTCTATAAAATATGAATTTTTAGCTGGATAAATGCTATTTTGCAAATTAAAAAATGTCAACACAACTACTTTTATTTAAAATCTCAAATTTTTCTGACAAATTTAGCGATTTTTGGACTATAAAGTCATAATCACTACTTTTAGACAGTTTAATAAAGAAGCATCACAAAACTGGCGTTGTAAAAATTATTACTTACAAACTTTGAATAAACACCATAAAATGCAATAAACTCGCAACAATTGTTTCGGGTCGAAAAAACCACGACCCTTCATCAGGCGAACAAAGTAAGCACGAGTGCTGCAATCAAAGCGGCAACGCACAAAATCGTTTAAAATGAAAAGAAAAAGTATATAAAGTAGAAACTAAATATAGCTACTGGTGTGAGTAAAATTGTACCAAAAAACAAGGAAATAAATAAATGGGTGAGATTAAACACATAACAATCAAAGGATAACAAAAATTAAACTAAAATCTAAGTTACGTGAGTAATTTCCAAGCATCAGAGAAGAAAGGAGTGGAAGAAATATCATTAACAAGATTTTTCGAATTTTTAAATATGTAAAATGCTTCATGAATATCCAAATGGGAGGAACAGACAGGAGATGAAATTATGTTAGTTTTGGAAAAATCAAAGCGATGACCTTGAGACCAGCAGTGGGAAGCAATAGAAGATTTGGAAATCTCTTCATTACGAACATTCCGGCGGTGCTCATTTATTCTGTATTTCAAACGCCTCCTAGTTTGACCAATATAACCTAAGTTGCAGGACGAACACGGAATTGAATAAATTCCAGAACGGTTTTCGGTGGGAATGGGATCCTTAAGAGAAGATAATTTAATTTTATTGACGGGTTTGTAAATAACTTTGAAACCAAACGGTGAAAGAATTTTAGAGATTTTAAAAGAGAGTGAAGAATAAAAAGGTAAAACAACTGGGATGAGACTATGATCGTTTAATTTGGGAGCAGAACGTTTAGGATTCTTAAATTTATATAGAGCTTTATCGATGATAGATGGGTTATAGCCACGAGAGAGAGCTAGAGATTTTAAATAACTAATTTCTTTCGAAAGATTAGACGGATCAGAACAAATGTGTAAGGCACGGTAAACATAAGTGTAAAAAGCAGACATTTTTTGTTGAGGGGCGTGGTTAGAGAGAGCATGCGGCGGCAAAGAGACTGAGAATGGTTTTCTAAAAACAGAAGTTGAGAAACAATCCTTTTCTTTATTCACAAGAACGTCAAGGAAAGGCAAAGAGCAATCCTGTTCAACCTCAAAAGTGAATTGAATGCATGGGTCAATCGAATTGACCAAAGAAAGTAAATTGGACAAATCGACGTCAGGGGAGACAAGAACGAAAGTGTCATCCACATATCTAAACCAGTGAGGAAATTTATATACACCGAAGAGTTTTTCTTCAAAATAGTGCATATAAATGTCGCAAAGTAAAGGAGAGAGTGGACTACCCATGGCCATACCATCATTTTGGGAATAATAAGTACCATTAAAAATGAAGGCAGTTTGCCTGATACACAAATGAACTAAATTAACAAGCTCCTCAATTTCAATAGAAGAATAATGGAATTCACGTAGTCTTCTCTCTAAACAAACCAGAGCACCTTGAACCGGAACATTTGTAAAAAGTGACTTTACATCTAGAGAAATCATAGTATAGTTAGATGGAGAGATGCATTTAATTTTGTTCACAAAATCATACGAGTTTTTTACAGTATTAAGATTAGTAGAAGTAAGATGAGAAAGAGAGTTTGAAAGAAATCGAGCAAGATTATAAGAAGCCGTACCAATATTAGATACAATAGGTCGAAAGCAGAGAGTGGGTTTATGAATTTTCGGAAGTGCATAGAAACGAGCACAATTGGCAGCAGAAGGAATTACCATGCGTTTGGTATAATCATTAAGAATAACGGAATTTTTAACGTGGTGTTTGATTTGATCAAGATGATCATTAGAAGGATCTTTTTTAAGTTTCGAATATGGACCTGAAGTAAGCAAGGACTCAACATGGGAAATATAATCCGATTTGTTGAGTAGAACAGTTTGTCCCCCTTTATCAGATCTTGTGACAATTAAATCGGGGGCGGAGTTTAATTCAGAGAGGGCGGATTTTTGAGAAGGAGTAAGGTTAGACTTTTGCAGATGATTATTGGTGGAAATAATGTTTGATAAAATGAAACGAAGAGACTCTAACTGGCCTGGAGAAATTTTACTATTTTTAAAGGAATTTTCAATCGGAGCGATCAAATCCGGAACGGAGGGTCTCGAAGTACGCGCAAAATTCAGACCCAAACTGAGCACTTCGCGTTGAGCATTAGTCAGAACGTGCGAAGAAAGATTAACAACAGTATTCTGAGCAAGAGGAGAAACGGGAGAAGTAAAGGAATTACTTTTAAAAAGATAATTAAATTTCTTATTTAAGTTAGTTTGATGCTTAAAAGACTGAAACGCAACGTATGCGAAATTTCTTTTTTCAAAAGAAGAGAAATCATGAACAGAATTGCTAAGAGACAGATGTAAAGTATATAATTCAGACTCAATAGACGAGAGAGACTGTCGAATATCCTGAATAATAGCCCTAAGAATGGCAAACTTACTCCTATTTAAAGCATTTTTAATGCGAAGAGAAGCAGGAAGATTGTACTTGATGTCTATGAACTTAGGAATTATCCGAGCACGCTTACATCTAAGAAGAAAATTTAAATGATTGAGATAGCGAGAACGTTTCAAACGAAGATGTTTGAAACGATTAATCTCTGAAGAACTCATGCTAAAAACAAATACAGAAACAAGAGTCAAAACTTAAAGAAGGCGGAGTTTAAACAAAAAGAATGGGGAGGGGGGAGTTAAAATACAAAAATGTAATTAATCAAATAGAAAAATCGATAAAAAATATGAAATGACAGTCTCAAAAAATGAGAAGAAATTAGCAAAAATTAACAAATAAAATAAGGCAAAACTTAAAGAAGGCAAAGTTTAAACGAAAAAAAAGGGGGGGGGAGGAGTTTAAAGATACAAAACTGTAAATACAAATTACAAAAAAGTAACTAAACAATTAGAAAATCCTCGATAAAAAATATGAAATTAGAGGCTCAAAATTGAGAAGAAAATAGCAAACATTAACAATAAAACAAGTCAAAACTTAAAGAAGGCGGAGTTTCAACGAAGAAAGGGGGGGGGGGAGTTTTAAAACAAAAATGTAATAATTAATTAGAAAACAATCGATAAAATAAAAATATGAAATGAGAGGCTCAAAAATGGGAAGAAATGAGCATAAATTAACAATTCAACACTCGAAACTTAAAGAAGGCGGAGTTAAAACGAATAAAAAGGGGGAGGAGCAAAAAAAGATAGAGAAATAATTAAACAAGTAGAACACAAACGGTAAAATGAAGATATGAAATGAGAGGCTCAAAATCGAGAAGAAAATAGCATAAATTAACAAAACAACAATAAAAAGAAAAAGAAAAAGGAGACACTCGCAAAATTACTTACTCGATGCTAAAAGCCCAAAATAGCAACAAATTTAATAAAGAAGCATCACAAAACTGGCGTTGTAAAAATTATTACTTACAAACTTTGAATAAACACCATAAAATGCAATAAACTCGCAACAATTGTTTCGGGTCGAAAAAACCACGACCCTTCATCAGGCGAACAAAGTAAGCACGAGTGCTGCAATCAAAGCGGCAACGCACAAAATCGTTTAAAATGAAAAGAAAAAGTATATAAAGTAGAAACTAAATATAGCTACTGGTGTGAGTAAAATTGTACCAAAAAACAAGGAAATAAATAAATGGGTGAGATTAAACACATAACAATCAAAGGATAACAAAAATTAAACTAAAATCTAAGTTACGTGAGTAATTTCCAAGCATCAGAGAAGAAAGGAGTGGAAGAAATATCATTAACAAGATTTTTCGAATTTTTAAATATGTAAAATGCTTCATGAATATCCAAATGGGAGGAACAGACAGGAGATGAAATTATGTTAGTTTTGGAAAAATCAAAGCGATGACCTTGAGACCAGCAGTGGGAAGCAATAGAAGATTTGGAAATCTCTTCATTACGAACATTCCGGCGGTGCTCATTTATTCTGTATTTCAAACGCCTCCTAGTTTGACCAATATAACCTAAGTTGCAGGACGAACACGGAATTGAATAAATTCCAGAACGGTTTTCGGTGGGAATGGGATCCTTAAGAGAAGATAATTTAATTTTATTGACGGGTTTGTAAATAACTTTGAAACCAAACGGTGAAAGAATTTTAGAGATTTTAAAAGAGAGTGAAGAATAAAAAGGTAAAACAACTGGGATGAGACTATGATCGTTTAATTTGGGAGCAGAACGTTTAGGATTCTTAAATTTATATAGAGCTTTATCGATGATAGATGGGTTATAGCCACGAGAGAGAGCTAGAGATTTTAAATAACTAATTTCTTTCGAAAGATTAGACGGATCAGAACAAATGTGTAAGGCACGGTAAACATAAGTGTAAAAAGCAGACATTTTTTGTTGAGGGGCGTGGTTAGAGAGAGCATGCGGCGGCAAAGAGACTGAGAATGGTTTTCTAAAAACAGAAGTTGAGAAACAATCCTTTTCTTTATTCACAAGAACGTCAAGGAAAGGCAAAGAGCAATCCTGTTCAACCTCAAAAGTGAATTGAATGCATGGGTCAATCGAATTGACCAAAGAAAGTAAATTGGACAAATCGACGTCAGGGGAGACAAGAACGAAAGTGTCATCCACATATCTAAACCAGTGAGGAAATTTATATACACCGAAGAGTTTTTCTTCAAAATAGTGCATATAAATGTCGCAAAGTAAAGGAGAGAGTGGACTACCCATGGCCATACCATCATTTTGGGAATAATAAGTACCATTAAAAATGAAGGCAGTTTGCCTGATACACAAATGAACTAAATTAACAAGCTCCTCAATTTCAATAGAAGAATAATGGAATTCACGTAGTCTTCTCTCTAAACAAACCAGAGCACCTTGAACCGGAACATTTGTAAAAAGTGACTTTACATCTAGAGAAATCATAGTATAGTTAGATGGAGAGATGCATTTAATTTTGTTCACAAAATCATACGAGTTTTTTACAGTATTAAGATTAGTAGAAGTAAGATGAGAAAGAGAGTTTGAAAGAAATCGAGCAAGATTATAAGAAGCCGTACCAATATTAGATACAATAGGTCGAAAGCAGAGAGTGGGTTTATGAATTTTCGGAAGTGCATAGAAACGAGCACAATTGGCAGCAGAAGGAATTACCATGCGTTTGGTATAATCATTAAGAATAACGGAATTTTTAACGTGGTGTTTGATTTGATCAAGATGATCATTAGAAGGATCTTTTTTAAGTTTCGAATATGGACCTGAAGTAAGCAAGGACTCAACATGGGAAATATAATCCGATTTGTTGAGTAGAACAGTTTGTCCCCCTTTATCAGATCTTGTGACAATTAAATCGGGGGCGGAGTTTAATTCAGAGAGGGCGGATTTTTGAGAAGGAGTAAGGTTAGACTTTTGCAGATGATTATTGGTGGAAATAATGTTTGATAAAATGAAACGAAGAGACTCTAACTGGCCTGGAGAAATTTTACTATTTTTAAAGGAATTTTCAATCGGAGCGATCAAATCCGGAACGGAGGGTCTCGAAGTACGCGCAAAATTCAGACCCAAACTGAGCACTTCGCGTTGAGCATTAGTCAGAACGTGCGAAGAAAGATTAACAACAGTATTCTGAGCAAGAGGAGAAACGGGAGAAGTAAAGGAATTACTTTTAAGAAGATAATTAAATTTCTTATTTAAGTTAGTTTGATGCTTAAAAGACTGAAACGCAACGTATGCGAAATTTCTTTTTTCAAAAGAAGAGAAATCATGAACAGAATTGCTAAGAGACAGATGTAAAGTATATAATTCAGACTCAATAGACGAGAGAGACTGTCGAATATCCTGAATAATAGCCCTAAGAATGGCAAACTTACTCCTATTTAAAGCATTTTTAATGCGAAGAGAAGCAGGAAGATTGTACTTGAAACTGTTCTACTCAACAAATCGGATTATATTTCCCATGTTGAGTCCTTGCTTACTTCAGGTCCATATTCGAAACTTAAAAAAGATCCTTCTAATGATCATCTTGATCAAATCAAACACCACGTTAAAAATTCCGTTATTCTTAATGATTATACCAAACGCATGGTAATTCCTTCTGCTGCCAATTGTGCTCGTTTCTATGCACTTCCGAAAATTCATAAACCCACTCTCTGCTTTCGACCTATTGTATCTAATATTGGTACGGCTTCTTATAATCTTGCTCGATTTCTTTCAAACACTCTTTCTCATCTTACTTCTACTAATCTTAATACTGTAAAAAACTCGTATGATTTTGTGAACAAAATTAAATGCATCTCTCCATCTAACTATACTATGATTTCTCTAGATGTAAAGTCACTTTTTACAAATGTTCCGGTTCAAGGTGCTCTGGTTTGTTTAGAGAGAAGACTACGTGAATTCCATTATTCTTCTATTGAAATTGAGGAGCTTGTTAATTTAGTTCATTTGTGTATCAGGCAAACTGCCTTCATTTTTAATGGTACTTATTATTCCCAAAATGATGGTATGGCCATGGGTAGTCCACTCTCTCCTTTACTTTGCGACATTTATATGCACTATTTTGAAGAAAAACTCTTCGGTGTATATAAATTTCCTCACTGGTTTAGATATGTGGATGACACTTTCGTTCTTGTCTCCCCTGACGTCGATTTGTCCAATTTACTTTCTTTGGTCAATTCGATTGACCCATGCATTCAATTCACTTTTGAGGTTGAACAGGATTGCTCTTTGCCTTTCCTTGACGTTCTTGTGAATAAAGAAAAGGATTGTTTCTCAACTTCTGTTTTTAGAAAACCATTCTCAGTCTCTTTGCCGCCGCATGCTCTCTCTAACCACGCCCCTCAACAAAAAATGTCTGCTTTTTACACTTATGTTTACCGTGCCTTACACATTTGTTCTGATCCGTCTAATCTTTCGAAAGAAATTAGTTATTTAAAATCTCTAGCTCTCTCTCGTGGCTATAACCCATCTATCATCGATAAAGCTCTATATAAATTTAAGAATCCTAAACGTTCTGCTCCCAAATTAAACGATCATAGTCTCATCCCAGTTGTTTTACCTTTTTATTCTTCACTCTCTTTTAAAATCTCTAAAATTCTTTCACCGTTTGGTTTCAAAGTTATTTACAAACCCGTCAATAAAATTAAATTATCTTCTCTTAAGGATCCCATTCCCACCGAAAACCGTTCTGGAATTTATTCAATTCCGTGTTCGTCCTGCAACTTAGGTTATATTGGTCAAACTAGGAGGCGTTTGAAATACAGAATAAATGAGCACCGCCGGAATGTTCGTAATGAAGAGATTTCCAAATCTTCTATTGCTTCCCACTGCTGGTCTCAAGGTCATCGCTTTGATTTTTCCAAAACTAACATAATTTCATCTCCTGTCTGTTCCTCCCATTTGGATATTCATGAAGCATTTTACATATTTAAAAATTCGAAAAATCTTGTTAATGATATTTCTTCCACTCCTTTCTTCTCTGATGCTTGGAAATTACTCACGTAACTTAGATTTTAGTTTAATTTTTGTTATCCTTTGATTGTTATGTGTTTAATCTCACCCATTTATTTATTTCCTTGTTTTTTGGTACAATTTTACTCACACCAGTAGCTATATTTAGTTTCTACTTTATATACTTTTTCTTTTCATTTTAAACGATTTTGTGCGTTGCCGCTTTGATTGCAGCACTCGTGCTTACTTTGTTCGCCTGATGAAGGGTCGTGGTTTTTTCGACCCGAAACAATTGTTGCGAGTTTATTGCATTTTATGGTGTTTATTCAAAGTTTGTAAGTAATAACTTTTAGACAGTTTTTAATTTTTTTTTTAAATCTGTTTAAGAAATACCGAATTTTTAAAAAAGTTTTTTTATACTCTAATAATAATAATAATGGCTTATCGTCTAACATGAGTTAGAAGTTGAAAGACTGACAACTCGCAAATTATAATTTATCAATAAAAAGTGGCTTGAAAATAATAGAGATCTTTGGACTGCGAACTCTTAATCACAATTTATAATCAATTTTTAGCTTTTGTCAAAATTGGTTTAAATTTCACGATCAAGAACTTAATATATAATATATAATCTAATATCATTTAAAAATTGGAATATTGCCAGCTCACAGATTTTAAACTATCAATGAAAAGTGGCATGAAAAAACACATTTAAATTGATTTAAAAAAAAAAAAAAAAAAAAAAATCTATTGAACATTTTATATCGAATAGGAATAACATTTGACCCCGAATTTCGACGGGAGTAGTTGACTTGAGGATCACTTTTCTCTTCTGTATCTTCATGGGTGAATATTAATCGGATCCAAATCCAGTGAAAGAGGAGCCCTGCTCAGTCTGCATCAGGGGACTGACTGACTGCACAGACCTGAGGCCTCTTCATGACTAGGGCGGCAAAACACAATCTCTTTATTTGGAGGTCTACGAAACGAAATCAGATTTTTTTCTCCCGCCAAAATTACGGTTTAGAATTTTGTGTAATATAATCTAAAATTGAGGAATTAAAGAAATACCTCTTGTAATTACTCAACGTATTCTTTCTTCCCAATCTACAAAAAATTTGGCTTTTCTACGAGATAATTTCGATTGTACGTTCATTTTATTTTTGACGTCGGTTCGGGTCTGGCCTCAGTTTTTATTTTTACTGAGATTGGATCGAAATCCCAGGGTTGCAGAACTCTAGTTTGTAGAGTGCAGAATAGCTAACGTATGTTGAAATTGCTCAAACTGATCACGGCAGGGATGAAATAACATTAATATTATACTTATTTATCTATGCTTATATATTAAAAAAAAAAAAAAAAAAAAAAAAATGTGTTTTGGCAGATCTGCAAATAGAATGAATTAAGTATTATGTATTGAAAGCATCGATTTAAATGAATAATGCTACAGTGTTCAGTGCGTTAATTAAATTGATGTCTTACCAGAGAGTAAAGAAAAGAAGAAAAAAAAGTAACAACGTAAATTCGAGAAAAATAATCGAGAGATTTGAGCAGAAGTGTAAAAAGTACTAGCTGCAGATTAGATCGTAAAACAAATCTCTAAAGTATGTTATAAATTTTAATATTTTAAATATTAAAAAGATTTATGCAGCCTTCAATATTTGTTTATGCAATTTTTTTTCGCAGGTATAAAAAAGAAGAGAGTGCAGCCGATAAAAACAAGACGCTTTAAGGGTAGATTTTTATTCTTCAGAACTTATCTAAAATTTAAAACTGCGATACTCATTTCAATATTCAGTTGTAAATATTTATACAATAAGTATTTTTTAGTTTTAGCTTTTTTTTTTTTTTTTTTTTTTTAATTTTGCTTGTTACTAATGTGTAAATGAATGTCGATGGTCACACACATTAGTTTTATTTACATGTATCATTTGTCTTTATTCTTCAGTTTGAAAGTTGTTTTTCATCTAAATTTGACTAAATGTGAGTTAAGATTCTTTAGAAAGATTTCTTATAGAGAAACATTTTTCTTTCGACTCATATCCCTCACATAGATAACAGTTAGACGTAACACGCGATGCTAAGTACTAATACCATTTAAATGCCTTTTAATATTCTTATAAATAAATGATATCAGTATAGCTTCTAATTATAATATAAGATGTGAGAAAATGTTTACTTGGAAAAGTTTAAATAGAAATATACATTAGAAAGTTAAAAGTTTGCTTTATTTTTATTTATTTATTTTTTAACTTCAACTTTCTAGTGTGAATAAGAAAGAAACTAACAAGTACATGTTCATCTCTGAATTCTATAATACAAACTTATTAAGGATACATTTTTTTTGGTTAAGGCTGTACATCAGTCAGATAGCTCCTTTTCACCCTACCCATGTTACCCATGGGATTTTCGTTACTTCGTTTCATAAAAATACCTCATTCAAAAATGAAGTTTTTCAAATTCTGTTTTTTGAATATTACTCTTTGAACAGGTTGCCTTTTAGCTGTGTGGGCAATTTTTCGAAAAAATTAATTTAAATATTTTGTTTTAATAAGTAAACTATGGACTGTAAGTTTGGATCTCTAAGTAAAATATTTAAATTTATTTTTTCAAAAAATTATTCATTAAGCTAAAAGATGACTTTTTCAAAGAGTAATATTCAAAAAACAGAATTCGAAAAAGTTCATTTTTGAATGAGATATTTTCATAAAATGAAGCAACGAAAATCCCATTGGATAACATGGGAAGGGAGAAAGGGAGCTATCTGACTGATGTACAGCCTTGAGGGCCCTCTTCACACACCGCTGCCAGAAGCCGAAGCTAATGTTATTCTATGGGAAATTTTTCCTTACAAATAACTTATTAACTAATATATATTTTTAAATTCTGTTTTCACATTCTGAAAATTCCCAGCTGTTAAACTGACGGACCTTCTTAAAAAAATTATTTTTTAAATTTTTTATATTTTATTTTGAAGCTGAAATATACGAATTTTCAATATGTGAATTTTTTTCATTTTGCAATTTCAAAAATATTAAAAATTAAAAAAAAAACATTTTTAAAAAAGGTCCGTCAATTTAACAGTTGGGAACTTTCTGAATGTGAAAACAGAATTTAAAAATATGTATTAGTTAATAAGTTATTTATAAAGAAAATTTCCCCATAGACATTGACTCGGGCTTCCGGCGACGGTAAGTGAAGAGGGCCGTTAAGGGCCAAGAGAGGTGTAATTTTTTCAGCTAAGGAACGAGAAGGATGCAATTTTTTTAACCAGAGGGCAAGCAGGGTAAGGATACAACACTTTCCTCACACTCTCTAGGGAAAACTCTGTGTATATATACAGGGAAATTATAATATATTTCCTATATTTACTCTTTAATAATAACTGTAAAAAAAAAAAAAAAAAAAAAAACATGAATATTTGTAATAAAATCAAATAAAAAATCCTGAAAACGAAGATAGAGTCGTGAAATATTTCCGGTCTTCATAAGATGTATATACAGATAATGCAGCAAAAAAGCAGGCAACGTAGTACACAAAATGAGCTAAACTATTGTAAGCCCTTCTATCATAAATCATCTATGACAAGAATGGAATACACTTCCATCTATGCTAACAGCTCATGATTTCAGATTGATCTGGAGTGCCGAATAGCGATATTTAGTGATATGTATGCACTGATAAATGATGCGTTGGAATGGATGGAATGATGTGTTTTTCTGGTTATGATTATTTTGACGATGCAATTTGATAAAGCGAGTGAATCGTAGTGAAAAAAATTGGAATCAAAGAAGTCAGATACTTTTGGCTATTGCTAAAGTAATCGATCTGATATTCTTTCCTCGAAATAGAAAGCACAAAGGGTTGGGTTGGTTTGTGGGAATTAAGGCCGATTGACAACACTAGGGTCCTAGGCCTGAGGGAAGTGCTCTCTATGGGGGTCTTTCTAAGGGGTCGTAGCCCGTATTTACGCAAGTTTCAAAGAAAACCACGGAAAACTCCGATCGACTAGGCCGGCGTGCGCGACCAGGGATCGAACCCTGCATCTCATGCCTACCAGCTTAAAGGGAATCTATATATTAATGCACAAATATAAAATTTGTCGTACGTTTAGTGTATTTTTAATAAGAGGACTGGCTTAAAATTTAAAAATAGTATCGTTCGAAAGACATCGTTAATGTGGATTGCATAAAAAATAATTATTGAAGTTCTGAAGAGCTACTTGAACTCTGAAATATTAATTTCAATTTTATTTTATAATCCTTACTTGTTTTTTGTTTATTTTAAGTTTAGTTTTTTCTTTCAAGGCATGCAAAAAAAAAAAAAAAAACATTTTCATTTTATACACGTAATCTTTTGTATTCCTATAGAAGTGTTGTTGAATCTGCACGAGCAAATTTCTTAAATTCAATATTATTGCCCGTGGTTTAGCTTATTTTTTGGATTAATTTTTTCCAAATTATTTTTCATTTGTCAGTAAACGGAAGTGAATATAATTTTACTTTTTAAACTGTTGATATATTGTTTCGATATAGATAATATTCTTTGCTCTTGAAATGTCCTGAAGAAAAATTTTGATTGCTCGGATATAGAGGCATAGAGGCGTTTATAGGGATATGCATATTTATTATGCTTACTTTTAAAAAATTGGTCGAATTTCGACCACTGAATGACACTAGCCATATTTTAAAACGTGAAAATGACAAAACATCGTTCTATGACTAACAAATACAAAGGAAAAACTAAAACCCTTTTTTAATTTAACAAATTTATGTTAAGAAATTTTTAAAAACTTAATTATTTCCCCTGTCTGTAAATTTCATATCAAATTTATTTCCTACATTGCGTCCCCGTCAAAGGTCAAGCAATGTTTAAACCAAATGCGAAAAATAGCGAACTGGG
The DNA here is from genome assembly GCA_963930645.1 of Salticus scenicus. NCBI lineage: Eukaryota > Metazoa > Arthropoda > Arachnida > Araneae > Salticidae > Salticus > Salticus scenicus. Next base: position 266,325,650 of record OZ005655.1, on the reverse strand, counting down.
TAAAACTTAATGGCATATTATTTATATTAGTACAGGAACTTACAGCAAAACTTATAAATAACATACAAATAAATAATAACAATAATAAAAATGCGTACAAAATTTGCATACATTCGATCTACATACCCTCTCATATAATCGGTTGCAATGCGGCTTATACAGAAATAACTATTGCATTTGTTATTTATTATAAAAAAATTTATTTATTTATTTAAAGAAAAAAAAAAAAAAAACTTCATTTGTGAAAGCATATAACTTTACTAAAATAATTTTTGATTATAATTCGTAGATAAATCAAATTCACGTCATGTTGATGTCAAAATCCTACTTTTTAATGTTTGCCGAGAAGTTCTCCTCCCCAAGTTAGTAGACAGGATGTGCCGAGTTCGAACCCAGGTAGCGCTTGTCTGGATGGACGGCGTTTTCCATGTTTTTATCGGAAGTTTATGAAATTGCGGCCTACGTTCCCTTATACAAATCCTTACGGAGAACAGTTCATTCATGCAATGCAAGCTTAGCGCTGTTAATCAGCCTTAATCCAGTGTTGGGCATAATTGATTTAAAAGTAATTGAATTACAATCAAATTACAATTATATATATATATATATATACAGTAAAACCTCTCTAAGTTGGACACCTACAGTTCCAAAAAAAAGTGTCCAACTTAGAGAGGTGTCCAACTTATAGGGGTTAGACATAATGTTAATGGATACATTCCGTTTCGAGAAAAAGTGTCCAACTTGAGAGGTTTCACTGTATATATTTTTGTCAATCGATTAACAAGTAATTGATTACAAATAAATTGAATTATTACAAATTAATTGAATAAGTAATTCAATTTATTTGTAATCAATTATTTGTTAATTTATTGACAGTAAAATAATTATAATTGCAATTTAATTGTAATTCAATTGCAATTCAATTACTTTTTTATCAATTATGCCCAACAGTGCCTTAATCCCAAATATTAACACAAAACACCCATTTTTTAACGAATAACAAAAGCGGGAAAAATAAAATTTATTTTCAGTAGTAATTTTAACACTTTGATACAGAAAAAATATCTTTATAATTTTTATATATACACAGATATGAGTGAGAAATGGATTAAAAAGTCTGAAAATATGCACAAAACGCAAAAATCATTTGATTTTTGAAGTACTCTCAATGAACTGGCGAATTTTAAACAAACTGAAAATTATGTGCATGTAGATTGTTCAGGTACATCAATAACAAAGAAAATAAAAATAATAAGTCAAAAAAATTAACCTGTAATTTTTCTGACATTCTACATGAATGTTAAATTAATTTTATGTTACATAAAAATCTAAAAATCCATCAAAAATCAACATTTTGAAAAATCTCAAATTCCTATAAAAATCTGAACTCTCTCCTCCTTACATATATAATATCATCAAAGGTCGATCCAGGTTTCCATTTTCGGAATCATTTCTGTGAAATTTACATTGAATTTTGGCAAGAAAAAATCCATTTTAGCAGTGTCCATCTTTTCACGTTCTTTATTTAAACTAATGTTGGTTCATTAAATCAACATCTTGTAACTTGACATGATACTGAAAACAGGATTCGAGTGTAGAATTTTTTTTTTTTTTTTTTAAGGAATCGCTTTTATAAAATGGAAGTTTTGTGAAATAGTTGTTTTTAAGAATGTGAATTTTGTAAAAAGACGAAGTATAAGGAAGGAGGAACCTTTCTATGGAAGGAATCCCTTTGTGAATTGCTATTTTGTAAAGCGGCACTTATTATTATTATTGCTGAAAATTGATAAATTAATATCAGAAATCATTAAAATAGCATTTCTCCATTTCATTATAGAGTACCCGCCGTTTATTAAAATCACATTCGTTCAGAGACAAAGTGATTTTATAAAGCGGCTGATTTTTATATCCGGCGAACGTTCCTGCATTCAAGAAAAAGGTATTACTTCCTTGAATTTAGAAAGAAATTTCAAAAGGTACCCAATAATAGAATTAATAAACAATATGAATTAACTTTTGACAGATAATTAATTAATCGTTCCTTCAAAATAAGTAAATTAAAACACATTCCAAGTTACTATGCGCTTTCCTTTGAGGATAATAATCATTACGTTGCCAAAAGTTCACGCTTTTCTTTTAAATTTAAAATCTTTCCGTTTAAACCTCCTGTTTTTTAGTTATTTGAAGAGCTTGTTTCCAAAAGGCGTTAAGTCAAAAATTTCAAAAATTGACTTTTCGATGCAAAAGGTTGCACCACACGCCTAGCAATATATTTTCAATAAGTAGAAGTTCCAAACGAAGTTTAGTCATAATGAAAACAGAAAGTGAAATCCATGTTTTTTTCCAAAAAGAATTAAGTCACAAGTAAGTTTTGGGCCAAAAAGGATTAAGTCAAGTTTAACCAATTGTAGCGTGCCCTAAGATCATGTGGTTTGTCTGGCCTGGGTGAAAAGTCAAAAGTAAGGGGAAAAATGTTGTTGTAGATTGTCACATTGATACAGTTTTTTTTCTTCAATAGAAAATATAAAGGTGAATTATAATGTGTTTGTAAATATTTTAATCTTGGTTTTGGAACCCCGAAAAAAGACATTTGTTCCTTCTGTATTATGAAAAAAGTACAAATGAATTCAGAAAAATGTACAGAAAAAAAAAAAGACCCTGTTAACCGAACTTTTGATTCATAAACATCGGAGCAAAAAAAAAAAAAAATTCACTTTTAGGGGAAAAGCTTATAGGAGAAGATGATATTACAATATGTTTTGACCTGATGCAAAATCAGGAATTACCACACAAATGAAAATTATACCACGTTAGGAATGTTTTCAGCAGTGGCTGCTCAAAAGGACCTCACCTTCACATACTATTTATCATTGCGTGGTCACTCCTGCTAACCAGCAGATAGAAGATTCGGACGAGTGGAGACTAGTTTAAAGAAAGTTGATACAATTCTACTTTCTAATTAATACTATATTGAACATTTCTCTAAGGTTGGAAATCTTTTCGAGTATAAGAAGCAGTGGAATATTTTAGATTGGAAAAATTTTACGCATAATCTTCTGAAAAGCAAACAAGGTTTCTTGATTTCAGAGGCAAAAGTACTATAGAAATTACGAAGCGAGATGTGGGAATCAAGACAACGTACTGTGGTTCATTTTGCCGCTGAAACATCCTGAAACGAGGGACAAAAATTCTCCCGTGCGCCCCTTCTGAAATAAAAACAAAAATCAATATGAAACAAGCAAAGAAAAACAGATATTTAAAATTACTTAACGCTTTGGGAATTAGCAAATTCCACGAATGTTTTTATTTTTATAATTTGTAAATGAAGTTTTGTTGTAACTAACTACCTTCCAAAATTGTATAGCTAAAATTTATGCTGTATTTACATGAAAAAAAAAAAAAAAATACTTGGATTACTTTCAAATGGAAGTAAATCATTTCATTTCGTTATTTGTTTGTGCCAAAAGGGCGTAAGTCATAGTTTTGTTCCAAAAGGAGTTAAGTCATTTCTTTCTTTTTTTATTTCTAAATAACTATACTGTCAGGATTTTTTTAAACATGTAATTTAGTGTTATTATCATCCATAGATTACTGGAAAAAGTTATCTTTTCTTTAAATTCAGTAATAAATCTTACACAACAAAACCACGTTTTCTCTAGAACTGAAAAAAATGACTTAACGCCATTTGGAAACAAGTTCTTCATTTCATAATAAGAAACAACTATGAAATTGTTGTATTTTAATAATTAAAAATATATGTCTATCACTTGCGAACCAAATCAAATTTATAATTTATTCCCGGGCTTCGAAAAATACATTCCTTGAAATTGTTATTAAAACAAGTGATTTAATTTGTAAATGTGCTTTAAATGTAAAATTTACGACAAAGGGAAATAACGGAGAGATTGCTGAATTTTACTTTCTTCTTTATTCCGTAAATAAAAAATCACATTTTAATACAATTTTTTTTTAGTGTGCATAAATGACATTTTTGATTCTGAAGAGATTTCTTTGAGTTTATTAACCGGCGGTGTTGATTTTATTAAGCGGCGGTTTTAAAATTAGTTTGTATTGATTTGATTCCGGTCCTCGCAATTTGATCAGAATAAGCGGCTGATTTTATTAAGCGGCGGTTACTGTTTTCTAAACAATATTGAATGAAATAAATACTTAACAAGAAGAAAAGAAACTTGGGGCATATAGGGGGGAAAAGTTAAAAAAAAATCAAAGCGGATAATTTTTTTTTTAAATAAATTTTCCCACACATTATGCTCCGAGAACTTTAACGCATAAACGTTCGTTTTAAGATTTATAATTGTTTGTTTCGTAAGCCGTATCAAAACGGGAGAAAGGATTCGTAACCATGGTTACGAAACGTTTTCCCCCGCAGGGAGTTTTGGCCGTAAATCAAAACGTCAAATCTGGAGGACACTTGAGATTTTTTTCATTTTTGCGTTTTATATGCCCGTATCTCTGTCAATTTTTGTTCATGAAAATAAGAAACATCGATTATTGCTAAAATCAAGCAGAGGGAGAAATAAAGATGGTGAAAAGAGCAAAAGATAAAGAAATTCTAAATTCTAATCTTGTTTAGAACACAAATGTAACACTTTTGGCAACGGCGTTTCCGAATGTCCCATGATTTTTGTGCTTGTATTTGGATGCTTGCCAGCTGGTCAAGCATGAAATCATTACTTGATCTAACATTCCATTACTGTGAGTGAATAAGTTACGCATTCTATGAGTAAATGTGAAACACGTCGAATGTTGTTTTCTAAAAGACAATTTTTCACTTTTCTCATTCTGACACACACAAATAATTATAACAATAATAATAAAAAGATAAAATGATGTTATTATATACCCATGTAAATGAAAATTTATTATGTTTTATAAAATTAAAAATATCAAGCGATGCAGTAAATAATTACGCTGACATGTTCTCTTTTAATGAAAAAAAAAAATTAACCATGAAACGAACATTACTTTCTTTTACTTTACATTACTACAGATACATCATAACAGTTTAAAGGGTCTAGTATCTGAACATTTCTAGTTTACAAGGTGGTGAGCATTAGAAATTTTCTAAATTCTCTGACTTTTCTCTGACCATTTTTGGCCATTTTCCTGACTTATGCTCTTTATTTCTCATAAAATTTTTGCAAGATTAGATGACAGTTAGTGGTTTACAATAATGAGCTTTGAAATATAACTTATTTCCACAGAATTTGTCAAAAAATCCCTGACTTTTACTAGTATGTATATCACAATATTAAAATCTGATTATATGCATGTCCGGCTCTATCTACGAACCGCTGAACGCAAAAGAACATGAAAGATAACAAAAATGTGAACTATCCCAAAAATTACGAATTGACCGTTTAAATTAAATTATTCCAATTAGTTAGAAAAAAAACATCAATGTAAAACCCAAACGAGTATAAGATAAGCGGAACAACGTACTGCTAGAAAAATGCCCACCCGAAGCAGCGTGAACTACATGAAGCAGTTGGGCGGTAAGTTAGAACCAATGGCAGCGGAACAGGAATATCATACTTGCCAACCACCTCATTAATAACCGTACAATTGTTAACGCCCCTTGAAAAAACGCCCCTTTTTTCACACCACTTTATTTTTAGAGTAATTCTCTCCAAATGTTGTTAAGATTAAATAAGAATAAAATTACTCTAAAAAAATTTCTGGTGTGAAAAAAAAAAAGGCAGGTACTGAAAATTGTACGGTTCATAATGAGATAGTTGGCAAGTATGTGTAATATGCATATTTGATCTAAAGTTCAAATATACATGGAATCGTCCAAAACGGTGTTTTAGGCGATTTTACTCTAATTTAGCTTAATGTTTTGACCATTATTTAATGGTTTTTAGTGGTGGCCGAGAAAGAAAACCCGCCATATCGCCATATGGTGGTTTTAATTAGCATTAGATCTATTCTTTTAAATTACCTTTTAGACGTATTTTATTTATTTCAAATCAAGGATGAAAATTTATTTTTTCTCAATACATTCTTGCAATTGTGACGTCAGACTTTTTTTTTTTTTTTTGCTAAATCAGTCTTTCTCCATTATTATTATTATATATTTTTTTTCATTCCTTCAATCCAATGATAAAAATTATTATCATCATCATTATTATTATTATTTAATTTATTTTTTGTGGCAATCGGGTTTCAAGAAACCCGACCTCTTATTTTTAAGAAGATAGTGCCCGCGAAACTAGAAATGCCTGCTAGTTATATGTGAATTTTTTTATTTAACAAATATAAAAACAAACAAATATATAAATAAACTGTATAACACACACACATGTATAATAAAAAAGCGAACGTCATCACTAAATACTGAATTTGATTCACTTGTAGATATTTAGATTTAGTAGACTTATTTAGTGGTTTCATCTTGTAAAAACATGGAACTGGAAAAGAGAAAAATCTAAAATATCCTTTCTCCGGCCACCACTCAGTTTTTTTTCACTTTCCTTTTTTTTTTTTTTTTTTTTCCTCTACCCTTCATAAAAGAACGGTATCGATTTTTATGTCATGTGAAAAAGGGGGAAATGTTAGAAAGAAATGGAGAATCAATAAAGTATGGATCGAAGTAGAAATTTTGTAGCATTTTAAAAATGACATTAAAAACACAAATAAATAAATAAACTTTCACGCACTATTTGGCACCCCCCCCTCTCTCTCTCTGTGTGTGTGTGTCTCTCTATTTTTTTTAAGTCAGTTAATTGTTGACTGTATATGTAGAACTAGTTGTGTGAGATAAATACGTGCATATTTTATTTTATTTTTATATATACTTAACACTGTTAAGTATATATAAAAATAAAATATGCGCGTATTTATCTATTTAATTTTATTTATTTTGCGATCTGAATTATGGGACTTCGTAAGCAATTGGAAAATTTGGTTAGAAAATAAATTAAGAACTATTTCTGCAGGGTCAAAAGTTCTTGGACAAACTCGAAAGACAATTTATGGTAATCTGATTTTAATGCATTCAAAATAAAATATTTTTTTACATAAGAACATAAGTTGTTGCAATGAATAATTTCTAGAAGCTTTGAAGCTATGAAATATCAAAAGAAAAAAAAAAAAAATTAAATAAATAAATAAAATAAAGTCTACAACAAATTTAATGTAATTAAAATTTATAATAATATAAAAACAAGCAAAACACAAGTTTACAGCCGAGTTGTCTTGCTTGAACCTACCTTTCTAAAAAGAGACAGACAGAGAAATACACACAATTTTGCGCACTTTCAAAATATTTTAAAATTTTCATTGATACAATAAATTCCGCAAAATACTTTAAGTTTTATTTATTTATTCCCAAAGCAGTTTATTTTCACATTTAATAACTGTTACAGCTATAAGATTTAGTATTATATTCTAACATATAGTCCTCTAATTAAATACAGGTTAGGACCATGTAGAAAGACTCCCACGGAGGACACTCCCCTTAAGCCTAGTGCTGTTAATTAACTTTAATTCGAACAACAAACATCACCAACTCCTTTAATAAAAAATTAGTTAGCATAGATGAATTTCGTTTTTTCAGATCCCCTCATATATTTCTTTTCATAAATTTCTGCTATAGATCATATGACATTCAAGGTAAGAGCGATGAACTCTGCTGATAACCTGCTTCTTTGATACATTTAACATACATCTTATACTAATTTGCTGCTTAATTTTACGGATGTAGGTTTTATATTTTAGTTTTTAATCAATTCTGTGCTATTTTCCATGCTATATTGCCTATAATTCAAACTTATGCGAAATTTTACCGTAATTAGATCAGGTTAAAAAATGGCTTTTTCACACATTTAGTTCCATAAATCATTACTCGCTGAATATATATATATATATATTAAAGCTGCAACAAAAATGGGTTATCCCAAAAAATTTATTTGTTCAATAGTATATCATTAAATGTCTCTGTATAAATTAAAATAAAATAAATAAAAAATGTGGCGGATGGGCGGGCAGATGTTTGATTAAGGAGGAAGGGTGGTGTTGTTTGGCTGGTTGGTTGGTAGGGTTTGATGTTGAATTAAATAAATAAAAAAAAGTGGAAAGGATTTTTGCCGTTGCAAGATACGTTATCATTATTATTATTATTATTATTTTCTGGTTGATATTGTGAATTATGAACTCTTTACTCGTTAGATTTAATTAAATACTTTTTAGCTTTTGGTGGATTCCTAAGTTTAAATTGAATAAAATTTCCAATTAAAACTAAAATAAAATAGCTATGATTTGCTTATCCTCAAATGTGTGCTTTTTGCAATTATTGCTTGTGACTGAGACAATTTAAAACTAAAATTAAGATTACCTCAGGTTTTAACCCAAATTAATTTCATAACAATTTCAAAACATAAAGCAAAAACATCTTCTCTTAAATAATACAAATTAACAGCAATTGCTTGTTTAAATTAAAAAATAAAGATTAAACATCTTCTCTTAAATAAAACAACTTAACAGCAATTGCTTGTTTAATCCTACAACCTTATCATAAACTTTTATTATTTATCTTGGTTCACGATAGATAGCGCTAGTACACAGATGTATCAATGTTTGAAGTAATTAAATTCATCTCCGTGAAAGAATTTAAGTTTATTGATTTAAGAAAAATTAAAAATTAAATTAAAATTTAACTAACTAAATTAAACTTACAATTACAAAGTGAATTTAATTGTTAATGAAATGTAAAACTTTATCGATTAATCGAAGATTGTCTGGAATTTATTTTTAATATCATTCTTATGATGGCTACATGTTACACTTTGTTTCTGTGTTTGTAATGGCTTGACATGTGGTTAAAGCTTTCATTCCCCCCCCCTTTTTTTCTCTCTGGATTCCTTGTAGGTTTGCCTTAATATTTTATTTCATTCCTCTTTCAAAATGGTTTTATTGCAAGATAGGAGCATGAGCCATAACTTTTGCTAGAAGTAGCTATATAGTTTTACGAAATCTTGCAGTTCCTTCTGCTTTAAAGAAGTACATGTTTCCCTGATGAGTTAATACTTCTATTTTTAAGCATTTATTAATCCAATTCTTAATTCATGTGGTCCTTTTTTCATACTTTTTAATTCAATTCTCATTTCCTGTTACATTTTTAATAAATTTATTGAGAACCTTCATCCATTTTTCTCTGTCAAAGTTTTATGGTCCTTTTTACTCATGTAGGCGTAAGTAATTTAAATTGGTTTTGTCTTTTAATTGGAACTAAAAATAAATCGTAAAGTCTCTGTGCTAGTTTTTTTATTGTGTTACAATCAGTTTTATATTTGTGGTGTTGGTATTATCATGTATCTTTTAAAAGCTAAATTTTTATGAAATCTTAAATTTATATATATATATATGTGTGTGTGTGTGTGTGTGTGTATTAAGTATAAGAGTGATACCTAAAATTAAAGGATACACACTTTTTTGTAAAAATAAATAGAAATTTCACAAAAATATCTACTTTTGACAAAAATGGGCTTCGAAAATTAATAACTTGATCAACCTTTGAAAGCAAAAAAAGTATTGTGTGCAAGACTATTGTGGGTATCGTGAGTAAAATATTCATACACAATGTGTGAATATTTTACTCGCTATATTATACGAGAACAAATCTTCCAATTTTTTGATTGAGAATAAAGTCAAGAAACTAAGCAATAATAATACATGCAGGGGGGTTTCAACGACTGGGCTATAAGGCCCTACATTCTTAATTTGAAAGGGGACTTTCAAATTAAATTTTAAGTTATTTTCAATTCTACTTTTTCAGTAATGACTAAAATATTTAGTTCAGTTTTTATTCATGATAAAGAATTGTGAAAATCGTATTGTAAGTAAATGCATATAATGTTTTGTTGTTACTATACAGCGATTGAAAAAAGATTTATTGAAAGAAGTATTTTAAACATAAAATAAAATAAAATAAAAAGCAAATTATTGGGACTAATTAGCTGTATATCATAGTTTGTGAGTTGTTTTCGCTTATAAAAATGATTATGTATATTACCTCACTCCCTTTTCAAATATATAGTACTACATTTTATGCAAAAGTGCAGCTTTCTTGAAATTTTTAAAATAAATGTAGTAAATATCAAGGTAGTTAATAGGATGATAACAAGTGAGAGACCGCATATGTCTATGAGCCTATCCTATTGCTGTGTGTTAAGCGAGCCCTGAATACATATTCATGCTATAGAGAAGAAATGCAACATCTCTATAGTATCAAGGAATTATTAAGATGTGAAATTAAAATAAATTAACTTCTCATTGAAATTTCAGTTGAAAAGTACCATTAAATTTACTAGTTTTTTTTTTTTTTTTTTTTTTTTTAAATCTTGTATGTTATAATCGTATGCATCTATTACTAGCCTCTATTAGAGATAAAATTAACTTTTAAATCTATTCGAAGTAAAAATAATTTTTGCGATGCAATTAATTGTTTTGAATTTAATGAAACTTAAAAAAAAAAAAAAAATCTCTAATTTTCAGCAGAATTTTGAGAAATTTGGACACTATTTATATCCAGTTTTTTTAATTTTTCTGAAAATCGGTTCAAAAATCTCCATATTTTAAAGAAAAAACTTTTTATACTCCAATCCAAAAACAACGTAACTTATGATATAACATGAATTGGACACTGAAAGATTAACAGCAAACAAATTTTAAAATACCAATACAAAATGACTAAAATTAAGTAAATAAATAAATGAAATGAAATAAATAAAAATATATTAAACATGTTATTAAACATAGCTAAGAACAAGACCCCCCCGCTCCGATTAAATAAGCGTTTCAATAAAATAACTAAATAAATATAACATATTGAAATTAATTGATCCATTTGTTTGGGAGCTAAAGTTCTACAGACACATACACAGAGAAAAAGAGATAAACAAAAACTTCACAAAATTATAAACTACAAACTCCTCTATTTATTTCTGAAAACAACTCTGTGGAAGCAGTATTTCCACCAGAATAGAGTTTCGGGAATAAAGATATTTAATAAATAATAAATAGATATTAATAGAAAAGTTCTAAGTAGTACTACGAAACTGAATCTGTTTCCGGTTAAAGCACATTTCCGAAAAGAATTGTTTTACCTCTAAAATATGTTTTCGCACAACAAAAGTGTGAAAGCAGTGAAATTTAATAGGGTGAAATGCCCTATAGAGTGTTTGAGCCAATACATAAACTTATATAAAATGTTTGTGAACGAAAAGATTAAAACAACGAAAACGTAAAAGATCGTATCAGAAGACCAAAGTAGAATTCAAGTTTAATTTCACAGGCCTACAAAAATGAAGTTGACAAAATTTTATTTGATGATTTTAGCTGACCTTTATGATTTTTGGTGTGCTGAAACCGAAAATGCAGCCCATTTTTCTCTATCACGTATAGATTTTTGTCAATACAGGGTGTTTACCGACACAATTTCTTACATATACCATCATAACAATAGGTTGGTTGGTATGGTTTTACGTCACACTAGTGCTGCTGCGCAGTTGAAAAATAGGTATCCAGGATTACAGGAATGCAACACGGGCGCAGAATTTATACCATTATCAATGTAACAAAACTTTCTACTTCTTAAATCAACGATATTATGGGTAGAGAAATTTCTTAAACAAATACCGTTATGAATTCTGCGCTTGTGTTCCATCCGTGTTATTTATTAATCATGGAAGCATACTATAAATCTTGCCGTATAATTATATTGGTGGAAGAGTAATGGAAGAAATTGTGTCAGGTAGGTACCCTGTATTGACAAAAATCTATACTTGACAGAAAAACTGGCTTCATTTTCGGTTTCAGCACAACAAAAAACATAAAGATCAGACAAAATTATAAAATCAAAATTTTACATGTCAGCCTGTGTTTATGGTAAAGTTCACGTGTATGTATATATATATATATATATATATATATTAGGTCAAAAAAAAGGAGGGGGAAAGGGGGTACTTATTTTTATTGACATCAGCTTGATATTGAATGTTTAATTATTTCACAGTTATTATGAGTTTTTTAATTAAATTATGAAAATATCGAACTGATTTCCTTTTCTTTCCTTCTTTCTTTCTTTCTCCCTCTCTCTCTTTTTTTAATCAAAATTAATTAGAAACCTATAGCCACTCAAGGATAGTGTAGATTTTCCCAGTTTGCATTTTTTCATGAATTCATGATCTTCAAAATTCTTAAACTTCTACTTTTTTTTTTTTTTTTAAGTATGTTTGTGTGTGTGTACTTAACAGAATCTACTTAAAAGAATAAGGAGTCGCTTTTAAAATTTATCAATTAGTTTTTGGGAAAAAAATAAATGTGCATGTCTATGTATAAACCTGCAAAAAGACATTCTTTTAAATATATTTTTACTTTTAATATATATATATATATTTCTTTTAAATGTAATGCAAAATCCATCATGAATTCTTTTACGTGTGTTCTATTAATCATCCAGAAATAAATAGATAAATAAGTTTTATATATATATATATATATATATATATATATATATGTGTGTGTGTGTGTGTGTGTGTGTGTGTGTATGTATATATATATATGTATCTGCAGAAGTTTCAGAATTTTGCAAATCATAAATTCATGAAAAATTGCAAAGTGAGAAAACGCTGGTTAAAGATTTCTAACCAGTAAAAAATATATCAGAATCCATAAGATTGGTTGCCTGAATTTATTGAACAAACCTCATACAAACTTTATAAAAAAATATTCACTTTACAACATGTGTAAAATGGTACATTTAATTAAAATTACAACTTGTCAAGGCCTTTCGCCCTGACCATCAGGACAAAGCCATTTTTTTTTTGTTGTTGTTACGAGTACAGCAACATTTGAATTATATATACAAAAAGATTCATAGTACAGTTACAGTTATTATAGATGAAACAGTTGAAAACAGATGAACCATAGAAGAAACAGTCTGAAAAACTGAATTTAGTCGAGCTTCGTACATATAATTCAAATGTTGCTGTACTCGTAACAACAAAAAAAAAAATGGCTTTGTCCTGATGATGCCTTGATGGTCAGGGCGAAAGGCCTTGACAAGCTGTAGTTTTAATTTGATAATTTTAATTAAATGTACCATTTTATACGTGTTGTAAAGTGTTTTTTTTTTTTTTTTTTTTTTTTTTAATAAAGTTTGTGGTTTTTCTACAATGACACATGTGTTTATGATATATCTATGTGAGGTAAGATTTTAAACCTCATACAGTTTAATTTATAAATATAAAATGGAAATCTAAGCTTGTGTTTGAAACCTACAGTGATGCCAAGTCAAAGTGTATCACAATTGCAACAATGTATATCGATAAAATAAATGAATAAATAAATGCATAAAATTTTATCCATGTTCACATATTTTTGGAAGATTTATTCATTGATGCAAATAATAAATTAAACATACAATTCTTTTCGTTACTATGCGGAAATTAAAGAGTTTGGGAATAATAGTTATACAATTAATAAATAATACAATTAAATATAAATATTTCAATTACGTCATAGGAAACTAACGATATAAGTAAAAAAAAAAATAGCATGTGGTTATAAAAATAAGTTAACGGATTATGATGTCATTTTTAAATTTCTTGAAAACGTTCGATCTTTAAAACATTTAAATATTGCGATATAAAAGATAATGTCATTAAAATATTGATAATAATAAAAATAACAAGTAAACGAATATTTAGTAATTTGAACAGGCAAAAGAAATAATTTAGAAACACGCGCGTCAAATTATAATCATAATTAAAAAATAATAATAATTAAGTATTCCTTGAAAAGTCATTAGTGTTACAACAATTGAATCCACTTTCATTTTTTCAGAGAGAACCGTTCTACTTGTAAAACAAGTTTTAACACAATACAAATATAAAAGCAGGAGAAAATGAAGATAGTGAAATGCATTTCTATCTGGTGTTTAAGCGAATATATAAATTTAAACAAAATATCTGTGAGAGAAAAGTTTATAACAATTAAAAAGTATAATGACTTTACCATATCAGAAGACCGAAAAAGAATTCCGCCAGAGTGAAACTTCAAAAGTTATGTCAGATAATAATAATAATAAAACAAAATTATTTAGGTATTACTTGAAAATTTTTTAGTATTAGAAAAAATGATTCCACTCTCGTTTAAAACATTTTTTTTTTTTTTTTTTTTTTTTTCTGAAGAACTCTTTCACCTGTAAAACATGTTTTTCCACAACAAAAGTATAACGCTGGAAAAAATGAAGATGGCGAAATATGTTGTACTGCGCTTGGCCAAATATATTAACGTAAACTAGCATGTTGTGGTCATCACAAAACTTTCTTCTATACTTTCCTATACAAATTCAAGCAGTATAAATTATTATTTTTTTTATCCATTGTAAATTCAGACAATTTTCATCGCAGAGAGGTATTACACCAAACGTCCAACAGAAGTGGATTTTTACCGTACAAGGACATCCTTCTCGTTCTCGGGGAAAATTGCAGTATAACAGTGCCACCTACTGGTCGGTATGCACCCAAATTGAATCAGCATAATGGCCTTTGCATACATCAAGTTTTGCTCGATTATTCGCAATAAAACAGGAGATACAGAAAAAGAGAGAGAGCATGAGATTCGCAGACAAATCTTGACAATATTTGCAATTTTTAACGTTTTATTATAAATCATACTGATGTTAATTTTAACTTTAGGACATCCTGAATCTCCCATACTTACAATATTACACTTTCCTGGTTGAGAGAGAAAATAAGTGGAATAATCTTTCATCACAAAAATTTGAAGAATGTTCGAATTTCTCGGAGATCTAAATGTACATTAAAAATATAATTTCCCAATGGATTTTAATAATGTAACAATATAACACATGTATTACTAGATTTAGTAAATACTGCTTTTTATATGGAAGAAGCAATTTTCCCCATAGTTAAATTTTTCGTCTGAGTTTCTTATACTATAACATGGAAGCAATAAAAAGGTGTTCACGGTTCCTCCCCTGTAATTTTTCTTTTTGTAATAAAAACCCCCTAACAATCTTATAATTAAATAACTATTTAGGTTTTTTCTCACAACAAAATAAGCACCTGTAATGTTTCACTGTAAATAGGTTTATTTCAAATTTATAAAATGGGTATTCTCTGATCATTGTTCTATAAACATATTTATGTTTTTAAATCATTAATATTTAGTGGTCGGTGGCATTTTAAACTGGGGATATAGTGGTCCATGAAGACAAAAAGGTTGGAGACCACTGCTCTGTCTGGTGTTTAAGCCAATACATAAATTTAAATAAAATATTTGTAAGTGAAAATTTTATAACAATAAAAATTATAACGACCTTACTAGAAGGTCGAAACAGAACTCTACCAGAGTGAAGTTTCAAAAGTCATGTCCTATAAATATTAATTATATACATACATATATATAAACGATTTTGATGAAATTCTGGCAAAAGCAGAATTTAGTTTAGTATGGAGAACTATTAGTAAGTTTCTTTTTCAAGTTATAACGTTGCTTTCAAATTATTCAATTATATTTTCGATAAATTTTCGATTTCGATAAATGTCCAACTATCATAAAACTGGTATCGCAAAAATCTGTAGATTGAGACTAATAGTCCACCGTCCTAATAATAACAATAATGATAATAATAAAAAAATTATTTAGGTGTTCCATCAAAAGACATTATTATTAGAAAAGCTAAATCTACTTTCGTCTAAAAGTTTTTTTTTTTTTTTTTTTCCCCTGAAAGAGCTGTTTTACACGTAAAATCTGTTTTCCCACAATATAAGTATAACGCAGAAAAAAATGAAGATGGCGAAATGTACTATATAGTGGGCCCAACACATAAGCATAATTAAAATGTTTGTAAATGAAAAGGTTAAAACAATGAAAAGTATACAGACTTTTTCAGAAGATTGAAGTAGAATTCTGCAAGATTGAAGGTTCAGAAGTAAAACTATTTAATAATAATGATGATAATAAATTATTATTATTATTAACAAAATTATTTAGGTATTCCTAGAAAAATCTTTTGTACTAGAAATCTATATCCATTTCCGTTCAGAAGTTTTTTCTGATTGAACTGTTTGTTTTACAGCAATAAAAGTACAACGCAGGAAAAAGTGAAGATGGCAGAATATGTTATATAGTGTTTGGCCTAATACATAAACATAAAAAGAATATTTACAAATGAAAAGGTTAAAGCAATTCTCCAAAAATAAAATAATTTAATAATAATAATAATAATTTTATTATTATTATAAACAAAATTATTCAGGTATTCTTTCAAAAATTCTTAGTACTAGAAAAACTAAATCCATTTTCGCTTAAAAGTCTTTTACCTGTAAAACATGTTTTCCCACAATAAAATATAATGCAGAAAAAAGTGAAGATGGTGAAATGTGCCATATAGTGTTTGGCGGGCCCAATGGATAAGCGTAAATAAAATGTTTGTAAATGAAAAGATTAAAAGAATGAAAAGTTAAAAGACTTTTTCCAGAAGACCGAAGCGGAATTCTGCAAAATTGTAGGCCCAGAAGTACAGTTATTTAATAATATTAATAAAAACAACAATAACAACAAAAACAACAATTATTATTATTATTATTAACAAAATTATTTAAGTATTTCTAGAAAAAAAAAACTTTAGTACGAGAAAAACTAAATCCATTTTCGTTAAAAAGTTTTTTCTGAAAGTACTTTTTTACCTGTAAAACATGTTTTTCCACAATAAAAGTATAACGCAGGAAAAAGTGAAGATGGCGAAATATGTTATATAATAATACGTGGCCCAATCCATAAACGTAAAAAGAATAAAGAACTGTTTTACCCGTAAAACATGTTTTCCCACCATAGAAGTATAACGCACGAAAAAGTGAGGATGGCAAATTATACTATATACTGTTTGGCCAAATACATAAGCGTAGAAAGAATATTTATAAATGAAAAGGTTAAAACAATGCTTCAGAAGTAAAATTATTTAATAACAATAACAATTATAATAATAATAACTATTATTATTATACACAAAATTATTTAGGTATTCCTTAAGAAATCATCAGTACTAGAAAAACTAAATCAATTTCCCTTTTAAAGTTTTTTTTTTTTTTTTTTTTTTTGAAAGAACTGTTTTACCTTTAAACATTTTTCCCACAATAAAGGTATGACGCAGGAGAAAGTGAAGATGGCAAAATATACAATATAGTGTTTGGTCGAATACACGAACGTAAAAAGAATATTTATAAACGAAAACATCAAAACAACGCTTCAGAAGTAAAATTATTTAATAATAATAATAACAACAGCAGCAGCAACTACTACTATTATTATTGTTATCAAAAATAAAAATTATTTAGGTATTCCTTGAAAAATTCTTAGTACTAGAAAAACTAAATCCATTTCGTTTAAAAGTTTTTCAGAAAGAACTGTTTTATCTGTAAAACATGTTTTCCCACAATAGAAGTATAACGCAGGAAAAAGTGAAGATGGCGAAATGTGCTATACATATAGTGTTTGATCCGATACATAAGCGTAAATAAAACGTTTGCAAATGAAAAGATTAAAACAATGAAAAGTATAAAGACTTTTTCTTAAAAACGAAGCGGAATTCTGCAAGAGTAAAGGTCCAGAAGTAAAGTTATTTAGTAATAACAATAATAACAAATATTACCATTATTATTATTATTATTATAAAAAACAAATTTTTCAGAAGACCGAAGCGGAATTCTACAAAATTGAAGGTCCAGAAGTAAAGTTATTTAATAACAACAACAACAATTATTATTATTATTAACAAAATTGGTTAGGTATTTCTAGAAAAAACTTTAGTACGAGAAAAACTAAATCCATTTTCGTTAAAAAGTTTTTTCTGAAAGAACTGTTTTACCTGTAAAACATGTTTTCCCACAATAAAAGTATAACGCAGGAAAAAGTTAAGACGGCGAAATATGCTATATAATGTGTGGCCCAATACATAAACGTAAAACGAATATTTATTAATGAAAAAGTGAAAACAATGTTCCAGAAGTAAAATAATTTAAAAATAATAATAATAACAATTATTATTATTATTATTATAAAAAAAATTTTACGTATTCCTTGAAAAATATAAAGTATTAGAAAACTAAATCCATTTTCGTTTATTTTTTCCCCTGAAATATCTGTTTACGTTTACCTATAAAACATGTTTTCCCGCAATAGAAGTATAATGCACGAAATATTGAGGATGGCAAAATATACAATATACTGTTTGGCTCAATACATAAGCGCAAAAAGAATATTTATGAATGAAAAGTTTAAAACAATGCTTCAGGAGTAAAACTATTTAATAATAATAACTATTTTTATTATTATAAACAAAATTATTTAAGTATTCCTTGAAAAATCATCAGTACTAGAAAAACTAAATCCATTTTTGTTTTATAGTTTTTTTCTTTTTTTTTTTTTTTTTTGAAAGAACTGTTTTACCTGTAAAATATGTTTTCCTGCAATAGAGATATAACGCAGGAGAAGATGAAGATGGCGAAATGCACTATATAGTGCTTAGTCGAATACATAAACGTAAAAAGAATATTTATAAACGAAAACATTGCAACAATGCTCCAGAGGTAAAATTATTTAATATTAATAATAATAATAATTATTACTATTATTATAATTATTATTATTATTACTATTATTATAATTATTATTATTATAAAGAAAATTATTTAGGTATTCCTTGAAAAATCCTAAGTACTAGAAAACTAAATCCATTTGTGCTTAAAAGTTTTTCCGAAAGAACTGTTTTACCTGTAAAACATGTTTTCCCACAATAGAAGTATAACGCAGGAAAAAGTGAAGACGGTGAAATGTGCTATATAGTGTTTGGTCTAATACATAAGCGTAAATAAAACGTTTGCAAATGACAAGATTAAAAAAAATGAAAAGTAAAAAGACTTTTTCAGAGAAAGCAAGCGGAATTCTGTAAGATTGAAGGTTCAGAAGTACAATTATTCAGCAATAATAACAACAACAACAACAATTATTATTGTTATTATTATAAACAAAATTATTGAGGTACTCCTAGAAAAATCTTTAGTGCGAGAAAAAGTAAATTGATTTTCGTTTAAAACTTTTTCTCTGAAAAATCTGTTTTATCTGCAAAACATGTTTTCCCACAACAGAAGTATGACGCAGGGGGAAATGATGCTGGCGAAATGTGCTATATATTGTTGGCCCAATACATAAGCGAAAACAAAATATTCGTAAATTAATTTATGACAATCAAGATGTATAAAGACGTTTTTAGACGACCGAAGTAGAATTCTGCAAGGCTGAAGCTCCAGTAGTTAAGTCATATAAAAACAACAATTTGAAGTCATTAATATTAGAAAAACTAAATCTACTTTCGTTTAAATTTTTTTTTTTTTTTTTTTTTTTTTTTTTTCGCTGGAAGAACGGTTTTTTCAGTAAAAAATGTTCGCTCACAGCGAAAATATAATTAGGAAAATGTAAAGACGGTGAAATGCCCTATATAGTGTTTGGCCTATTACATAAACATAATACTTTTTTTTAAGTGAAAAGATCAAAACAATCAAGAAATATAAAGGCTTTATTAGAAGCAGAATTCTGGAACACTGAAGCCCCAGAAATTCCAAAATTAAATATCTGAAGGTGAAAAAATTATAAACACTTTCCTTTTCTTTAACATATGTTGTGAGGAGAAAGATTCAAAATTCATGAAATACATTTTCAAGACATAGTGAAAAGTTCTTAACAGATTCCAGACACCGTGCCATAGAAAACTGACTTTCTAGAAAAGTGGGCTTCAAATAGAAGTTCTTCGGAAGATTATAATACAGGCAACAGATTTATATAAATCAAGTGTTTTTAATCATTCAAATTTACATTGTTTGTGCACGCAATAATCAATAATATTAATTTATATGATTTTCGAAAGATTTTAGGAATTATTATCATTATTATTATTATTATTCTCAAAAACTTTCTTATTTTCCGAAAATCAGTTTAGCATTTCTTAATATATATATATATATATATATATATATATATATATATATGTGTGTGTGTGTGTGTGTGTGTGTGTGTGTGTGTGTGTATAGCAACTATCTAGGAATAATATTAAGGTAAGTTTGAAGTCAAATTATATAAAAAAATCAATAAGAAAATTTATGGATTCAAAAATCAAAAAGTAAGCAATCAGTTTACACAAATAATTATAATACGATAAAATTTCATTCTTATTGCTCTATGTGGTTACAGTGGTCTTAAATCTTTAAATCTGTTGCTCAGCTTATACTAGGCTGACCATATGTCCTCGAATCTCGAGGACAAAACTTTGGGGACACCGGTTATAAAGTTATTAATGTTTTGTTATAGTAATTTATTATATGTATAATAAATAAGCTGAAATAAGTTCTTTTAAGTGCTTTATACATAAAAATTACTAAAATTTTACAATTTAAGGTGATTTGATTATTATTATTATTTATTTATTTATTTATTTATTTATTTATTTTTTTTTTTTTTGTCCTCGAAATTCGAGGACACCGCCATCTTTGTTGAAAAAAATATGGTCACAATAGCTTATACTACGCTTTAAAAAATTATATACTATATATATATAAGTATAATTTTTTATTAAAATTTCCTGGCAAGAAATACCAATTTTAACTTTTAATTACAAATTTTAGTTTAATTTAATATTTTTTATTAAAAACATAAAATATAACCCATTTAGAAGCCATTATAGTAAAATAATGTATTAGGTTAATTTCTCATTAAAGTGGACAGAAAGACCATTCTTCAATTTTAAACTAACTCAATTGCTTTGCTCTTTAGTTGATAGAAAACATATGAAACCTATAAAATAATATAACGCATTAAATATTTAGATTTAAAAATAAGTAAGCAAATGATAATTCTAAACTTTTACACAGGTCATATTTGAAACGCAATTATAAATATATATTTATATTTAAATTTTAGAATTTTTCCTTTTTAAATTATATTCTTGTTTGTGTAATTTAAAATTTCTAGACTTCGAATGTGTCTCAATTTAGATGAGTAACTGAAAGTCCCCCCCCCCCCCCCATGTCTGTCACACTACATTTTTTCCTTATTAAGTGTAGCTATTTTTTCTTCGGTTAAAAGCTTTATATTATTTATAAGCAAGACATAGAGCTATATCGGCACACCGAAATTCATTAAGAATGAATTAATATTTAGTATTTAAAATTGGATAAAGAAAGTCTTATGATGACATATCTGTCACAAATGGAATTAACCATTAGCTAAATAATACTGTAACACAAAATTCCTTTTTCCAAACTTAGAAGTTCATTTCTATACATATACGCAACTAGACACATAAAGTCTTATCATTTGTTTCATTCCCTTATATTCATATTATTATTAAACACGTGGAGATTAACCTCAGTTCTATAGTAATCAGTTCAAGTCAATGAGAAAATAAAATGATCAGCTCCTGAAAAATGTCATCTTTTAGAGAGGTAAACAATTATATATGGGCCTTTGTTGGAGGTAAATTAGTATTTAAGGGATCGCTTCACTCACCGTCACCGGAAGCCGAAGCTAATGTTATTCTATGGGAAAATTTTCTTTACAAATAACTTATTAACTAATACATATTTTTGAATTCTGTTTTCACGTTCTGAAAATTCCCAGCTGTTAAATTCACGCACCTTTTTAAAAAATTATTCTTTTAATTTTTATATTTGATTTTGAAGCTGCAAAATACGAATTTTCAATATGTGAATTTTTTTCATTTTGCAATTTCAAAATAAAATATTAAAAATTAAAAAAAATACATTTTTAAAAAAGGTGCGTCAATTTAATAGTTGGGAATTTTCTGAATGTGAAAACAGAATTTAAAAATATGTATTAGTCAATAAGTTATTTGTAAAGAAAATTTCCCCATAGAATAACATTGGCTCGGGCTTCCAGCGACGGTAAAAGTGAAGAGGGCCGTTAAGTCCTTTGGACAATTTTGGGAATGTGAACATCTGCTCCTAAAGTGATTTGACCCTTTATTAGAGTTGGACTTATAGAGAGGAGTTCCCTTGCAATATACATTTCCTAAAATATTTATGCAAAGAGGAATTTAAAAATACATAAATATTAAATAAATTTAAATTAGCTTAAAATACTAAATTTCTACATTTTATTAACTCACTTCACAGTCGCAGAAAGCACATAAATTATAGTGCATTTAGCATTTTATTTTTAAGGAGATGGTGGGTGTTACAGACCTTTTTTGAAAACTACCGTTTTATAATTTTGGCAAATGTTTTACATTCATTTAAATATAGAAATATTAAGTATATTAAAATTTCTCGATAACGATTTAAATTTAAATAAATAATTAATTTTAATTTTTTTCTCTTGGTCTTATGTTATTGTTATTATACTTTAAAAATATAATTTTAAGTACATTTGGTTATTAGTGTGCGAATTTATAGAAAACTTAATTAATATATATATATATATATATATATATATATATTTGAATGCTATGCATTAAACTGCAGCATTTTAGCATAAAAACATTTCTTGTAAATTAACTTACCAAGAAATCCACCTAACCATTTTTAGAAAATACTGTTAAACTATAATAATGTAAAACGAAAAATAAATAAACAAAAATTAAAAAATGGTTAGCAGGGAGTATTTTAAATGTTTTCAAAATATTTAAAAATTTCAGTTTTATATATAACTGAAACTCTAAAATTTCGTAACTTTATAAGACTTTTCTATATACTGACTTACATATAAAAGGTACATTAAAATTTCTCGATAGCTATTTAAAAAAAATTTCATAAATTTCATAAATTTAAGAATAATTTAAATAAAAGAAAAAAAAATTCTATTTACACAGTAGGGATGAAATTATCTAGACAGAGAGAAAAATTTTCCATTATTTATTTATTTATTTTTATCTTAAACAATTTGGAAATTAATGATGCCAAAGAAAGATATATATAAAACAATAATAATAATAAAATCATATCTTTTAATGATATTATGAACAATTAAAATTATTATTAGTAACAAGTAACAACAGGAACTAAAAATAAGATTGTAGCAATTATAATAAAATTTAATTTAAAAAAAAAAAGTGTAATTTTTTTCTTTTTTAAATAACGAAAACAAAAATAAAAATAAACGTAGTTTTTAATAATGCGAATAAAAACATGACTACTTTTTTCAACAAATAATTTTTACCAATTGTATCAAAATGATAATTTTAAAATAACCACTTATATAAACAAGTAACAAATTCATTTCTAAAAATAAATATTCCGGAAATAAAGTTTTAAATTACGATAATTCATGACTAATTTTTCGGATAAATAATTTTCAAAGATTACATCGATATTATTTAAAAATCTTCTTTGGTAGATAAGACATAAATACATTGTATAATTAAGTATTATAATATAAAATAATGAAAAATAAATAAATAAATAAATAAAACAAACAAAAATTAGTAAATGAAAGATAAAATACAATTTTTCGAACTTTAATAAAAGAGAATTAATTCACGGCTAATATTTCTGATAAATGATTTTCCCAAATTATAACAAAATCATGTTTCTAAAATTGTATTTTATAAATAAATCACAAATTTCGAAGAAATTATTATTATTATTATTATTTTAAAAGAATAAATAATTAAAGTAAAAAATTCTCTAACTTAAATGTAAAGCGAGTTAATTCACGATTAATTTGTTTTCATAAATTATTTTCAAAAATAATATTTCAAATAGAAAAAAAAAATAAAAATTCTTTTATAAATATAAAAAATATTTTTTCTCTTTGCTTTGATTTCATATTAAGATCATAGCAATTAAAATGAACAATCGATCAATCAAAACAAAACTAAAACAATACTTACAGATATTTCTCTTTGGAGAATCTTAATCCTTCACATTCTGTTGTGAGCACTACATCCTGGCTATTAACACTCACAAGATGCAAGTAATCCGAAAATTCCAAATTCCAACACAAGATGTCTTGAAATCCCACAACAACCGACCATTAAATGCCGATGTTTTCCTTTTTCTATTATTTAATAAAACAAATCCAAAAGTATTCCGAATCCAAAAAAGGGCGGGAAAACAAGATAAGGGACTAATCACAGTCTTTGAATTCGATGTTTTGGAAGCAGACGACGACCAACGCCGAGAACGCGGATCGTTTGGCAGCCATCAGATCAGCGCCCTCTGTCGTATAGTCTTAGAGGTAGAAAACAAACTGAGAGAAAATTACAAAATAAAAGAGAAATTTTATTTCTCTTTAAAGATGATTTAAAGATTAAGTGAAAGTTATTCAATTTATACGTGTTAGAAATAAATAAACATGATAAAATATGCATTTAAGTTTTTTTTCTTTTTAATTTTAATAACCATTTTATGAAACGAGAAAGAAAAAATCTTGAATTTTTAAAAGTATTTTCATATTATAGATGCAATTCGAATTCATTTAGGAAGTTGGGGAAAAAAAAAAAAAAAGGAGGTGGGGAAGGGTAAAGAAATTAAAAAAGAACGTTTTTAGAAAACTTTTATGTAAAACGTATTATTACATATATACATATATATATATATATATTGGGAATAACATATTTAAAAATAATAGATAAATTTATATTCATACTTTATTAAAATTGATTTAGCCGGTCTAATTCCTAATTAATTTCATTTCTATCTTATTGGTGAGAAAGAGAACGTTTTGCCAGTATGGAATTAATTAGACAATATATTTAAAACGATTTAAATACGGTATAGCAACATCCAACATAATAATAAATTTCAATTTTGTTTTTATCTATTCATTTATTTTACTTATTTAATCTTATTATTTTTGCATTCTTACTTTACACACATATGGAAGAGAATGTATAGTTTAAGCATAAAAATTTCGAAATTGAATTTTTGCTAAAATTGTACGTTTGGAGGCTTTCTAAATCTGAAAATGAAGATTCTAGGTGTTATTGTATGTGTCGGACTGCACATCTGTCTGTGCATCTGTTACCAGTATAACTGAAAAGTAATACTTTCAGGAACTCTATATTCGGTATTATAAATTTGTATCAAATGGTTAGATTACTTACTTTTTTATGAGATCAAATACATGTAGTCAGACTTACAAAGAAATTAAACTCACTTTAACCGACTTATCAACAATAATACACCAAAGATATTAAAATTAACATAGCGCAAAATACCGTTCAAGCGCTTCCTCTATCTTTAAGGAAAATCGGAATATACTTGGGTAAGGCTCAGCTCAGATAAACGGAAAATCTATGCAAAAATATAGAAACTGACATGCATTTTCCAGCTAAAATTAAGTGACATTATATTTAAGTTGCAATGATAAAAATCTATATAATATTTCTCTAACGTGGACCAGTTAAGATTATATTTTGTAGAAACGATACGATAGTGACAATAAAATTCGCGAGGATAAAAAAAAATATCATACAAGTGATGTTTAAGCCCGCGGACTCAGTTCAATGATATAATAAAATTTTAAAAAATGACGGCATTAGTTGTCTGATTAGATCATTTTATAGAAAAATTTATTTTTAAAAGACTCATCTTTACAATCCTTTCAAGCGTCATTTTAAACCCAGCAATACTTTAAAGATATTGTGACATGGTCAAGATTTTCTTCTTTTGTACTCGACTGCCAGTGTGAGGTCCGAGGGGCCTCTCTGTCTGCGAAATCATGAAAACGGACATTCCGTGCATCCTTTCACACTCTCAGATGCAAAGTCGCCGCAATTGCACGCTCGACTTTGATAATGCCGTCTTGCGCTCCCAGGCGAAGGTTGTACGCAGACATTTTGATCCCTAGCAAACACCAATGAACTATTAAACTAGGTGTGAACTTATGTATCTCCCGTGACCAAAAACTTTCTGATTTGTTGTCATCTTGTGCGAAAATAGTCCGCCCCCCCCCCCCCTTTGCCTCTCATCAAAATTTTGGAGAACTGAAAAATCAGAAAAAACTCTAGAGACTTGGATTATGCACTGTGTAGAGAGAAGTCGTTCTCTTGAACTTCTCTGTAATTTTTACACATGCTTTGCTAGGAATCTCATATATATGTTATGCATGTTTTTATGATTGTCCTGTATAAACAGGAGAATCTGTATGAACAGGTTGTCCTGTATGAACAGGTTAAATAGAATGGTTATGTACTATTTCGTCTTATTATTAAAACTTTGTTATGTTATTTCACTAGAGTATTTATTTTTTAGTTTTACTAAAATAATAAGTTCGAATTATAACGAAAGTTGCAATTCAAGTGATGCCTTCTGAACCTGTTACTGAATATATCACAATATAATTTTTTTTTTTTTTTTTTAACTTTTTCATAGATTGACTGAAAAACGCAATAATAAAAAGTATAATCAAAAAAGGTACTAAGTGTTTTTAATAAAAGATTATGCCAAAATGAATAAATAATAACAATAAAAAAAAGTAAATAAAATAAAATAAATAAATAAAAGGGATCTCACCAACATGGCGGCAAAAATTTAAAAGTCGCCATAGGGGTCCTTTATTAAAGCTGTCTTGTCTCGGAAAATATTAAAACTGGGTCGTCAAACATGAATTTTATTTCAAAACTTTTCTTTGAATATTTTGGTTTAACTATCATTAGCATTTCATCCCACAGAAACTAATAAAAATTTGGCTTCTGGAGAATTAAAATTTTAATTAGATGGTGAAATTGGTATAAGATTTATAAGTTTCAAATTTTAAAGGTAAATAATAAAAAAAAAGAAAAAAAAAAAAGAAAAGAAATAAAATGCGAAAATTTCGCATGGGTTTGCTAGTAAATAAATAAATACAGTAAATTTTCGGTTAACTGAAATTCAACTAACTGAAAAAAATTAAAAAAAAACTCCTTCCGTTACATTGTTTTAAAATATTTGCCACTATTTTAGGAAGCTTACGGTTTCCATTTTCAAATAATCAGTGCCCGATTTAATATAATACAAATCAATGTTTACATTTACAAAGGCGAAGTTGTAAACTGAGTGTCCGGAGGCGTTTATTCGGTATTTTAAGAATAAATGAAAATCCATGTGAAAAGCAGAGGGGGGCACTTTTGCAGTACTTTACGGTACATGTTTTACAATGCACAAAAGCACGTTGAGAAACCTAATAACCCACCACCTAATCCAATAACCTGGCCTTCATAAAACTCACTTGAAAAACCCAAGATAAGACCCAAATGTTTCTTTCTTTCTTTACTTTCTTTTTCCCCCCCAAAACTCCTTATTTAAAATTACACTTTTATCTATCGTATAATAAACATATAAACATAAAACAAATATAATACACATTATTATAACATGGACAAAAAATTTTCAAAAATGTTGTATGTGCTCAAATTAACTGCTCTATAGAAAAAAATCTTGAAAGAAATCCTCATGAAAAATAATTTGTAAAATATCATATTAAAACGTAATGAAAAAACTACGTAAACAAATAGAAACAAGAAAAAAAAAACAGACTTGTTTGTCAGTAATAATAAAAATAATAATAATAATAATAAAACTGAGAGACTGAAAAAATGTAAAATATAAAGAAATAAAAAACAAATTTCAAAAAGCGTCTGAAAACTTTAACAATGAAATACTGCTAATTAACAGAGAGACAGTAATTTAAAATTTTTGATCAACTTTCAGAAAAAAAAAAAAAAAGAACACATGTACAAACTTTTTTTTTTTTTGTGTGTGTGTGTGTGTGAACTAATATGATATTACTTTATTGATTAAAAATATGATTTTGGTTTACTTTAAAATAGAAAATTATTTTTATTGCAGATTACTTTTTAAAAAATTCAAGGGTACTTTCTCACTGCGCGCATGATATTTCAAAAAGTATATGAGATATGAACTTAAATCTTTTCTCAGCTATACATTTTGACATAATGAATAAAATGAACTAAAAATAAGAGGTTCAGTTCAATAGAAAAAAATTATGATTGTGGAAATATATTGTAATTCAGACATCCTGCGTGCAGTGAGAAAGTACCCATGAATTTTTGTAAAAAATAATCTGCAATATAAATTAAATTTCTATTTTAAAGTAAACAAACAAACAAACAAAAATGTACATGCTTTCTTTTCGTACATCAATTCTTTAAAAAAAAAAATTCTGAAAGTTGATCAAAAATTTCTTCATTTTTTTTTTTCATTTTTAAAAGCAATCTGTCTACTTAATTACGAAAACTTTAAATAAAGCAATACTAAATAATTATTTAAATCAAGTTTTTTGCTGTAAAGATGAACATAATTTTAGAATATTTAAAGCGAAATTATTTGCTTTTCGCTGTATGTACTTAATCATAAAAAACTAGAAATTTTAAAATTAAAATGAATAATTACCGTTTTATTTTTTAAATCGTTTTATTAATAGTATACTCCATGTTAAATATATATATATAAAGAAAGAAAGAGAAAAATAAAGAAAATAGACTTTAAAATTCAGAAAACAATCCCAAAAAGCCAGATTTCCCCCCCCCCCCCCCCACTCAAAAAAAAAAAAAAAAAACTGTTTTTTTCCCCCAACCCTGATAAATACAGTATGAAAGGCATTCCTCATTCGTTGGCTGAGACACAACGGTTTAAATATATTAGTGGTTATTACCACAAATTGTTCGAAATTGTCCACTCGTACTAACAAATATAACACAAAAAGTTTCACTTCTGCCCTCCGAAACTTCACTGAGATATCCAATTTCAATGCTTACAATTTTTCCACTTTTTTTTTTTTTTTTTTTTTTTCGGCCTTCATTAAGGGGTCGGTTAAAAAATCCTTAGTAAAAAATCGAAAAAATCCCAAACTTTGAAACTAAATATCTCAGTCTTCGCTAATCCCCAAAATAATTTAAGCGTTCCCTTTTATGTATGTATATATATATATATATTAAAAGGAATAGAATTATTTCCACGAGAATAACAAAAAATTATCCAAAGTTAAATTTGTTCATATATCTAACAAAATTGACATCACTATAACTTTAAAAATTTTATATATATTGGTAAAATTGTATTTCACCTTTTTTGTGAATAATATATTTATCAAAAAATAATTTTTTTCTTACATCTAACAAAATTGACTCATTATAACTTGAATATATATACATACATATTGATAAAATTATATTTCATCTGTATCGTTCACGTGCAAATAAATAAATGTATTTCCATTTATGTGGGGGGGGGGGGGGGGATGAACGTGTAGTTATAATTTGGATTTTATTGAGATTGTACATTCAGTTAAGCGTTTTACTGCTTTCTGTTTATCACATAATAGATGTATATTTTCTCAATTTCAAGATTTAAATAAATTTGATACTAAGTCAAACTTAAC
The DNA here is from genome assembly GCA_963930645.1 of Salticus scenicus. Taxonomy (NCBI): domain Eukaryota; kingdom Metazoa; phylum Arthropoda; class Arachnida; order Araneae; family Salticidae; genus Salticus; species Salticus scenicus. The sequence goes on along the minus strand of OZ005655.1, from coordinate 266,296,208 downwards.
AGTCATATAAATATTTAAGATTTACGTTTAGTATTTGTATTTAAATAAATAAATCAAAATAAAATAGTTAAAATGCGAAGCAATATGCAACCAGTACAAACTCAGTTGTCTCATGAGGTTGACTGTTACAAAGCGGTTGACCTTATTAATTATACGTAAGTTAAAAAAAAAAAAAAAAAGAAAGAAAGAAAGAAAAGAAAAGAAAAGAAAAAATACTTATGTTTAATCGAAGCTAATTCTATAAATAATATTTTGCTGTAATAAACAGTTATTTCACCTTTATCTAAAAGAATCTCACTTTTTCCAAAAGTGGTTCTTTAAACACGTGATACTAGGTCTCGATGAAACGTGATGCCAAAAGTAAAATGTTCTGTAGATACTGAGATATAGCCATCTGTAAAAACAGAAGCGCCACTAAGCACCTGAATAACAACAACGTCCAATAAGTACCTAAACTGAAATATCAAAATGTATGTAGTTCAGAGCCAGAATGGATAGCGTTGACTGGGAAGTCAGTGGTGACCCAAAATGAGGTTTTGAGCGATTTCAATGAAATTTTCTTTTTAGTTTTTATTTATAAAGAGATATAAAATAAAGAAATTATTATTATATTTATTTTTATCTATTTATTTTGAAAATTCCTTTAAGTATAGTGACCAGAGAAGCGGGCAAAGCTTGCTAGTTTCATAATAAATCAGATCTTTTTAAATCTATAAAAGAAAGCCAAAATGACTTTGCAATTACTTATGTTGATAAATCTCCTAATAATCTTGCAATAATAAATTAAAACTAAATTAATTAATAAATTAAATTAATTAAATTAATAATAATTTATATTAATTAAATAATAATAATTTAATAATAATAATAATAATTTAATAATTTATATTAATTAGATTAATAATAAATTAAAACTAAATTAAATCATTCTCTCTTAAATACTCCCATACCTAATAATAATAAAAATTTTAATTTAACTCTTACTAATATTATTATTATAAACAACATTATAATTATAACTAATAAAAAAATTCATAGTTTTTATAAATCCCTTAAACTTCTTTTTAATAATTTCATTTATCCTTATATTGTAGTACTTACACCTACGTTTCACAAATCATCTATTTTTAATTTAGAACTCTTATCGTAGATTGTAATGCATATAAACAATAATGCTAATAAATTTCTGCTGAATATTCTTAAACAAATTTACAATTTAATTAATAAATCTGACAATTTTTATTGCTTTAAAAATAACTACCATCTCATAGATTTATTAAATATCTAAAAAATGTTAACAGTATTATGATTTATGATTTCAAAGATTTACATTATTTTCTTTGACCTCTATCAAATACTATGTAGTCTTTTAAATAAAATTAAAAATAAATTTTATCTTCTAATAATTTTAATGATGAATATTTTAAAACTCTCATAAATTTTATTATTAATAATAATTATATTTTATACAAAAATAAAATGTCGGAATTCAGAAGAGGGATATAGGTCTTTTGGCCGATTTATTTCTATCATTATGAGTGAAAATTTAGTTATGACAATATACAACTATACCGTTATACAGATGCCATAATTATTTTTTATATTAATAATACATCTCCAAATTCAATTACATGAGATTATCCTTCTAATTTAATTCAAACTAAAACTATTCTTAATAATCAATCAATTAACTTTATACCTGGTGGATCGAAAAATTTAGTTTAACGGTTATGAAATTTATATGAAATTTATAATAAATGACAAGATTTTTGTTTTAATGTTAAACCTTTTACTGATTTTAATTTATGTCTCTATTTCTCTCTGTATAGAAACATCATTATCAATCACCCGTTTCGAATAAAAAAAATTGTGTTCCTCAAGGTATAAAAACAAAAAATATCAATAAATTAAACAAAAATGGCTTTCTCTAAAAGAAAAAGAAAAAGCGTATCTTGAACTTACTATATATGTGTCTACGAATGTGTATATACAAATTAATAAAATAAACTAAAACCACGGAAAAAGGAGAAGGATGGGTGGGCAGATAGATCTTCGATAACGGAGTTTAGATTTTTGTTACAGGCTAGTTGGCATCATATAGATATATGATATAAAATAAAATAAAATACTGCGTTTACTACGATTAAAATTACTTACGCAGTCCCTTAATTTATTTACTTTATTTTGTTTTGTATTGTATTAGAATTTACTATATTCAATTTAATTTTTTGTTTTGTTTTGTTTTGTTTTACCGGGTACCCAAAAGTGTGTAGACATTTTAAAAATTTATAAAAATTGTAGAAATTCGTAGAACTCAACGCGGTTTGCGAAAAAATTATTCTGTTAAAAGGATTTTCTTTATTTTTCTTTATTTACTTTTTTTTTTTTTTTTTTTTTTTTTGTAAAGAAAAAAAAAATAGTTAAAATTTTCTTCGATAGGGGGCATTGTACCGTAGCAAATCACACGTTTACAAGGAAATGATATTTATTTGAATGAAGGCATATGTTTACGAGCATATCACTTTTATTATATGTGTACGATCACCACAAATTATAATTTACAAGCGAATTTCAACTTCGATAACCACAGCGTGCAGCATATCCGATTGGATGCAGGATATTTCATAACGAATGGCATCCTTTAACTGAATTAAAGAAGATGGGTCAAATTAAAATTTTATATAAGAAAAAGTAAGAGGAATAATCGGAAATTAGCTGTTAGTTGCAAAACCTTGTAATTTATCTGACTCTGATTTGCATATTTCTTGTTACTGTATTCGTGCAACGACCTCTATCGGCAAAATTTTAACTGTATCCCACCCCCCCCACACACACACATATATATATTCCCCCTTCACGAAAATAAATTAAAAAAAAAATCAAACAAAAAATTTCGACATTCAATGTTATACACTTTTCTGAGATGAAAATCGTTTTCATTCATCATGGAAGATAAGTTTATTAAATAATTTTAATAAGTAATTTATACTGCGTGAATTCGTAGGGGAAAGTATAGAAGAAAATTTTGTGATAGCCACAACATACTAGTTTTAAGAGGTTCAATTTTTCTCGTCTTCTAAAACATGATTTAATAGTTCTGAAGCATACACAAATAGATAAAGCAGAAAAATAACCCAAAGTCGTTGCATTCCCATTCCTACTCTTTTCTTTTCGAAGTATTTTTTTTATACAAATAATGTTTGTACCCTACAAACACAATCCAAGAAACACTTTCTTGGCAAAGATAAGGATGTAACAACCTTCTGACCTTTGGATGGGGTCCAATAAAACAGGCATTAAGTTTAAAATGAAATGCAGAATTTTTTACCCTAACAAAAAGGAATTTCCAAAAGTAAAAAATTTTAAAACTAAATGTCATATATCATTAACAGTAAATTAAAAATTTTAAATATAATATAATAACATATTTGAATTAATAAAGAGTTTATAAGATCGCGGTATTACAGATAAATGCTCATTCTTAAAGGTATTTTTATTTAATATTTAGAGTGATTATTTTTTAAAAATTGAATAGGATACGTGGTGTCCCTAAACTCAAAAATCCTTTGGGGTCAAGGAGGGTGGGGGTGGATGGGGGGGGGGGATGAAGTCTAAAAAGGAAAATATTAATCATTTTTATCACGAAGCACCCCAAAACATATATCTCAGC